>CM069592.1:16542500-17142500 GCA_035771175.1 Paratinospora sagittata
TCTTACCAGAAGTTACAACAAAAAATTGATAATGTTAAGAATAATCAAATTCTTTACATCTATGTATTAGTGGTCTAACATGACCAAGGAAAAGCCCATAATTCAATGATGTATCATGTGTAAACATACCCCAGTTCCATGGCTAAAACAACTTTCTTTCAGATAGCATAGCTCAAGGCTTAGTGGAAGTTGTAAAGGCTTTCCATGCAGTTTCTTTTGTTCAATGGGTCTAAGATCACTCCACTCCTTCACAAATCTCTGAAGGGCATTCTTAAATGCTGGGTTTTCCTTGATTAAATTTGTTTTCTTCCTCGTATTGGGATCACAACTCAATGACTCTAATTCCTCTGGTCGGAAATTCTCAAAAAGTGGCCTTGGTCTTGAATCCCTTCCTGAAATGCATGAATACAAGTGCACACGTCCAGTATATTGGCTAACCTGCAAAACTAGACAAAATGTGAATACAATCCTGCAAATTAATTTGGAGGATTTGCGCCGAAAAAAATAAAATTAATTTATTAATTAGGAGAATGGCCAGTTGCATATACTCTCGTAGTCTCATCGTTATGCAGACAAGGACTCCTAAGCTCATCCTAGCAGTTAAATGACATTGTCACAAGAAAATAAATTCTGAAACAACTGATTGCAGCTCTAAACAAATGTTAGAAGAATCTTTTCAGTAAACATTAACAAGCTACTCATCTGACTTCTCAGCCTTTGCAACCCCTATATCAATGAAGTCATTGAACAGAACAATGCAGTTCTATAACAGAGCCTTAGTGAGACAAAGATGTAACTAAAGATTAGTCTAACATATGTTAGATAAATTTTATAAATTTTTGGCACCACAAAAAGCATTCCTCCACCAGTAGTGTGATAAGTTCATTACCGAAGGTTCGAGTATAATCATTTTACTACAGATAAGGGAACGCATAGAATTAAACATGATAAAAATATATTGAAATGTTTTATTGAAATTATTTTTTAAAATTTCTAAAAGAGCTATCAAATGTACAAATGGTTTCACCTCAAACCTCAAGGTATCTTTGGAGATGGAACAACTTGCATCAGTTTCTGTTGGTTCAACACGTTCACCTTCATCTTGTTCAGATGATAAACCAAGCAGTTCAGCCTGCATCTCAGGAAAAAAAAAAAAAGTTGATTCAACCACATTGAATCAAACATTATGGGTTGCAATAGCTTTGTTACTTGCCTTGTCAACTTTGTTCGAAAATAGTTTTTCACTTTGAATTTCAAAAGCTTGGGAGATATTATCTCCAACAATATCATTTAAGGCATAGTCCTCAACCACCATTACATCAGAAGCACTGCAAACCTGTTTATTCAAAAAGACTTGAGTTGATAAAATAATGGACCAAAGTGATCCACCCACCAGAATTTACCAAATGACATCTATAAATGGTATTACCAAAGAGAGAGATTAAATGCAAATTACAAAAGACAATCAATGAAAAATGTCGCAAACATTTATTCAGAATAAAGAGTACATATTTGTATTGAACAAAGTACACATACAACAACCTGCTTGCTAGATCCTTCCTTCTCAGGCATTTCTCTGATATTTACATCATCAGGTTGCAACGTAACACTTGCAGCACCACTCCCAGAATCTGTTGCCTCAACTCTTAAAAGTTCATTACAACCTCCAACATTCAAATTTGTGGTTACATTTGCAACTTTGTTCCCACATGCAGCCAAATCCAATTTCAAATCAGAAACTCTTTCAACCTGCCAATCCAACAAAAAAAAAAAAACTCTATTTCTTAATAATTTATGAATGATGTTTAGTGTGAATGGTGATCATGATGTCACATCATAAGTAAAGAAAAGAAAAGGAAAAATGTATACTTTCTCAACTACTTTGCTCATGTGACACAACATCCTGGTGCAAAGTGCTGCAATTAACAATTTTGTCTGACGTATATTGGATCCCTTATCCAACAATTAGGGTGGCTTGATCCACGGCGCAAGGTGTATTCTTTCAAATTACTTGTAACTAATATAATCTCTAGTTTCTTTATTAAAAAAAAAAAAAAACAAATGGAAGAAAGAAGAGCCTCAAATCATCAGTAAGTTCTCACTAGGAAGGAGGCACAAAAGCGTATATCATGAGCTTACTGGATAAGCCTCTGTGTCATTTGCTTTATGCTCAAGATCAAAAAATTCATAAGTTGACACAATTGCCATGCATATACATTTGTCACTAAGTAGATAACACTCTAACTCTTCTTTACTTCAATATCAGAAAATTACAATATGGTCTTGAATGAAAGATATCCCTATAATAAAATGGTCTATTTGTAAAACCCCAACATTTTCAAAGGGCAGTTTTGCAACTTCTTTCATAAGGGGTATTTTTGTCATTGCATGTATCAAGCATGATTAGGGAAAGCTTGAGTGAGAAAAACACTAACACTATAGTAAGGAACAATTTACAAAATTTTGAGATTTATTTGAGATTAGAGCAAAATTGTCACTTTGCCCACAACCTTGAAAATTGAAAATCTGAAGCTGAAACTGAATGACGCTAGATTTTTTTTTTAAAAGAAACAAAAGTCTAATGTATTATGTGTTTAAATTCACTGTTCGAAGGCTATAGATAACAACCAACCAAACCTGTCCCCTAAAGTTATACAAACTTGCCCCACCCTCTGAGCCAATCACTCAGAGCAAACCCCTAAACTAAATGACGCTAGATTTCATTTCTAGTGATTGCAGAAAATTTACCTAACGGACCAGATTTTAAGATTTTAGGAAAATTATAAGTAGTTAATATAAAATTTTATTTCTAAGTCAAAGTTCAATAAAATATGGCGTACATAGAGTTTAGAATTAGGCTTGGACTATTTAGGCTTGCTTTAGAAACTTAATCATGCCTTAATAAAGGCTGAAACTAAGAGTTTGAATGATATTAGGAAATTGTTATTGAATTAGAAATTCAAAATATGGAAACTTGGATTAGAGTGGAAAAGCTTAATGTAGTTTAAATTGAACTAAGACCTTGAGTGCTAATTAAATTTAAGTTAAACTGGGAAATCTGACTTAAGTTGGATAAATCCATTTGGAGTTAAATTTGGAAATCTTAAAATTAAGTTGGAATCGAATTAGGAGCTGTTAGAGCTTCAACTTCAGGATCTAATTAAATAAGTTATAATTTGAATCAAAGAAGTTTCTATTTATATTTTCTCAAAGGTTTTCATGGGGTTAAGAAACTTTCTAAGTCTACAAATCATATGATTTGCATGATGAGCAAAACTAATGGAGTACGAGTAGGTGGCTCATTAACTGCTACAGGATGTGAAATCTATTTACTGGGAATTGGCTCACTCTATTCCCCTTAATTTTTCAAGTCCTACAGTTTTAGATAAAGCTAGGGGGGTTGCTTGAGATAGATTTTCAAAGTAGCATTCCAGATTGTAATTATGCATGTGTTTGGGTAGAATTTCAGATTACGTATATGTCTTGTGCTTGTATATTTTAGTAAGTAATTTTTAACACACAACAACAATGTTATAAATATTTTGGCGATGCAATTCAATTTTTTAAATATCAACTTGATTGTAGAACATTTGTTGTGCTTTGCTTCAATATGAACTTGTTAAGGCTTACTGGAGTTCCATTTATTCAATTATTCTAAGAAATGGAATGATTGGAATATCAGGCAGGTTGGAGTCCATGTTTTCCATGAAGCTGAAAAATGGGCCTTGAAAAAAGAAGACAACTAGAGATAAAGGAAAGGCAGAAATGAACATGGGCCTTCCACTTCTTAGTCCTCATAGTAGCATTTGAATCATGTTTGATAATTGAAATGTTAGATTACAACTAGAGGTGACAAAGGGAAGGTAGAAATGAACATGGGTCTTCCTCTTCTTGTACTTCTCATTTTAGTATATGAATTGTGTTTGATTATTGGAATGCTAGATTTACTGTTACATTCTACCAAAGTATAGCACTTCCTGCTTGCATCATTCATGACCACTTTCTCTTGAGTTTAATAAAAAATACGCACACAAAATAGTTTAGGTTTTGATTGACCATGCTAAGGCCTAATTAATTGCTTTAATTGGATTTTGATTGACTTGAGAAAGGCCATAGCAACCTTTTTATCTGATTTTGACTAACCTTAACATTAGCTTAATAATTGTGAAAGAAGCTACAAAACTGGTTAGACGCACATTGATTTGGAGCAAAACTTGTCAACACTTTCGTATGCATTGTTTGGATATTAATGAATTATTGATTTTTGCTTGGAGTGTAGAACAAGATGCTTACATTAAAACTAAAATTAATAATTGAGGGCATTAAGTGATTTATTAGTGGTTAGTTAATATTTTAAACCTAATGTTACAAGAATCATTGGAGATCCATGGTGTAGCATATTCTAGTAGGAACTTTTGAGAGAAAGGGTGTAATACTAGTATGATAAATTGAAAACAATAGGATTTTATTGACCTACAAAACTACGAAATGGGTTCAAGTCCACTTTTCAATTTATGAGTTTCATAGATTAGATTATTTATGCAATGAATTCTTGTCGGCACTATCAGAAATCAAATCAAATCAAGCCCCCTCCTCTGATGGTAGAGTTTGTCTAGTAATTGGGGTGTGATAAAGGTAGTATATATTTGACTGAGCATTTCATGAACATTTTAAAATATTACTCAACTCATCCCAATCAGGAAACAAAATAGATCAAGTCCTAAAACTGACCTCTATCTCTTGTACTGCATCATATTTTCCATTCAACACAGATGAAACTCGTTGAAGGCTCTTGTTTAGATTTTGCCAGTGAAACTCATCCAAGGTGTCCTAAAATGCTAAAAAGCTTCAGATAAACAGCAGAGAAACACAACCAAGCATCCCATAAGACCATTCTTTCAAAAGTAATTAGCACCTTTGCACAAAATACATATATATTTACTGCATTCGCTTGTCCACGCCTATGAGCTCTATCTTCAGCCTTCCATATTACATAAATGTGCACACAAATCAAAAATAATTTTAGAAGTAAATAAGAAAAACTATGAACAAAGTAAAAGATGCTTCAATTTACAGAAAAAAAAAAGAAAAAAACAAAAAAAAGAAAGAAAGAAAGAAACAAGAAACACATAAAGGTGACTTAAACTGTACAGTGAATATGTTACATCACATATTTGTTGCAAGATAAGCTACATTTAAATAATAGCTAGAATATGTTCACCTCCAGAAATACAAACAAAAAATGAATTTGACAGGGTTACACAAAGAAAGACGAAGATATAGGATGATTTATAAATAATCGAAGAGAAAGAAAGGATCAGATATCAAAATCAACTTTCAAGGACAAACTAAAAAGAAGGGAGCAGTTAGTCAACCTTGACTGTTTGAGAATAGATTGAGACAAACAAACATGGATTCGTTTCTATAAATGAATGACTGAGTATCGCTTTCTATGATTTGATATGCAGAGCTAAACTGGAAGATTTAAAAAATAATCACATTAGCACAGTTCAGAGAAGAAAATTATATTTCTACAACATTTTTTTTTTCTGCAAAGTGTGTTTAATGCTTTAAGTGAAGAAGACTGATGCTAACTAGAATATCTGGCATTGAATTCTATGAAAGTAGCTGAAGCAAAGTGCCATATTCAAAATAAAGAGAGTATTCTAGGCCTTAAATTCTAAAAGCATCACCACAATCAATTTTAATTGAGTAAAACATTACATCATCTGAATATGATATTGAAGTTTTTCTAATTTCAATTGCAACCCATTCTCTTCTGATGAACTATTTTCTGGCTGCCTGTTTCTTTCAACATCTATCACTAAGTTGTTAAAACTTCAAACACTCAAAAAGCTGATTTTCATACCATAAAAATTGAATTCAGTGAATATCAAAAATTCATTGTTGGTGATTTATCTAATCATGTTGAGAGTTGATACCTTGTATAACCCAAAATGTATTTGGTATTTGTTTCAAGATTATGGTATAAGTTTTTAGTGGCAACTCAGAGAAACAAGAGAGAGCAGAGAGAGAGAGAGAGAAATGATAATGACAACATAAATTCCTAGTGCCCAGTGAAGTAACTGGAATGGGGTGAAACTGAAAATGATACTGCGTTTCTTAAAAAAGAATGATAAAGATGTCATCTTTTTACACAAGGTTTTACAAGTGAAAATACAAAAATGAAAAATTGTAAATAGTGTTTCTGAAAAAGGAATGAAGCATTTCTTTATTTATAAAATTGACTTTAACTGATTTTAGCAGGGCCCATGATTAAGATGTCATCTGTTCCTTATATTTAATTATTTATCTCTACAATGCATGAAATTAGCCATGTAAGTGTTGTCATTTTTCAAGAATTGTATTCTAACTTATGGTGTTAGGGCTAGCTTAGCCGTGTTATAGCATTCAACCTTTCTACACTCGAACAGCAAATTGAAACAAACCCCTTTAATGGCCTTACACCACTCAACCAAAGACATGGCAAAGGAAATATCAATTGTACGATGATAGTGGGGTTATTTTCTTTCAATTCATGGTCTTAGTAAGAAGTTGCCTTGCAAGTCATTTTCTTTGTTTTTCCCTTTTGTCAGGCACATCTTCCTATCTTTGTCGTCATCTTTGTTTTATTGATCAAAAGAAAAGGGAAAGAGAGCAAAACCACTTGGTGATTCTTTACACAAGTAACTCACAACAATTATGTAATACCCTATATTTCACAAAAAAACAAAAAAAAAAATATTACTATTTGGACAACGCCCGAACGTTCAGGCGCATGTCAGAACGTTCAGACGCCAAAAATCTCTATATAAGGAACCCTCATCATTTCTCATTCCTCACACCAAATCACCTTCTCTTGTGAATTTCTTCTCCTTTGCACTCATTCTGAGTTTTTAGTTTTGAGACTCTCTGTTCGAGACTCTCGGTGCGGTGCAACGAAGTTCTGTCCGGAGGAAAGCGCCAGATCTGAAAGAAGAAATTTTTATCTGAAGGTGAGGAACGAAACATAGGTTTGCGTGTTTCATAACTTTTATTAAAGTTTACATTTAATTATTATTATGCTTACTATTCATTTACACTGCATTATGTCATATAATGTTTATACTGCCGCACTTATGCCAGTATATTTGGAATTCATGTATTGCACTGTTATAATGCCGGATTTGTGGTCAATCTGACTCAACTAGACTCGGTCTTGTCCTCAGTAACTTTAAATAGTGAACGGGAGGCAGCGGGCTGCTCTAGGCGATTGGTATTTAAGCAGACCTTGTGTCTCACATCTCAACTGGGGACTGATCTAGTTGGTCTTATTGAAAGCTATCAGCTCATACAGTAATACTGAATGTCCTAATCTTGCACGTCGTGATACCGACCCTGATAAGGATCACCAGACGTTGCCAAAGTCAGTCTAAATGCCAAGAAAAGACCAGACCAGTAGACTAGACCAGTTCATACATTTGCATCATACATATCACCACCTAGGGACGTATATGGTTTATGACTCATAGAATAGTTAGGAGCATTGCTCGCTATTCATTATATTTCTCTGGAGAGGGACATACATGAGAACCCGGCTACGTCCGGGGCGGGACATCAGTATGTGAATACAGAGCATCGTTCCTGAGGAGGGACGTACAGTGAGAACCTGGCTACGCCTGGGGAAGGACACCTGTACGTGAACTCAGGCGATGTACGTTCATCAAACCATTACGAGACGGTGTCATGCACGCATACATATTGATTGATTATGATGCTCACATGTGTATTTTAGATATTTAATATTGAAGTATGCTTTATTAATTGTTATACTCACGAACTATTTATCCACTGAGCGTGTTAAGCTCACTCCATTATTATCCAAATTTTCACAGGAAATTAGGGTGGACTGGGTGCAGGTTATGGGGCCCACATTTTGTACCCTTTGTATGATTCATTGGGAATTTTGGGAGTATGTTCCCTTGATCATTTTATGTACAAAAGTATTCTGAATTAAATGAAATCAGATTTGTACTGTGTGTACTGTATTTCCGCTGCGCACTCTATTGTTACCATTGTTATTGTTCCAAATGCGCTCCCCGTCCGAGAGTGTACAGCCGGTTTAGGCGCGTCCGGGCGGGGTGTGACAAATTATGCCACATCCTGACCTTTTCACTTCCTTAGTCACACCATTGGGTTGAGGTGAGATCTTGAAAGGAACCAACTTTAATAATTAACATGATCCATAAATCGAAAACATAAACAAAATATTTAGAATAGAGTAGAAATAAAACAGTGATTTATTCAAAACTTTAAAATAAACTGCACCACACTAGTAAAGTAACAAACTTTAAATGATCTCCATCCAAAAATCCCTTTCTAACAAAGTGCCATATGCGACTAACCCAACCCAGTACATCTATGACCCTCTACACCTAAAACCCTACCCTATTCCTCACATAGCCTTGCATGGACCAAAGTTTAGAGCACTCAGTGGTAGCACAACTTCCATTCACATAAAACTTGAGAGTAAGTCATACTCAATGGCACATATGAAACCCAAATTAGTAAAACACCTTGCACTGTTTATGATGTCCGGTACTCCTGATACAATTCAATATAGTACAAACAAATTTCACCGAGGAACTTAAAATTCAGAACAATTCCAAATTCTTTTATTTAGTCCAGTGTGTCACTGAATGCACAACACAACAAAGAAAGGGAGTGATCACAACTACAATGGACACAACTCTACAACAACAAACACAATACTAGTTGAACCTCTAGAATTTCACTTAGAATAGTAAATAGCCATGTATTTTATATTCGTACAATACCATTTTCTAAACCTATTGAAACATAAGTCCCTTATCATCCTCAATTTGGATTTCCCTTATACTAATACAACAAAAAACATATATCTCATTCGTGTTAAAAATTCAGTCCCTTAGCCCTCGTTGAATATAAGTCCCTTATTATCTTCAATCAGCATTGCCTACGGAATTTCAAGGCATTTAAATCACTAAGACTCTCCTCAATGGGCCTTCATAAAATCTAAGGTTAAAACAGATTTTTATATGCATCATAGAGCCATTAAATCCTCATACTATATGTGCTATTGCTTATCAGAATTTAGAACACCATAAGCACTTGAGGTCTATGTTACCCGACTCTTTACTTTAGCCTGACATACCCGTTTTCGACACTTACATCGATATAGATATGGGATATGTGTCCAATGCTTCAGATTTTAGAATATTACTATGTGGATTCTCCAATGGAAAGAAGAAAAAGCATGAATGAATATAATGACTAATAGGTGACAATTCACTTTAGTGAGGGGAAAAAAAAAAGGACATTAAACAAGTGAAAAGAAGAAAAAAAAAAAGAACAACATATAATACACGCTTCATAGTGAACATAGCATTGTCCAAGTACCCAAGTCAAAATTTTAAACTTTTTAGCCAAGTCCTGTATCCCAAAATTTAAAAATAAACAAATCCGACCCACTAGATATGAACTCGTAATGAACACTAGTACCCGACTCCAGGTAACATAGCTTTAGGTCATTAGAGATCAAATTTGGACAAGCTAGGGATGAATCAAATAACTCTAAACTAACCATAAAAATGTTCATACACATAGGACAAATCTAAAATGCAATAATATTTCTAGACTTGAACCAAACTAAACAAACGACATAACGTACATAATCACCACAAATTTTATATAACGTACATAAACAAGTCCCTAGACCTTCAAACTCATTAAACTCAAGAAAATAATGTACAAAATCATAAGTCATATTTCAAATATAAACATGTTGCAAGACCTTGAACCACTACATTTTGACTCTAAAATATATAAACATATTTTTAGAGCTTGTATCACTTTAAAGTTTAAATTAGTCATTACAATGCATATCATCCTAATTCTGAAGGAGTACTTTTAAATATGCTCTATTGTGGTACCATGCTCTAGACAAAGTAAGGGACCTACCTCTTATTTTGAAATGTGGCTCAATATTTAAGAAATTTCTGGTTCCAAATTTGTAATAACTTGTGGGGCCCACCACATAGCTCAAGATTCTAAATTTTCAAATAAATATCCACATCCATCGAGAAATCATAAAACTTTTTTCCCAAGCCAGTTAGACCTAAGGGATCTATTTTTGACATAAATTTCCCATTTCTAGATTGTATATTATATTTTCTAGGAATACCCCTTCCCATAGCGGGAAATATTACAAAATTACCCTGAGATTCAAGTTATATATTGTCACTAGACTGCATGGTATGAGATGTACAAGTCTACTGGATATTGGGGAAGTCTTGGAGATAGAGAATGAAAAGAATTGTGTGATGTGTGATATTTTACATATTATGTATTTAATATAAACTCCTAAGCCCTAAATATAGAAGTAGATACAACACGTGAATCATGATACAAGTATGCACAATATATCTATTTTTAAACCCTAAAAAAGGAGAGATGCTTCCACAGCACCACGTGTAATGACAATAGAAGAGCTACGTAATAAAAATGAGATGAACTATTGCTCATAACAAGTTCAATTGTGCGGATATTCTCCAAAGGCGGTTTAAGAATTGGACTCTTTCCCCGAACTGGTGTTGTTTGTGTAAGACGAGTGGGGAAACTAGTCAGCATATCTTTGTGGAGTGTGAGTTCTCTAAAGGAGTGTGGAGGAGATGGGAAACCCTTCTTCACTAGGAGAGACTTCCCAATGATCCTACTTTATGGGCTTTTTCTGAAGAGTCTGTTTTGCCTTGATGCCTTAGAGATTATTGGCGCATTGTTGTCTTCGCAGTAGTCTGGTCTATAAGGAAAGAACGGCACTCTGGCCTTTTTTATGACCAAGAGAAGGAAATAAGGGTTGTTTGGGAAAATTCTTTCTTTTTGGCTTCTCTTTAGGTTAGTGCTAGTAAGCTAGCAAGGAGTATTTCCTTGGGGGCGTGGTTGAGGGGATGGAATCCTATTTTGGATAGTCTTGATTTATAGCATTGGACTTTGGTCCGGGTGTATATTCTTTTATAGCAAATATCGTTAATACAATACAATTTTTGTTTCTTCTAAAAAAATATATATATTTCACAAAATAAGAAATGGTGCAAGTCATTTAGTAATTATTGACTACTGAGAAAATTTTAAACAAGGTAATACTATTTCTCAAGCGGCAAATACATGATAAATCAGTAAAATAATTTTGTGGGAATCCTAACATACTAAATGACTAAATAAATTGATCAGAAATTAGTAGAAATGGTACAAGCTTCTATCCTAGTTCCTGCACCTATGTGCAACCACACTTAAACTAGTCAAGCAATTGCACTTGCACCCAGACAAGAGCACTTCCCTACCAAAAAAGAAAACCCACACTCGCTCGAATGCAAGCACTAGTCTTTATACCCACATTAACACTTGTGATTTAGTTTAACAAAATAATAGGAGAGGATAAACTGGCCATGTCAATGCCAGAACTTAAAGAGTTTAAACCCTCCAACCTTAGATGAAAAACCTAATACCATAGAGGCTAACAAGTGGCTCATGAAAATGAACAAGTGCTCAGCTCATGTTTTTAGGACCTCATAAGGTGGAAAAAGTCACTTATTAATTGGTGGGAGAAGCAAACTATCGCTGGTAGATGATTTAAAATGACACAATCAACATGAATAACATGACATGTGACACATTCAAGGAACGCTTTATAACAGTATTTGCTAAAAGCATTTCAATCAAAATGTCAATAGAACTCATGAAGCCGGTGCAAAGAAACCTGACAATGCCTAGTATGAGCCCCAAGATCAGAGTTATACAAGTTTGTCCTAGCTCTTTAATATAATAAAATTATAAGAAACTTGGCACTTGGAACTCTCAACTTATAATGCATGTTGTTTAAAATTTTTAAATGAAACAACTGATTATGTTTGAAGCTAACTTGGTCTACACTGTTACTCCACAAGGTAGCAAGGAAAAATAATTCATGGTTCAGACATCTTGTGCGCCTTCTGTATCTTTATATTTTAATGATAAACTTTTTCAAAATCGTTTTAGAACTTCTCATGTTTCTACCAGTTTTCATCAAGCAAGATTTACGCTACATTTAACCAATTGGGGTTGGTGTGTGATGGCAAGGCACCCACCTCAGGAGACAAGATCCTAAAGCTCAAATTCCACCCAAGCGGGCTCCTCCCCATACAGTTTTGGTAAGTTAGGATAGAAAGGCTTGCACTTATCTTGAGTCCCATAGACCTTTAGATGTAAAATAAGAAAAAATAACACAAAGATTTATACTTTATTTGGATAAACTACCAAAATTACACTATCAAATTTTAAGATCAAACCACTAACTATGCTACATCCATTATGGATTAATGGTTAGCAAATCTCTTTACAGTTGTTTGAGATTTATGGAAAGAAAGGAACAATAAGACTTTCAAACAGGAGTCCAGGGATGAGACGATAATTTAGGAAAATTTTACCTTTATGACCTTGCAATGGGTAACAACCTCAACATTATAATCGTTACGATTTTAGGGATTGATGAAGGCTAGAACCATTTAAGGTCTATGTTGTAGTGGTTTTGTTTGGCAACTGTTGTTTGTCCTTTGTGCGGATCTCATCTCCTGGTTGAGACTTCACTTGTAACCTTGGTTTCCTTTTTTTCTTGCAATAAAGTTTGTGTTTTTTCAGAAAAAAAAAAAAAAAATAAAATAAAAATGAAGTTTTATGTGAATTTTGTCATCTGTACTTTGATCTTTCCATGGTATCATTATGAATGTATTTCCACCATCCCTCTCCTCCACGAGAACCGCCCAACTAAAACAATTACCCAATAATAATTGGATATATAAAAATCATTTTCAAAGAGGCTATTCATTATACCTGAAGCATCTCTGAGATAGAGTGAGGCAACTCCAAGAAAATAACATTTTGAGCTGATGAAAAGTCTATTCCGACTCCCCCAGCAGTTATTCCAATCAATGCAATTTTTATCTGTATAAAATACAATTGTGAGATAACATGTCAATTAATGAGAACCACCACTACAATAAATCTAAAGGGGGACGAGGACACAAATTAGGTTCTTGGAAATGAAGAGAAATCAAAAGAGAGAAAGAGGAAGGCAAAGGGGGAGTCACTTATTATATCTAAAGATACAATTGTACCATGCAACTTTGGCCAAAACTCAATTTGAGAGAAAATATATTTTACTCCATCACCATATAATATAGGCAAAAAATCTCTTATAAAATAATCACTTGGTACCATCATTCTAGTGAACCCAATTTAGATTTATTACATGGAACTAGATATCAATTAAGCATATATGCCAAGATCTATCATCCCAAATTTTATACATACATTCAAATAGATTTAGAACACCTCATTTCCTTGGATCATGGAATTAATTTATCTCCCTTTCACTACAATTTATTATATAAGATTTAATGGCTTTGATTAGAAAATATTTGGTTTATATAACTCCTATTTGATAAGGGGCCTCATCTGGAGCTTTTTTTTTTTTTAAATGAAAAAATTATAGCCATTTGAAGTTTACTTACAATCAGACAATCTCATCTAGAGCTTTTTGGATTGCATTGTTTACAAAACCAATTGTCACCTGCTATTTTAGAAGAATTTAACCCTCCTTGAGCACCTAATATGTTGATTATTCTTGAAATGTCCATTTTCAATTATGTTTGAGATGCTTGATGATATCCTCATGAAAGGTATATGAAGGAAAATGTTTTATCATCTTTGTAGAAGTTAGAACACCCAACACCAATGATCTTTAGGCACTACCATGTTGGGTAGTGTTCTAAATCCTTATCTACTACATGAACTTGCATATGAATCATGATCCAACACCCTAGATTTTGTGCACATGTTGAATAAATGCATTGAACATTTCTACCTTAACATTTTATTTTTACTTATTTTCCTATTTACTAAGATTTGATTGGATACGAATTGTTTGATATGATTCACACTTGACAAGAATTTGTATCATTATCTTTATGGAATAGATTCACTATATAAACCTTATACCATAGGCTACTGTAAACTAAACAAAATTATAAAATAAAATCAACTCTGCAAGACAACTTGAAATTTTTTTCAAATTGTGACAATAATTAAAAAAATGACAAGAAAAGATTCCAACTACACCTAAATTTAGCAATTAACACCACAGGATTGTGTCACATTCATGTGCAAATAGTTAAGATGTTGGACATTTTACAGGTTGTCCTGCCCTTGCAAGTATTGTACTTAAACCTGATTTTATCTACTTGAACCTCATATTAATCAAAACCTTTTAGTTTTCAATAATCAATAACTTTAATATTGTTGCATAAAGATCTTAGAAAGAAGTAGTTCAAAAGAAATATAATACGAGCCTCTGCACATGATCGGAAGGCTTGCACTGCTGATTGTCTATCTCTAGCAAAAGTGTTCCCGTCAATTCTGACAAAACCAACTCCCTTCCCACATAGGAATTCCTAAGCATTTCAGCAAGTAAGTTTATATTAGAAGCAATTCCCCAACCACAACAAACAAAATATACAAATTGAACTAACTAAAATTTTTACCGACCAAAGAAAAATACAATATACAACACTACAATTCTCATACCATGAAGCTATCAAAACTTTAGAACTTATGAAAGAACCCAAAGAAGCCATAGAAGAAAAAACAAATTGCAATTAAGTTAGAGTCAATTCTCATTAACCAAAGAAATCAGCTTAATGGTATACAACACCATGATTAACTTGCAACAAATCAGTCAAACTTATGTCAAGAGACATAGAGATCACCTATTGTAGGAGTCATTTGCTCTGTACAATGACAAAGATGACAAGTAGATAGTAAATGGGATAACACAACAATGATGATGAAGAAGAAGAAATAGGATTACAGAAGTTTATAGCTATTATAAAAGATATGACAATGGTGATAGATTTTTAGTATCATCAATTCTACTAATACATGAGCCAAGAGAAACTAAGAATCATGATAGACCAATGTCAAGTCAAAAACTATGTTACTTGGACTCAAGAATGGGTGTCTAGTAGGTGTACATATCTAGAGCTCGAACTCGTTCATTCTCAAATCATGGGATATGGGGACTCGACTAAAAAGAGCTAGAAATTTTGGATTTGGATACTTGAATAGGGCTATTCAATACTAAACAATCTAAACCCATATTATTTCTTCTTTATTCCTTTTACTTTAGCTTGACGTACCTGCGTTCGACACTTCACAATACGACATGGGTGTGGGATGTGTCCGACACTTTAGATTTTAAAATACTATTATGTAGATTCTCCAATGGAAAGAAGAGAAGGCATGGATGACTAATAGGTGAAATTCACTTAAGTGGGAGAACAAAACGGACAATAAATGAGTGAAAAGAAGAAAAGAAGGCAAGAACATATAATATAGTCGAGTCTCCATATCCCAAAATTTAAAAATGAACAAGTCGAACATGTAAATATGTACCCGTATCCGACACCCATACCCGAGTCCAGGTAACATAGCTCCTCAATTAAGTGAAAAGTTACCTATTTGCCATTTTCTTATTTTCTTCTTTCTCTTCTTTCTTTGTAAAATCTACATGGCAGAGTTCAAGAATATGAGGTGCAACACACATGTTCCATACTCATTTGTGTCACAATATGCAAACTAGAGGATGTTAAGCAAGAGTAAAGAGTCTGGGTTACATAAGTCAAAAGTAATTGAAGAATGAGTAGTTTAGTAGGAGTGTGAAAACTACATGGGTGAATATTTCCCTTTCATTTTCTTTTCTTTTTTTTTGTTTTGATTTAGGTACCTAATTTACCACATCAAGGACAAAATCCTAATAAGGAAGAATAATTTGATAGTTTTATGGTTTTTAATTCTTATGAATCTATTATATGGTAGTTTTATGGGTCTCAGTAACATTTGAGTCAAATTCAAGTCATAATCATAACATTGATGTTTTATGACAAACTTTATTGAAGAATAATATGGGATGCTCAAAATCAAAGTCAGTAAATCAACGTTGGGAGAATCAATCTCACCAATCAAAGGATAGAATTATCTACTAAACATAATCTACCTATTTGCTCCTTTGTGAACCCTTCAAGAGGGAGGGATGTAGGAGGTACCTCTTGGAACTTCGGACTAGCAAGAGACCCAACTGATAGAGAACTCCAAGATATATCAAGCCTATTAGATTGCCTTGAAGGTGTTATCCTCCCAGGAACCTTCACCTCACAAAGCTTCTTCCACCACCTAAACTCCCTTACCTGAACCCTTTCCCCACTTCCCACACAAATTCATATGGAGAGCTTATATTCCATCAAAGGTCAAATTCTTGGGTGGTAGCGCATAGTAAACTCAGTTGTGCAGATGTGCTTCAGAAAAGACTGAAGACTCCCGCATATGGCAATTTCTCCAAGTTGGTGTTGTCGATGTAAGAAGGAGAATGAGACCACAAGGCATTTATTATTGGAATATGATTTCACCAAACATATTTGGGATAGGTGGAAAGACGAGCTACAATGGGATCTCTTCCCAAATGTAGATAATCTTTGGGAATTCCCAATCGAGGAAGTTTTCCCTAGGAGGTCTAGGGACTACTGGAGGGTAATAATATTTGTTGTCATTTTGTCTGTGTAGAAGGACAGGAATGCTAGAATTTTTTAGGATAAAGAACGGGATGCTTTTGGGGTGGGGGAAAGTTCCTTTTTCCTTGCCTCGTTGTGGGTAAGCTCTCTAATGGTTTTGGGTTAAATGACTGGTTCAGAGGTTGGGAACCAATCTTACATTGTTTGTAATCATAGAAGCAAGGACTTCTTCGCCTTGATACATTTTAGGTTGTACATATTCATGATATTAATATAATTATTTGTTTCTTGTAAAAAAAAAAAAAAGTCAAAGGATAGATTTTATTAAGAAAAAAATAAAAACCACGATTGATTCAAACCCACCCAAAGTTCGAACAGGATGTTTTACATCAAACAAGTTATTATGAACTATCGCACTTTGAAATCTTAAAATCTTGGTAGTTCAGTGAAAATATCAAAGAGATTGAAGATAATGGGCTTTTGAACATGCAATCGATTTGGCTCTCCAAGATCTTCCAAGCAATAAATTGTTGTTTATGGGCAATTATCTAGAAGAATTTATTGGTCCATCTTCTCTAGGGTTCAGGAAAGCATTCGCTGCAAATAAGTTTATTTTGCACGTGTTTTAACTTAATAGTGATTTTTTTCTTTCTTCTTGAGGTGATCTTGAAAAATAAAAAGGTATGTGAAGGAGATTATCTACAACAAATTTAGTGGTCCATTTCCTAAATGGTTTCAAAAAGCATCCTTACAAGATAAGTTGTATTTTCCACATGTAAATCTCAAAATGATATTTTCCCATCATGACCTAGCAAAAATGCTCATGGAGGTTTCCATAACTAAGGCTTTAACAATTCAAAAGTTCATCTACAATGTGTGGTAGAGAAATAGCTTTGTTATGTTGGTTCAGTATATACCTGCACCCCATCAAGAACCCGCAAGTGATGAGCAAAAATTATCATTTTGGCAACGTACATGTCCACATTTTGACCACTTTCCGATTCTACAATAACTGGTTGCACAGAAAGCCATTCGCAAAACCCAGAAAGCTTTGCAATGCCAAGTTCTTGATTAGAAAGTTGTTGCTTTGTTCTAGGACAACAGCTGTTATCTGAAGTCAAAGAAACGAAAATTTTAGTACAATATTAATGAGACTATTTTATATGCATTAAAGTTAAACATCCATCATAAACCATCACATCAAAGTGTTAGCAACACATCTAACAATACACATAAATGAACCAATTATCCGCTGAAAGCATAAAACAGGTAACAAATATGAAAAATTTCAAAGATATATAAAAACAAACGGAATTTTAGAGGTAGAGAATTATAAATTTAATTGTTTACAATAAAAATTATCAACGAAATAACACGACACATGCTCCATGGTAAATTTAACTTTATCGTAAAAATAATGTTTGACCCATAATACACATTAAACAAACTATTATAGGACTTCCATTATTTATGATGACTAATACTTTTAAGTGGATATAAGAGTTCTATGTCTTTAAAATTATTTTTTCTCTTAACTTTTAATATTCACTTTCGAGTTTATATTGCATTCATTTTAACAATTTTCTCGTCTCCCAAATTACTTTTTAGTTCTATACACGATCACCCACTACAAGTAACAAAAATCATCAAAAAGCAACAACAAAAACAATCTTTTTAAAGGACCCACCCGTCCAATTATAATGTCAAGACCCAATCTCAAGAGTATGCACACATTTTTGTCTAGACCCGGCTTGCTTTTCTAATCATATATGCCCATTTGCTCGAGCAAATTAAGTGTTTTTGGCTTACCTTTCAGGTAGAAGCCAATTTTACACCTATTTGTATCACACCCTGACCTTGTGAGACTGATGCAATAATTCAACAACGCGATTGGGACCCATTCATACAATAGGGTCAATCCAACTAACCCAGAATCTAGTGTCATTACATGTCACACCCCACCCAGACGCGCCTAAACCGGCGGTACACTCTCGGACGGGGCGCGCATTTGGAACAATAACAATGGTAACAACAGAGGGCGCAGCGGAAATACAGTACACACAGTATAAATCTGATTTCATTTAATTAGAATACTTTTGTACATAAAATGGTCAAACGAACATACTCCCAAAATCCCCAAAGAATCAAACAAAGGGTACAAAATGTGGTCCCCATAACCTGCACCTAGTCCATCCTAATTTCCTGTGAAAAATTGGATAATAATAGAGTGAGCTTAACGCGCTCAGTGGGTAAATAGTTCGTGAGTATAACAATTAATAAAGCATACTTCAATATTAAATATCTTAAATACACATGTGAGCATCATAATCATTCAATATGTATGTATGCATGACACCGTCTCGTAATGGTTTGATGAACGTACATCGCCTAAGTTCACGTACAGGTGTCCTTCCCTGGGCGTAGCCAGGTTCTCACTGTACGCCCCTCCTCATGAACGATGCTCTGTATACACGTACGGATGTCCCTCCCCGGCGTAACCGGGTTCTCATGTACCTCCCTCTCCAGAGAAATAATATGAATAGCGAGCAATGCTCCTAACTATTCTATGAGTCATATAAACCATATACGTCCCTAGGTGGTGATATGTATGATGCCAATGCATGAATTGGTCTAGTCTACTGGTCTGGTCTTTTTTTGTCATTTAGACTGACTTTGGCAACGTCTGGTGATCCTTATCAGGGTCGGTATCACGACGTGCAAGGTTAGGACATTCAGTATTACTTGTATAAGCTGATAGCTTTCAATAAGACCAACGAGATCAGTCCCCAGTTGAGAGGTGAGACACAAGGTCTGCTTAAATACCAATCGCCTAGAGCAGCCCGCTGCCTCCCGTTCACTATTTAAAGTTACTGAGGACAAGACCGAGTCTAGTTGAGTCAGATTGACCACAAATCCGGCATTATAACAGTGTAATACATGAATTCCAATTACATTCCAATAATAGTTGAATGTAAACTTTAATAAAAGTTATGGAACACGCAAACCTATGTTTCGTTTCCCACCTTCAGATAAAAACTTCTTCTTTCAAACCTGGCGCTTTCCTCCGGACAGAACTCGTTGCACCTTTTTCAGATCTAGCGCTTTCCTCCGGACAGAACTTTGTTGCACCGCACCGAGAGTCTCGGACAGAGAGTCTCAAAAACTAAAAACTTAGAATGAGTGGAAAGGAGAAGAAAATCGCAAGAGAAGGTGATTTGGTGTGAGGAATGAGAAATGAGGAGAGTTCCTTATATAGAGATTTTTGGCGCCAGAACGTTCGGGCACGCGCCAGAACGTTCGTGCATGCATTGCGCCTGAACGTTCTGGCATGCGCCGGGAACGTTCTGGCATGCGCCTGAACGTTCTGTCATGCGCCAGAACGTTCTGGCGTTGCGCAAATAGTAATATATTTTTTTTTTTGTGAAATACAGGGTATTACACGCTACCCCACTTAAAGGGATTTCGCCCTCGAAATCAAGTGAAGTAGTTATGATGGTTATTTGCTTGAGATTCACTGCCGGCGTCATCTCTTGCGAGTTCAAGGTAGTGGTTGGATGATCCCTGAATAGAAGTGTGGCCGGTGGAATCCTCATCATCATAAAATCATGGAGAGCAAATGGAATCGGATTCGTCCTTTGAAGATTCCAACCTTTGCAAAACAGATGGGGGTGGGGGGCGTTGGTTACATCGTTGGAGGGGAGGTAGGTTGAGCGGTGGAATACCTTTTCGTGTTGTGGCTTGAATCCGGCCGCCTGACAATTTTGGTAGAAAGTCCTGCCAAGATGATGGCACGGGATTGTTACGAAAAAGCCATGAACGCTCTGGCGATATGGATCGCTGTGTGGTGATGGAGTTGGTGATGCAAGGTAGTTGTGACGTGACTCTACTTCTTCAGAAGTAGCCACAGTTTGCCAAGGAGGCCACCGCGTGTGTGCATCACTATATCCATTGATATTATGTTCAGACATCGGCGTAGTTATTTAAGTGAAACAATGTATTGAGATAAGTGTAAACAATGTTTCATCATTTTATTGATAAGTGAAAAGAGTACAATATATCACATCATCAGTTGGTACTAGAGAACAATTCAGGGTATTTCTGTTTAATTGTTGCTTCTAGTTCCCATGTTGCTTCTTCGATGCCGTGGTAATCCCAGAGCACCTTCACAAGTGGTATGCTGCGTCGCCTTAGTTCTTGAGTTTTTCTATCCAAAATCTGTATCGCTCTCTCCTGATACTTATTTCCTTCCTCAACCTGAACCTTGACTAAAGGGATGATATGCGAAGGATCAGGACGATACTTGCGAAGCATAGATACGTGAAAAACGTCATGAACTTTAGGCATGGACGAAGGTAGGGAGAGACGATAAGCAAGTGTGCCAATACGTTCAATGATCTGAAATGGACCGATATACCGCGGGGAGAGCTTGCCTTTGATCCCAAAGCGTTTGACACCTCTTGTGGGCTGGACTTTCAGAAAAAGAAAGTCCCCCTTATCAAATTCTAGAGGTTGTCTCCGCTTTTCAGCATAGCTCTTCTGTCGACTTTGTGCAACACGAAGTCGTTCCTTTACTAGTGTGATCTTCTCAGAAGTCTCTTGAACTAGTTCAGGGCCAAACTGCGGTCGATCTGCCGTATCTAACCAGCATACCGGAGATCTGCAAGACCGACCATAGAGAGCCTTGTATGGTGCCATGCCGACACTAGTTTGGTAGTTGTTGTTGTATGCAAACTCAGCTAGATGCAAATACTTTGCACATCCGTCATTAAAGTCCAAAATGCAGCATCGTAACATGTCTTCTAAAATTTGGATAAGCCGCTCTGACTGCCCATCAGTCTGAGGGTGGAAAGCTGTGCTCATAGTGATCTTAGAACCCATTCTATTTTGGAAGCTTTTCCAAAAGTTTGATGTGAATCGGGGGTCTCGATCAGAGACGATCGTGAGTGGTATCCCATGAAGGCGTACGATCTCTCTTTCATATAGTTCTGCAAGTTTGGCGGGATTATCCATGAACTTTATTGGCAAGAAGTGTGCAGACTTTGTAAGTCTGTCAAGGATAACCCAGATAGCATCTTGCCCTTTATTGTTTCGAGGTAAGGCCGTAACAAAATCCATTGCGATGTTCTCCCATTTCCATTCTCCGATAGGAAATGGCTGGAGAAGTTCAGAGGGAAGTCTTCGTTCTGCCTTAACCTTTTGGCAAATGAAACATCGAGCAACGAAGTCTGCAATTGTCTTCTTCATTCCAGAAAACCAGAATTGTCGCTTGACATCCTTGTACATCTTGTCACCCCTAGGATGCATAGCGTACCTCGAACAATGCATCTCAGTAAGCACTTCTTTTCGAACCTCAGGATTGTTAGGTAGACAGAGGCCTTTTTTTATAGAAAACGACCCTGTCTTCTGAGACCGACCGGTAAGGAAGGTCCTGTCCGCTGAGTAGAAGTTCTCGTTTCTCCATTAACATAGGGTCATTGGATTGAGCAACTGAAATCTTTCGAACTAGCTCAAAGTTGGCTGATAATTGAGAGAGTCGTGGTCTTGGTCCCTCTTCGTTCAGCTGTAGGTTAAAGTTCTCCATCTCTGTAGCCAACTTCCCCATTTCGTAGTTAAGAGTGCAAGCAACATAAGATTTTCTACTCAGGGCAACGACCACAACATTGGCCTTACCAGGATGGTACTGGAGTTGAAAGTCATAGTCTTTCAAGAATTCCAACCATCTTCTTTGGCGGAGTTTTAGGTCTCCCTGAGTGTATATGTACTTAAGACTCTTGTGATGTGAGAAGACCTCAAACCGTTCACCGTATAGGTAATGACGCCATAACTTCAGTGCAAACACAACAGTTGCAAGTTCCAAGTCGTGTGTTGGGTAATTACCCTCATGAATCTTCAGTTGCCTCGAGGCATATGCAACAACTTGGTCTTCTTGCATTAGTACGACACCTAAGCCTTGGAGAGAGGCGTCGGTGTATAATGAAAATCCAATTGCATTTCTTGGAGTGATAAGTGCAGGTGATGTCGTGAGGCGTTTCTTCAATTCCTGAAATGATGCTTCACTGGCGGGATTCCAGATGAATCGCACGTCTTTTCGAGTGAGCTTGGTCATAGGTTCAACAATTTTTTAGAAGTCCTTGATAACTCGTCTGTAATAGCCAACCAACCCAAGAAAACTCCTAATCTGAGTAACAGTGGTAGGCTGTTTCCAGTTTAAAACGGCTTCAACCTTAGAAGGATCTACCTCAATGCCATTGCCTGAAACCACATGGCCTAAGAATTGAACTCTCTTCGCCCAAAATTCGCACTTACTCAACTTTGCATACAGTTGGTGGCTTCTCAAGGTCTGGAGGACTATCTTCAAATGTATTTTATGGTCTTCCTAGGTTGAGGAATATATCAAGATGTCGTCCACAAAAACCACCACAAATCGGTCTAAGTATAACCTGAAAATGCGATTCATCAAATCCATAAATGCAGCAGGTGCATTTGTTAGACCGAATGGCATAACCAAGAACTCGTAATGACCGTACCGAGTTTTGAACGTCGTCTTGGTGATGATCGACTCTCGGATCCGGAGTTGGTGATAACCGGATCGTAAATCAATCTTAGAGAAGTATTTTGCTTCTCTAAGTTGGTCGAACAAGTCATCGATCCTGGGCAATGGATATCTGTTCTCGATGGTGACGTTATTCAACTTGCGATAATCGATGCAAAGTCGTAACAAATAGAACTGGAGCGCCCCAGGGTGATGAACTCTTTCTGATGAAGCCATTACTCTCTAATTCCTTCAGTTGTTTGTCTAATTCGACCAGCTCGACAATAGACATTCTGTATGGTGGAATTGAGATAGGCCCTGTCCCAGGTATGAGGTTGCTTTCAAAATCGAATTCCCTAACTGGAGGTAGACCAGGAAGGTCATTTAGAAAAACAGTTGGGAATTCAGATATGACGGGAACATCGTGTACTTCGGGAGGGTACAGTGCTGGTGATTCATTGCCGTTACCAAGGGACAACGCTCGAAGTTGTGACTTGAGAAGTGCGACTGTTAATTTGTGTATCCATTTCCTTGTTCCCAGAATCTTGACAAACTCTCCTGTAGGCAAGGTTAACTAAACTTGCTTGTTCATACAGTCGATCTTTGCATCCAGTGGTGCTAGCCAGTCCATGCCGAGGATGATGTCGAAGTCTTCAATATCCATCACAAAAAGATCTGCATATATTATATGTACTGACATTCGAAGCTCACATTGAGAACACAGCAAATTCACATCAGTACCAGATCCGAACGGTGACGTGACATGGAGTGTGATGTTTGTGGGTTCAGGATGCAGGCCTAAATGTCTTATCAATGACGACGACATAAAACATGCACCAATGTATTGAACAAAGGAAAAGTACTTTCGACGACATTATTGTCTGGGAGGGGTTGTTGAGCGATGGCAAATGCTCGGCCCTGATTCCGTTGACCCTGGTTCTGTCTGGGTTGGGCATTAAGAGCAGGTGGTGCTTGTTGGATTGGAACAACGGGAATAGGTTGCTGAAGGTGTGGGCAGGCATATCTTACATGGCCCTTCTGGCCGCAATGAAAACAAGTCGGCTTGTACTGCTGATTGGTTTGCTGGCCATTCTGATTATGCTGCTGGCCTTGCTGATTGTGGTGTCGACCACCACCTCTGCCATTGCCGTTTCTACGGCCACCTCTTCCGTAACAACCTCCACGACCATGATTTCAGAAACCCTGATGGTTAGGGTTAGAAGGTTCAGCCGCAGGTGTTGTGGCCTCATTCTTCGAAACAGGCGCTGGGAAGGCTGGGTTTTGATTGTAGTAGGGTTTCTTCTTGTTGCCCTGTTGCGAGCCCTATTTTAAAAACGTTGCAGGTCGTTTTCTCTTATTCATTCTCTGTTCCTATAAGATCTTCTCTTGTTCAAAGCTCATGGCCTTGTCAACAACCTCTTTGTAAATCTTGAGATCCAAGATCGACAAGGCTTGCCGAATGTCATAGCGAAGGCCATTATAAAATTTCTCAGTCTTATCTCGCTCCGTTGAGATGGTGGAGAGAGAGTAGACTGATAATTCTTTGAATTTTCCAGCATATTCTCTGACGGTCATGGTGCCCTGGTATAACTTAGCGAATTCCTGTCGCTTCTGCTTCGTCACCGGGCTGGGAAAATACTCATCAATAAACATTGACTCGAACTGTTGCCAAGTCATATCTGCTATGTTGACCCGTGGGTCTTCTTTCACTGTGATCCACCATTTGTTTGCTCCACCAACAAGTTGGTAGGTAGCTAGTGGAATTTTGTGAGTCTCATCGACTCCCATTGCATCAAGAGCCTTCTTTGACTCATCCAGCCACTTTTGCACCTCATCAGCATCAATGGTGCCAGAAAAAGTAAGAGGTTGTAGCCTCTTGTACTTAGTAATCTAATCAGTTTGAGATTCTGACCCAAATCTTACAGGTGCCTGAACCGTGGCAACCTGACTGGCCGCGGTCTCACGAACGGCTGTTTGAACAGTGACTTTCATCGCCTCAATAAATCCGGCGAAGAAGGTTTCCATGCTCGAAGGAATGGCAAAGGGTGCGGGTGGGGGTGGTATTGCTTGCCCAGATGTAGTGGCAGTATCGGGTGTGGCTTGTGCTGTTGTCAGAGGCGGCGGTTCTTGAATCTCAAGAGGTGCCTCCATTGTTGGACGAACAATACGTGGCCTTCCTCTCTTCCTGGTTTGTATTGTCTCACTGACAAAGAGAAAAAGAAAACTAAGATTTAGGAACTGTAGCCAAGTATAATGGTATAGTATGCTCAGCAACAATTTCGAGAGTACTGCAATATTAAAATCACCTATTTTTCTAAGTATAGTGTAAGGTTTTTGTTGAGGAATCAAAGAATCTTATATAACTCGTATGTTTGGCCATGGTGTAAAAACAAGGTTAGAATGTTTATATAATAAGTACAAAACTTTGCAAGTATTTCAAATGATTTGGTTCTGGTCTTTGTGAACATACCTATATATTTCATTGAAAATCCATATGAGTCATAAGAATTGTAAGATTTGCCTTGGTAAATATCCTGATCTAACGTTCTATCGCAATTGTATGCATTCAAACTCTTACTCTTGGTCTTTTCGATTATTATCCAAGTTCGTGTGTCCCATACCACATGACTTTGGTAATAAGGGTGTTAACCAAGTTAAGTTGTATGAACACGGTCTCTAAAAACATTGGCTGAATAGAAGTTCACCAATAGTATCTTCCAAGTTTACTCGTCCCATACCGTGTAAACTTAGTGATAATGTTAGTAATGCAACTTTCTCCAAATGTTTCTTTTCACACAAGGTCATGGGTTTTCTTACTTCCACATTTTATTTAGTATCATCTAATTTTGTTGTGTCCCATACCACTCCAAAGTTAGTGATACAAAAGAAAGGATGGTTGTAAGTCGGCCCACCAAAGATAGTCCGTAAACAAAACATTTCATTCATATATAAAAGAAAAATGTACAATGCCAGTAATCAATCTTGATTTTCCTGCCTACTGTCGCTCTTTCTAGATCTCCTGCTAGGTACAAAACGACTACTAACGGAAGGTTGAGAGTTTGCTCGCTCTGCTTCGGAGTTTTGCATATGTGTTAATATATTATTTTGAGTCTCTCTCATTTCAGCAATATTGGACGCCATCACATTTAACTGTTCAAATAGGTTAGTGAATTGTCCCATTGGTGGTTGATGGCTTGATTGTCCCATAGGTGGAGGGTAGGCCATAGGCATTGGGGAAAAGTATTGGATGTACGAGTGATTCATAAGTGAAAGGTAATTGTTTTGATTGTACGGGGATCCCCAAACTGGAACCCCTTGGATATTTGAATTTGTTTGAGGTGAAAAGTTTTGAAATAGTGGACTCATTGGGATGTGTTGTCCTCCAAAACTTAGTGCCGCCCAATACTATTGTTGTTGGGTTACAGGAACTTGCGGGAATGGTTGGTATGGTACCTCAGGTGTTGGAAACCTTTGGTACGACGCATTGCCCTGAGTTGGCATGTTCCAAGCAGGTAGATTTGCTTTGATTTAGGTTGTTAAATAAATCTTCCTTAGTGAATAGATGATTTCCTCGTCAGTTACCCCTCCACTTGTGCCATATGTCTTGAAGATAGAGGACGCTGTAACTGGTTCAGTGATCAGCTTCGACGTTCCATCGAAAGTGGCGACGTTTGCCTCGTACAGTATCCTCATAATCAAGACTCCGTAGCCGAGGAATTCTTTTCTCAAAGGGTTTTGTATCACCCTCAACATTTGTTGGATAATAATGTGAGGTAGGGAGACCGTAATTTTCTTCTCTACGCAGTATAACATAAGAAGTTGAGCCCTTGACATAGTGCCTTTAGTCCCCCTTTCTGGCAATATGTTGCCGTATACAATCTTTCCGAGGCCGGCAAGAGATGGCTTAACATGATTGTTTGGGAGGTTGGTGTACGTTGATTGAGTGTATGGCTCTTTGGCGAGGGCATTGGACAATTGTTCATTAGATTCTGCGATCTCTGCAACTGTCTGGGGTTCATGTGGATCAATAATCCTCTCCTCAATCGGAATCTCCAAAAGTCGAGCAATAATCTCGATGTTGATAGGAATTTCCGTTCCCATGACTGTTGTCTCCAAAATAGGGCTGATCTCATCTCCTTGAAGCCCCACGCAATTCATGGCTTCATAGAAGGATCTCACCAAGTTGTAAGAGACTTGACCCTCGACTTTGGTTATATTTAACCAATCCAGTGTTGCGAGTTTGTCGTCAAGGATGGGGCGGAGGCGGAGATCTCTATTGTCGATGCTCCTTATAGTCATAACCTCTCTTTTGGATAATTCCGTTAGTCTAGTGGAAATTGGTTCCCTGCTAGTGGAAGTTGCTCCTTCCCTTGAGGCCCTTCTTTTGCCGAAAGGAAAATAAATTTGAAAAGACACAAAATATATTTCTAACATTTTTAAGATTTATGTCTTGTCTGCTAGACATTGTTTTCGAATTTTCTTTTGATGTTTATGGCATCATGAAAATTTCTTCATTAGTAATCTGATGTATATATGTCGTATTCACATATGAATGTATAGACATATGTAATCATAACTATATATATAGTTTCCATAAATCAACTATTTGAAATTAAACTATATAAAAATCATATATATTTAATACAATTCTTAACTATATATATAATTCATATATATATAGTTCTAGATATATCAAATTTAATTTTTATTTTATTTTATTTTTTTTATATCAAAAAACATTTTTCAAATTTTTTTTTTTTTATATATACATATCTCATATATACTAAGGTATATAGATATATATATTCAATCATAACTACACATATAGTTTAAATCATGACTATATGTATATTTAAATCGAACTATATAAAAATCATATAGTTTACTAGATATATATTTAATATAAATCTCAACTATATATAATTGACATATATATAGTACTAGAGATATATATATATCTAATAATTTTTTTTTTTTGTTTTTTTTTTGTCATCCATATTTTTCATCAATAATAACAAGGTATATATATATATCTCCTATATGCATAGATATATAGATATATATTTAATCATTAATATAGTTTTCATAAATCACAACTATATATATATTAAAATCAAACTATATATGTAATACTCTGTATTTCACAAAAAAAAAAAAAAAAAAAAAAATTTACTATTTGGGCAACGCCCGAATGCCAGAACGTTCAGGCGCAATGCCAGAACGTTCAGGCGCAATGCGAGAACGTTCAGGCGCAATGCCAGAACGTTCAGGCGCAATGCCAGAACGTTCAGGCGCATGCCAGAACGTTCAGGCGCCTGCCAGAACGTTCAGGCGCCTGCCAAAACGTTCAGGCGCCAAAAATCTCTATATAAGGAACCCTCCTCATTCTCATTTCTCACACCAAAATCACTCTCCTTATGATTTTCCTTCTCTTTCCACTCATTCTAAGTTTTTAGTTTTTGAGACTCTCTGATCGAGACTCTCGGTACAGTGCGACGAAGTTCTGTCCGGAGGAAAGCGCCAGATCGGAAAGAAGTTTTTATCTGAAGGTGGGGAACGAAATATAGGTTTGCGTGTTTCATAACTTTTATTAAAGTTTACATTCAATTATTATTATGTCTACTATTCATTTACACTGCATTATGTCAATAATGTTTATGACCTGAATGTCCTAACTTTGCACGTCGTGATACCGACCCTGATAAGGATCACCAGACGTTGCCAAAGTCAGTCTAAATGTCAAGAAAAGACCAGACCAGTAGACTAGACTAGTTCATGCATTGACATCATACATATCACCACCTAGGGACGTATATGGTTTATGACTCATAGAATAGTTAGAAGCATTGCTCACTATTCATATTATTTCTCTGGAGAGGGACGTACATGAGAACTCGGCTACGCCGGGGAGGGACATCAGTACGTGAATCCAGAGCATCGTTCCTGAGGAGGGACGTACAGTGAGAACCTGGCTACGCCCGGGGAAGGACACCTGTACGTGAACTCAGGCGATGTACGCTCATCAAACCATTAATACGTGACGGTGTCATGCATACATATATATTGATTGATTATGATGCTCACATGTGTATTTTAAGATATTTGATATTGAAGTATGCTTTATTAATTGTTATACCCATGCACTATTTACCCACTGAGCGCATTAAGCTCACTCCATTATTATCCAATCTTTCACAGGAAATTAGGGTGGACTGGGTGCAGGTTATGTGACTCACATTTTGTACCCTTTGTATGATTCATTGGGAATTTTGGGAGTCTGTGCCCTTGACCATTTTATGTACAAAAGTATTCTGAATTAACTGAAATCAGATTTGTACTGTGTACTGTATTTCCGCTGCGCACTCTGCTATTACCATTGTAATTCTTCCAAATGCGCGCCCCGTCCGAGAGTGTACCGCCGGTTTAGGCGCGTCCGGGCGGGGTGTGACAATATAGAAATCATATAGTTTTCTAGATATATATATTTAATATAAATCTCAACTATATACAAATCATATATATATAGTTCTAGAGATATATATATCTAGTAAAAATTTTCTTCTCCTAATTTGGTGGACTTGGGTGGGCCGTGGACCGTACACTCTGATATCATTAAATGTCACACCCCGCCAGGACGTGCCTAAACCGGCGGTACACTCTCGGACGGGGCGCGCATTTGGAACAATAACAATGGTAACAACAGAAGGCGCAACGGAAATACAGTACACACAGTACAAATCTAATTTCATTTAATTCAGAATACTTTTGTACATAAAATGGTCAAAAGAACATACTCCCAAAATCCCCAAAGAATCATACAAAGGGTACAAAATGTGCGCCCCATAACCTGCACCCAGTCCATCCTAATTTCCTGTGAAAAATTGGATAATAATAGAGTGAGCTTAACGCGCTCAGTGGTAAATAGTTCGTGAGTATAACAATTAATAAAGCATACTTCAATATTAAATATCTTAAATACACATGTGAGCATCATAATCAATCAATATGAATGTAAGCATGACACCGTCTCGTAATGGTTTGATGAACGTACATCGCCTAAGTTCACGTACAGGTGTCCTTCCCTGGGCGTAGCTAGGTTCTCACTGTACGCCCCTCTTCAGGAACGATGCTCTGTATTCACGTACTGATGTCCCTCCCCGGCGTAACCGGGTTCTCATGTACGTCCCTCTCCAGAGAAATAATATGAATAGCGGGTAATGCTCCTAACTATTCTATGAGTCATAAACCATATACGTCCCTAGGTGGTGATATGTATGATGCCAATGCATGAACTGGTCTAGTCTACTTGTCTGGTCTTTTCTTGACATTTAGACTGACTTTGGCAACGTCTGGTGATCCTTATCAGGGTCGGTATCACGACGTGCAAGGTTAGGACATTCAGTATTACTTGTATAAGCTGATAGCTTTCAATAAGACCAACTAGATCAGTCCCCAGTTGAGAGGTGAGACACAAGGTCTGCTTAAATACCAATCGCCTAGAGCAGCCCGCTGCCTCCCGTTCACTATTTAAAGTTACTGAGGACAAGACCGAGTCTAGTTGAGTCAGATTGACCACAAATCCGGCATTATAACAGTGTAATACATGAATTCCAATTATACATGCATAAGTGCGGCAGTATAAATATTATATGACATAATGCAGTGTAAATGAATAGTAGACATAATAATAATTGAATGTAAACTTTAATAAAAGTTATGAAACACGCAAACCTATGTTTCGTTTCCCACCTTCACATAAAAACTTCTTCTTTCAGATCTGGCGCTTTCCTCCTGACAGAACTTCGTTGCACCGCTTTCAGATCTGGCGCTTTCCTCCGGACAGAACTTTGTTGCACCGCACCGAAAGTCTCGGACAGAGAGTCTCAAAAACTAAAAACTTAAAATGAGTTGAAAGGAGAAGAAAATCACAAGAGAAGGTGATTTGGTGTGAGGAATGAGAAATGAGGAGGGTTCCTTATATAGAGATTTTTGGCGCCTGAACGTTCGGGCGATGCCCAAATAGTAATTGTTTTTTTTTTTTTTTTTTTTTTTTTTTGTGAAATATCGGGTATTACATTACAACCCAAACAAGGTAATCCTTCCAATCAAACCCACAAGTTCAGGTATGAATTAAAACTGTTCCAACACATAAACACAAAGATAAAACATTGCCTTCTTTTCTTTCCTACAGTAGATCTTACTTAGAGCCAATAATTTAAAAATAAAATAAAAAATTCTCCGGGCGTAGTTACCATCAACAACTTTAACATTATCAAAGCACCCTAATTCGCATATTGCAATAATCTATGGGTCATATGATATCCATAATTCAGTTTACTACAACATTAGAAATAAGTCAAGTATGTAATTATAGCAACAAATATATATAAAAAAAAATACAAATATAAATGATGTCGGCCCCATGGAGAGAGAAAAGACAAGGAATATATATATATAGGAGGCAGTTGGGTTTGGCCTGCCTTGTCCACCTTATAACTCTTATCAAACACCCTTCAGTTGTTCTAGCGCTATCGAATTTATGAATAGACAAATAGAAAGTGTCTAGTCTAGAACTGGATTGTCTTGTCAATATTACATATATATTCCTTGTCTTTTCTCTCTCAATGGGGCCCACATCATTTATATATGTATTTTTTTTATATATATTTTTGGGTTGATACAATTACATACTTGACTTATTTCTAATGTTCTAGTAAACTAAATTATAGATTTCATATGGCCCATAGATTATTCCTCATGTAAGCTATTCCAACTTAATTATATGTATATTGTGCAAGTGGGGCCCACAAAAAAAGCCCAAATTTCCCCCCTTTCATTTTCTCGATTATCAAAAATTCGAGTATTCCTTTCCTTCCAAACTAAAAGCAACCACCTGCCAATAATCCCCTAACCATCTCGGTGTTATACCATCGCCCAACCAATCCTAATTCTTGAATCGCCTTTGAAGAATATTTGTAGTATTTAACCTGCCATGAGCAATAGTCCATCCCAAAAATTTGACTTTAGAGGGAACATGAGCTTTCTATATGAAATTGTGTGGGAATTGGGCCAATGGAGGAGCAACATTGGGGAAAGAGCAAAGATGATGGAAGAAGGAATTGGAGGAAAAATCTCCAGAGGATTCGATCGACCAAGACACTTTGTCCCTCTCACCAGATAAGTATGCAACTTGAAAAATCTCCAGTAGGGACGTGGCTTTTACATATTCTCTATCAGACAAGTTCCTATTGAGGTGGAGGTTCCAAGATGGTCCACTCCTCCCAATTTCATCACTAGGAATAACAAAATCACTAATGGGGTGGTTTTGTTTAGTAGATATCCTATAGATATGCGAAAAAAGGTTTTGGAAGCTCGTTGTTCCGCACCAAATGTCCTCCCAGAATCTAAAGCATCAACTATCACCTACTTTTAATCTAACTAGGCATGAGAAAATGGGGCACAGGGAATGAATGAGTTTCCAGGGACTGTGGTAGGTGGCTTTCAGTGACAAGCTAGCATCTCTTGAATTTCGTTGGATTCCGTGGTGACTTGCTATGACTTTAGCCGTAAAGATTCTCTTTCCTTCAGGTAGCGCCACAGCCATTTGCCTGCCAATGCTTTGTTCCTCAACTCCAGATTTTCTATCCCCAAGCCACCTTGATCAATCGCCTTCCTAACCATACTCCAATTTATGAGGCAGCCACCTTTTGCTCTGCCTTCCCCCTTTTAACAGAAACTGTCTCGTCATCTTTTCAATAAGCGCAGCCACCGACTGAAGTATTTTAAAGATTGAGAGGAAGTAGATACGGATGAACAATTCTAGAATATCATAAAGATACAAAGTTGGGAGCTCTACCAAAATGTGAGAAAGGAGCTTGCAATAGAGGCAAAAGGTTTGATCCCAAGAAATCTAGAATGAATCCTCTACCCATTTTAAGATATATTTTAATCTTTTTTCCTCTAGGAAAAAAATCATATTAAATTTTTGAGTTAGATCAGTACGTATATCTCCTATCAGTTTTGGGCAAAAATATTCAAAATTTCTCTACAAAAGTCCTTTGTGCTTAACACTCTTTGTCTACAAGCAAAAACGCTTGTACTCTATTTTGGATTTGTCAATCATTTGGCGTTCTTACAGCAAAATTGATGACAGAAATTTTGCAGGATTTCAAGAATTGATAACAGCGTTTACACGAGATTATTGGATAATACCAATGTTATTAAGGGCGCAAGACGCATTCAAGGTGAGGGACCCCTCTAGCGCCTAAGGCGCAAGGCGAGGCGCGCGCCCGAGTGACGCAAGACGCAAAAATGCAAAAATATTTTTTTATAAATTTATTATCAATCAATGAACCATAAATTCAAAAGCTAAGCAAACTAGACATTAATTAAAACAAATTTATGTCATATCATAACACATAAGTCGCATAGCAACATATAATATAACTATATGATCAAAAGTATGAGGATATGAGCATTATAAGTTATAACATTCAAACTTTCAAAGTTTCAAAGTTGTAGCAACAGCAGCAGCAGCTTGCTGCTATTGCAGTCCATGAAAAGAAAAGAGAGAAAAAAAAAAAACAGCAGGGGAGGAAGAAGAAGAAAGAAGAAAGAAGAAAGAAGAAAGAAGAAGAAGAAGAGGACACGAAGAAGAAAGAAAGAAAGAAGAAGAAAGAAAAGTTACAGAACCGTTAAAAAAAAAAAAAAAAAAAAGTAAGAGAGCATAGCAGTAGGAGTAGCAGGGGAGGAAGAAGAAGAAGAAAGAAAGAGAGAAAAAAAAAAAAACAGCAGGGGAGGAAGAAGAAGAAAGAAGAAGAAGACGAAGAAGTTGCATAACAGCTTTTTTTTTTTTTTTAAAGCGAAAAAAAAGGGCTGCAGGACGTGAAGAAGAAAGAAAGAAAGAAGGAAATAAAGAAAGAAGAAGAAGAAGAAGAAAGAAGGAAGAAGATCATACCTCTTTTAGAACAAGGTTGCCCCTGCCGTTGCTCCCTCCCTTCCCTGTTGCTACCGTTGGAACAAAAAAATGAAGAAGAAGGCTCTCGTGCTCTTGTTTTTAGATTAGGGAACGCAAGCAATTGTGTTTTGTATTTTAAGATTTAATAATAATATTATTAAATCATATTTTATTAGTTTTTATCATGTTATTATTCACTAAAGTAAAAAAAAATAATTAATCAAACAATAAAAAAATAAAAAAAGGGAGATGTCAAAGAGGCGCGCACCTGTGCGCCTTGCGCCGGGGCGAGAGGCGCACCCAGGAACAAAAAGTCGCGCGCCTCTTTGATGTGCCTGCGCCTGGATAAATTTCAGGCGCTGGGGCGAGGCGCCTTAATACATGCACTTGTAAAGCTTGATCTCATATCCTATTTGCCAGTGTCAGAACATACACTACGGATATTTTGCACTCTTTTTCACAAGCTTTAACTACGTAAACAATTTGAATCTCATTTTCTTGACTTGATTACTTCCTACCATTTTCTCAATATTTGTTAATTCTTCCTGACTGAACTTTGTCATAAGAGAATCTCAAAATTTCAGGAATCTGAATTTACTTCTTGTTTTGAAAGATGGTTTTTACAAGAATATAACAAGATGAGAAAGCAATGACATGAATAGTTAATCAGTTGTAATATGAATAGGAATAAAGAATTTCCTGTTTAGAAAGGTCCCTCTTGGCATCTTTCATGAAATTTCTACCTAAAAGATGCAGTTTTGCAGGCAATGCAATTGCATTAAGATTGATCTGCATAATATTGCATTAAAATACATAGAAATCAATGGCATCCAATAACCAAATTAGTAATGCTACTAAACTTTCATGCTTGGTCATAAATCAAATGCTAATGTGAATATAAATAACATGTTTAGCAAATAATTCAGAAGAATCTAGGAATACCGTAGCAATCATCAGAGGTTTCTGAAAGATCATCAGCATCATTATCATCTTCAGCATCACAACGATTTGGCACCGGTGAATCCTGTCCACTTTCATGGCTACTATTCTCGACTGTCCGAGCAGCAGCACTTGTGAATGAAATGTCTGACCTCTTCAGCATCAATCTTATGATTTGACGACGTTTGGGTGGCAGTTCTACCAAGACATGCTCCTTTAGACGCCTTATCTACAACAAGAAATACACCCTAGTGAATCGAATCTCCTCATCAAACTAAGGTTCTCAAGTGAAATCAAAGGTTTATTCACTACATAACTACAGGGCATCTTTGAAGGCATGTTGAAAGCTCATGGTTATCCTTCATTACCATGATTTGAAGGGTTTATTTTCATGCTGCTGAGGTAGAAAGAATTCACTAGACGCTAGACAACATGATACAATGATTTTTATCATCATTAACCAGAGCACAGAACATGGATATGGATACAGGTACATGGTGACTAGAGTGTTAGTGGCATAATCAACTTTCATGGGTGCAATCAACTGGGTATTATATCTAATTGTCCAATTATCAGAAAATCAAAGAGGAAAGACGTAAGCTCTGACAGAGCAACTTAACTCATGCAAGTATGGATACACTGGAAATGATATTAAGTGCCTTAATATTGGAATAAGATCAACTGCATTTCTCAGCTATGATCAAGCAGTTCAAGTACCATGTTTGGGTTTGATATGGGGGAGCATTATGACATCTTTTAACAGAAAAAAGCAAACAATCGCAAACCAACACCAATATATAATAGTAAATAGATTCCGAATTCAAATAATCTAAGAATTTTGCATTGATAATCTAGAAGAGAGTAATAACAAACCATGACAGTTTGCTTAAGCAACACATTCAACTCCTCCAAACGAATGCCCTTCGAGAAATCCTAAAATAAGTGAAACCATTAACAATTTTAGGATTTTCAATCATGTGCAAAAGGAAAAAAAAAAGGGGGGGGGGGGGGGGGGAGAGGATTAAGTTTTTAAATATGAAAAAAAAAAAAAAAAAAGGCCTTCATGAGTATTTTTCATATGGTCAACAAAGAAAAAGTGAAAGTAAAGCAGGTCTATAATCATTTCCAACATTCCGTACACTTTAAAAGTCCAACAAAATGTGTGAGAGATTAAACTTGAGAGAGGTACTTTTAGAGACATTATACAATTAAATTTTGGACAAGGATGCACAGTGATTAGAAAAAATGAAAGGAACGCTCTATAATGCAATAATCATAGTTCTCATCAAAGAAGAAATAATTTGTTTCATTTACTGAACTGAAAATTAATCATTAGTAAGAACAGAATGTATCAAAAAAAAAAAAGCAGAAGCAAGAACAAATATGAAATTGGCCACACTAGGATGAGACCCAGAGAATCTAGGCGAGGGAATAGTGAAAAATAAGATCAAAAATAATGTCAATATCATAAAAACTGAATTTCTATCCCTGTAGCCCAAAAAAAAAAAAAAAAACTGAAATTCCAAAAAACTAAAACAATGAATGATGCATCAACAAACAGGGCGATGGTATGTAATAGAAACATGCAGCACAAATCTGCATAAAAATGATCAAATCCTCTACCCACAAGGGCCACAATCTGACCGAGTAATATGATGTACCATGAGAAGCACGCCACAATATGATGTACCATTTTGGGGAAAAAAGGGAAATTAAAGTTTGATTGCTTGAAAACTATGCCCTAACGCTACATGGTAGAATGGATTTTAATGAAATAGGAATTCTACCTTTATAGTTACAAGTTTGTTAAGTAGGGAGGAATAGTAGTACAATGAAGAATAGCTGGAACGAAAAAAGCAGTGTTGCTTGGATGATGAGGAGAGAAGAATAAAAAAATGTTTGTAAAACAGCAAATACCACAAGGGAAAACTTTCTAAAACAGCAGTATAATATCAATAGTAAGCGTCAAGCTTCTTACAAAATGCAAGCCACTTTTAGATTCATTACCATAAATCATTTTATAGAAATTTGAAGGATCACTTCAAGTTACCTCAATCGTCACATACTACAAGTCAAGTTTCTTACTTTAAAAAGAGAAGAAAATTGGATCTTGGCTCATGACAAGCTTAACATGGGTGATGTCCTTCAAAGGAGACTCCCTCACATTTCTTTGCTTCCTCATTGTTGCTCCTTATGTTGTAACAATGCAGGCGATACTGCGCATTTATTCTTCAGGTGCTCCTATTCCATGATGTTGTGGGGGATGCGGCAAGCTAGGATTGGAAACAGGTATTCTATTCCAGAGACGTGTGAGGAATGCTTATCTACGGGTCATATCCGCGGATTAAATGGAAGACAAGTTAATATTATGAGATCTGCAAATCTGGCGACATTGTGGATGATTTGGATGGAACACAATCACCGTATTTTTTATGGTGTGTCTAGGAATGCGGAGAGTGTGTGGTGTGATGTCATTCTTTTGGCAAGTTCGTGGCTAGTTGCTTTTAAACTAAATGGTGACTATTCCATTAAGGATTGGGTTAGGAATTGGGGAGATTGCATGTATTGAGCAAGTGTGAGGCTGGGTAGTGGAGTTTTTTTTTCGTCTAGCTCGTTTTTGTTGAGTACTGTTTGTACTCCTCTCGTGTTGTTGAACACTTTATTTTGATTCATTAATATATCTGTTTGTTTATTTGCAAAAAAAAAAAAAAGGGAAGAAAAGAAAATCAGCACATTATCCAGATTTCCAAAATTCCTCTTCCTCATAATTTTTCTAAAACAGTCAAAGCCAAATCCTTGGTCATTGTCTCAGTTCATGAATGGGAAATTTTAGCTGATAAATCATCGGTTCAACATTGCATGAAAAACAACAAGAAGCCGCATATATACCCTTGATGACTCATTAATTTTCATCATGATAAACATTCTTAGCATCCAGACAATGCAATAATCTATGTTACCTGGACTCAGGTATGGGTGTCGAATACGGGTACATATTTAGAGGTCCAACTTGTTCATTGTAAAATTTTGGGATATGGGGACTCGGCTATATTATATGTTGCTCTTGCCTTTTTTTCTTCTTTTCACTCATTTATTGTCCGTTTTGTTCTCCCACTTAAGTGAATTTCACCTATTAGTCATTATCTTCTTCCATGCCTTCTCTTCTTTCCATTGAAGAATCTATATAGTAGTATTTTAAAATCTAAAGTGTCGGACACATCCCACACCCATGTCGTATTATGAAGTGTTGGACACAGGTACGTCAAGCTAAAGTAAAGAGTCTGGGTTACATAGGCAATAATTGAAAAAAAGTTGCAAGGAAAATAAAACTCTCATTGAGTTAATCCTCATCATAAGTAAAAATGTCTTGTTTTAGCCACATTATAAATTTCTTAATACCCTTTAGTGAAAACCATCCCTTTATACCTTTCCATAGAACAATTTGCATGATGCGTAACCATTAAAACCTAACACCACATTTTCTATTTCACTTGGGATAACCAATACAAGCAAGTTTATAATACGATAAGACTAAAAGTATGAACATCATTAAAAAAAGGAAACAGGAAACAAGGAGGACTACATGAACTTGGTGTGAAGGACTCTTGTAGTTGACTATTGGAAACCATCGACATACTTGCAAATTGCGATTCATTTCCTATAATTGAATTGTAAAGCAAGAACACAAGAAAAGATACGAAGTAGAAACTACTATAGGCCACCATTCCCTGACAAGCTTCCATTGCAAAGTGCAAGTGTGAAATTGTTATTCTCCATGAAGTTAAGAAAGTCATGGTGGACAGAAGCTTAATCAATAGGTTGTTGTAGTCCAAGTTTATGGAGTGGGTGTTTGTCCTAGCTACTAAGTATGCAAGAAATGTCTTTGTTGTGTGGAATTGAAAATCAGAGAATCTACAACAATTAATCAAGGTACTTTTGCATTTCTATCTTCTTTGAAGATAAGGATAAGCTCACATGGTCACTCACAAGGACCTATGGTCCCAATGATTGCAAAGCTTGACAACCTTTTTGAGATGAGATGGCATATTGTCTTGTTTATGCAGTCAGTATAACACTCCAACATTTTCATAAACATATAAAATAGATAACCAATAAATAAATAACTAAAAATCAATATTGTCATCACCATTACTATCTACATGTCACAAAATAAGAAAATTAATATAGTATAAATTTATTTTGAGCCCATGTCCATGGTCAAGTCCAAAGGTCAAAGCCAACATAAAGTCAAGATCAATATTAAGATCAAGCCCAAGTCCAATATTATGGGAATTATTGGTGAGCAAGTGGTCAAAAATGGGTTACAAGTGAAAGGCCATGATTTTTTTGAGAGTTTTTAATTGAGTGGTGAGGATTGAATAAACCTAGCATGAACCAACTATAAATACCCCCTCAAATGAGAGGTTTGAGCATCAAGTAGCAAGCTCTCTCTTGAGGGCTCTTGAGTATTCTCCTCTCGTTAGCTCTCTTGAAATTCCTCGTATGCTCTGTGGTTGCGATATTAACTGATCTTCCACAACAGAAAAGATTTTCTTGAATGTTGTCCTCCCTTCTTCCAACAACAACCCCATCACTTATATAGATCTCATTCCCTTAACTACACTCATCCTCCTCTCACTTCTAGCATACAAGCAACTAGGTGAAGGTCAAGAGCTTGGTGTACGATTAGGTGGAGATCAACACGTACCGAGGAACACGAATTATGCACATACATGTGGGTGTGATCCTTGACTTTTTCCTTTATTCTTATTTATTTCTAGCATGTTATATCCTATCTAGTTAGATGGGTGTGTGTGAATTACCTTCTTAAATTATTTACATGTTAGTCATTATTGTGATGCATGTATTATATCTTTTCATAAAGTTATCATGCACTTTCATTATATTTGATATTCATAGGGGTGGCAATTCGGGCCATTTGGCCCGGCCTGGTCCCGCCGAGCCTAAGAATAAACGAGTCGGGTCGGGCCAACATTAAAAAGCCTTGTCCCAAACCCAACCCAAAAAATATATGGACCGGGCCTTTGGGTCGGGCTTTTGGACTACTAATATAACCAAATACGTATTTTAAGGTTAGATTAGTTACAATAAAATATAAATTTTAGTTAAATAATTAAATAAAACATACAAATTAAAATTATTATTTATTTAATTTATCTTAAATATGTGTTAATTTATTCTAAATGAATTAGTTTATGTATGTAGTTGGATAATATATATCCTTCTCTCATAATTTTAGCTCAACCCTTATTATATTTTAGTTAAATTCATTATATATTTATATCTAGCCCTACTACATACTTTTAGAGAGTATACTTAATAAAGTATATTTGGTATATATATATATATATATATATATATATATATATATATAAGTTTGTGCGTGTGTATATGTATGTATAATATATTATCTAACTATATAATACTCTTGAATTTTAATTATGTTTAGTTTTTACCATTTTATACTATAATTGTATACTATATATACTCTTATTAAGAAATAGAATAGGTATGTAGATTATTTGTTTTATTAAGAAATAGGCTAGGTATGTGGATTATTCGTATTATATACTTAATTGAACATACTCTTAATAATGTATATATAATACAAATATAAACCCTTAATTAAATAACACTATTGACTTAATTAAATTATATTATACACATTTTATACACTCTTAATTGTAATAATACACTTGATTATGTTTTTTTATCATTATACATACATTATATTATTTTTTTTTTAAACAATGTATTATGTATGTGATACGTATTATATTTATATATACTATATATACTTTAATTATATATTTATATAACACAATTTTAATTATGTTTTATTTTTTCATTTTATACTCTTAATTTCGTGCACATATATATTTTATATTTATTATTATTATTATTATTATTATTATTATTATTATTATTATTATTATTATGTGTGTATGTGTAACTTTGTATTAAGAATATATTACAATTTACACATAAATATATTTTAAAGTAAATCTAAACTATATAAAATATATACAAAATATTATATATATATATATGTATGTATGTATATATATTCGGGCCTAATTTTTGGGCCTTTGGGTCGGACCGGGTCCAGCTATGTGATCCCAAACCCGTCCAATAAATTTTGGGACCGGGCCGGGCCGACCCATGTAACAGTCGGGCCAGGGTTTGGACCGGGCCATTTATAGCGGGTCGGGTTAGACCCATGGGTCTCGGGCCAAAGTGCCACCCCTAGATATTCACTTACACTATACCATTTATGCATGTACCTTAGTATATGAAATACATGCGTCATACCATTACTCTACAGAAGTAGTAATTGATTTAATTAGCCAGACACAGTCTTGTCCCAAGTACCTTTGAATAGTGAACGGGAGGCAACTGGCTGCTCTAGAAAAGTGGTATTTAAGCGAGACCATTGTGACTCTACCACTCAGCCCCTCCTTCCTTTTTGACAAGTCGAAGGACTTCAGCCTCCAGTTCTTTCCTCCTCACCGCTTCCCAACCCCTAATATCCATCTCCCAACCACGAATCTTATTTTTAACAGACTTGACCGTCTGCATGAATCTATAACCCTCCCAAGCATAAGAAGGACCTTCCCTCCACCACCCCTTAACACGGCTCTTGAACTCCCCATGAGAGATTATACTACTATTAAACCTAGGGAGGGCAGGTCCCCACTTAGGCTTTGAAGTATCCAAAACAACCGGCCAGTGATCTGAGACGAACCTCCCACCAACCTCTTGTCTAAAAAAAGAGAGCATCACTGCCCACTCCGCGCCCATCAAGAATCTATCAAGTCTGCAGTGAACTGAAGAAACACAAAAATTAGACCACGTGAAGAGGCCATTGAGTAATGGAGGGTCAATAAGCTCCAACTCCCTAATTAATTCATCAAAAGTTCTCATGCTCCTTGTTACCCTACCACTGTTAGCCTTCTCGAAGAGACCCCGCACAACATTAAAATCACCACCGACGCACCACTTTCCACCGCAAATACTAACTCATCCCAAAAACGACGCCGAGCATGTCTGTCATTGGGCCCGTACACACCAGTCAGACGGGCTTTTAACATAATTACCCCTAAAAAAAAAAAAATTCACAAATGTCATTTAAACACAAATAATGACCCATTTGCCATACTTTACTGTTCATAGCACAATCAACGCGCCAAACAAGCGCCACATCGCCGCGGACGTGGCATTTTGTAAAAGGAAGGCGTCTTTTGAAAAGACGCCTTCTTTCATAATTTTGTTTTTTTAAAGTACAGCGAAGAAGAAGAAACTGCAAATTTACCAACTTTTCTCAAAAAATCTAACAAGCTAACCTCCTTCCACCAGTCAAAATTGTTCAAAACTACAAAACTCTCACCAAAACTAATACTACTAGGTCTCAATTTTTCAGCAGAATCCACATTGGAAATCAAGTTTTCTTCTTGATTCCATCTTCTTTAGGGTCTGAACAAGCTGACCTGAGATTCTCGCTGGTGATGGATTCAAGGAGGCCCCTTTCTTCGAGAATATCAACAACATTTGGTCTGGGAACAAGACCCAGATCTTGATTTTTGGTATTGAGGGCTTGTTGTGTGGATTGAAGGCATCCGATTGAAGAGAAGAAGATCGATTTTGAGGGGATTTTGTGAGAGAAAAGAGGGGTATTGAAGTGAGGATTCGTTCTAGTCGTAATCTAGTTTCTTCTTCTTCTTCTTCGGCGACGAAAAAATAAAAAGAAAAAAAAATTTAGAGGAAGCCTTCCGTTTAAAAAAAAAAAAAACAAAAATTTTGAAGGGAATGCGTCGTTTGAAAAGACGCCTTCCCTTCACTTTAAAAAAAAATTATGAAAGGAAGACGTCTTTTGAAAAGACGCCTTCCTTTTACAAAATGCCACGTCTGCACCGACGTGGCGCTTGTTTGGTGTGCTGACTGTGCTATGAACAGTAAAGTATGGCAAATGAGTCATTATTTGTGTTTAAATGGCATTTATAAAAATTTTTTTTTTTGAAACGTAATCATGTCAAAAGCCCCCAGTCAGACACCAAGTATCCCCATCCCCACGAATGACCTTCACAGAGACGGTAAATTCCCCCAGGAGACTGTCAACCACTTTAGACCCCCTAGAGTCCCATACCACTACTAACCCTCCAACAGAGCCACTGGCTGGGAGATAAGCCCAGTCCTTGAACCGTGACTGCCAAAGAGCCCCTATTAAATCTCTGTCAATCTTATGTCCTTTAACTTCTTGCAAAATCACAAAATCTGGGTTACTCCTCCCGATGTACCGTTTGATCAACCGCCTCTTCTCCTTAGAACCGCATCCTCGAATGTTCCATGTAAGAATCTTCATTGAGAACATTTTATCCCACCAAGAAACACTCACAACCAAACGAATCACTCCGTATTGGTTGCAGCCAGCCCACCACTTTTCAGCTCGACCAGAAACAAGGACATTTTTCTGAAGAACTCAACCACCTTCTCCTTCGAAAGTCTATCCTCGTTACGTTGAGGCTGAACTACTGCCTGCTGATGCGAATCCATCCGGCCCCCCGACTCCCACCCCTGACAATCAACACCAGTACTACCCTCCAGGACACTGATTAAAACCAGGACTACGTCGAAGCTGAAAATTAAAACAAATTAATGTTGCAATGTAATGTATGCACTTGTTTGAATATCTAATTGGATTTGATGTATTATGTTATCAATATATAAGAGTTCAGGAATATTGTTTAAGGTGATCCACTGGGCATTAGCTCACCCCCTTTCTTTTTAAGGAATGAATAATGCAGCATAAGCAATCCATGGGTTGAAGAGCAGTAGTAGCTAATACTATTGGTGGCTTAGATTTGGCTGTGTGTAGTGATCATTTGTACTTACTAGTAAGAATAATAGTTCCATTAGGAACAATATTGGTATTTTAGTTTGATTTTAGCATGTCTAGTGATAAGCTAAGGGTATGGCAACTAGTTTTTCTATGTTATTTATGTCTGAACATGGTGAACATATGTATAATTTTAATTAATCCAATGCCATGTGAATTATTAAATTTTTATTAATAAATTTGTCTCTATTGATGAATTATGTCAAAATTGAAAATGGATCTAGTTTTTTGATGTCTGCAGGGTTAAGAATGTCAAAGCAATAAGCATTTCTTGATTGAATTAATGTATTAAGATCTATGGTGAGACCAAGGTAATTATAGAGACATTCAGTCTCAAATAAATTGAATTTGCAGACACAATAAGATTAGGGTTAGGCAATGTCCTTAGAAATTAAAAAAAAATTAAAAACGTGTTCTCACTAATTTTTTAAAAAAAAAATTATTATAAGGACATTGACCTGACATGATAGGCACTCACGTCCCGGTTAGGTGATCTAGGCAAGTTGCGAGCCATTATAGTGCACATGATTAGATCCGAGCAATCGGGGTCTGACAATCAGAATTGGTGCATCACAAAAGAAATCAATGTTGTTAGAAATTTGGAGGAGAAAGCAAATAGCACAAGGAAGAAAATAAAGTATGCAGGGCTTTAGTTTGACTACACAAGAAATGGAACTATGGGATCCTCCTCTCTTAAAAGCAAAGTTCACGTGTTCTACTTCAAAATTTGTGTCAGTGGGCAGCAAGTTGGGTCATATTTACTAGGGCAAGGTTGGGATCTAATTCATCCCTTTCCTAACCAGGAGGCGGGTGCTAGAATAGTTTTGGATCACTAACCGTTCATCCTTGATACTACCCTCTACAAATGAGGCCCTCCCCATTTCATTTTTTGGGCATGTTTGTGTACTTACCAACGGTTGGTGGTTCGTGGTGGGAGGACCAATGCCGTCAAGGCATCAAGGCAATGTCTAAGCAATTGGCCCAATTAGGTGAGTTGTTGCCTACATGGCACCATCAACGATGCCTAGTCTTTAAAGAAAATATTTATTTCTACCTATCAAAGTGAAGAATTGATTAATTTTACAGATGCAAACATTGAATCTATGATTTAGACATATTCCACAACATAAAAGTTAAATCTTGAATAACAAAGTTAACTAAATTTTACATCATCCAATTTCATGTCCACAAGGTTAAAAAAAAAAAAAAATGAGTATATAGTGATGGTATAAAGACAAATTCAGAGAGTCATATTTGATGTAACGTTTAAGGAAAGCAAGAACCTAAGGCTTCAAATTGCATGTTGTTTTGACATAAAATATATTGATGATTTTTCATATCCACAAAAAACGGGCCTTAAAGTCTTAGACTTCATATATTTACACTGTCTACCTATAGTATCGCCTAGGCAATTTGGGTACAAGTTGCCTAGACAATGGAATAGGCATTGCCTAAGCATAGTGCTTTGTTACCTGGACTCTTTACTTTAGTCCAACGTACCTATATCGACACCTACAATACCAATATGGGTATGAGATGTGTCCAACACTTCAGATTTTGAAATAGTATTATGTTGGTTCTTGAAAAAAAGAAGGCACTTCCTCAGTCGTGGCCAAGGGAGTCCCTTAGGCCCCGGTCGAGGACTCCTCCGTCGCAGCCGAGGTCATCCTCTTCGACCTCGTGGCCAAGGTCATCCTCCTCAGTCCTGGCCGAGGATTCCTCCCTCGGCCACGTCCGAGGATCCCTCGACCATGACAGAAGGCGCCTACCACGGCCAAATGGGCCTTCCCTAACCCAATCCACGAAACTCACGAACCCGATCAAACCACATGCAGATCCCAATGCACAAAATCGTCGATCGAATCCTAATAAGGAAAAGGCGTAAATCACTCCCATGACGGAGAACGACATTAAATGCAGGGAACCTCATTCTATAGAAAAAGGTATGTTCTAAACCTCCAACTCTCTACACTTACATTTTCTTTCCTACAAAGTCTAACTTAGGCATCGAAGTGTCTTCAATGACACCACCCCGGTGCCACCGCCTTTTGCAGGTTAGGAGCGAGAAGATTGTCCAGGAGGCTCTCAGAGGAGGAGCAAGTGATTTCTTGAATCAATCAGCCAACCTCGTTGCCCACCTATTCGTGGGGAGATTTTTGGTTGAAAGAGGATTAAGCATATAAGAACCCAATCCAACCCAACCTAGTAGATTTTACTCAATTCGGTCATGTTGGACAAGTTCATCTACACCCCTTGTTCCTACTATTCTAAAATGATTATGGAACATAAGGTCAAATTACATGATTTTCAGCTCTAGTAGTCTATGTTACCCGGACTCTTTACTTTAGCCCAACGTACTCGTGTCTGACACTTCATGATACGTCACAGATATGGGATGTGTCCGACACTTTAGATTTTAGCATACTACAATATAGATTCTCAAATGGAAAGAAGAGAAAGCATGAAAGAAAAGAATGACTAATAGGTGAAATTCACTTAAATGGGAGAACAAAACAGACAATAAGTGAGTGAAAAGAACAAAAAAAGGAAAGAACAACATATAATATAGTCGATTCCCTGTATCCCAGAATTTGAAAATTAACAAGTCGGATCTCTAGATTGTTGGTGTAATCATAGTTGTCAAACCAGAATCGAATCGTAAAATTGTCAAGGGTAAGATTTAAATCAAATCGTATATAGTAAGATATTTTTCGATTTTCTAAAAAGTTACCAAAAAAATATAGAAAAATCTAAAATAATATAACAATAATTGATTTATCTAAAATGCATATATTAATATTCAAAATTGAGCCTCAACCTTCGAAAACAAAGTCTATATCACTATTTCGTAAAGATTTTAAGCCACAAAACATCAAAATATAGATTAAGGTAAGGAGTTAGATTACAATTCATCATCTTAGGTGCATTCTAATGTCCAAGTTACATAAAAAAAGAACACCTGCAAGGCTATAGCCTATAAGTTTGTAACTTATTCACATAGTTACATTCAAAAACTTGAAGTCTTGAACACCGACTCATTCATTCATCCTCCTCATCCTCATCCTCTTCCTCTTCATCCTCATCCTCATCAACTAAGCCTTGTACTACTCCTTGTTCTTCTTCCTCGTCATCTTCATCCTCTTCATCGTCTTCTTGCATCACTCATTTTCCTATATCACCAGGAGCAGCATATCGCCATGGTTCGAAAATTCTCCGAAATTCGGCGAACTTCTACGAATTATTTCTCTTTTTTTACCATCGAAGTGCGAAGTGGATGTAAAATAAAAAATACAAAATTTGCCGAAATAGTTCAATAAAATTCGACAAAATTCGATAAACTTCAATAAAATTTCTATTTTTCAATTCAAAAATACAAAAATTCGATAAAATTCGACAAAATTCGATAAAATTCGACAAATTCGATAAAATTCAACAAAGTTCGATGAAATTCGACAAAGAAGTCAAAAAATGTTATTTCATTAATAAAAACAAAAAAAATATCAATAATTATGTATTATTTTCAACTTCATCAACTAACAAAGCAATATAAATTTTAAAAAATAATTTAATAAGCTAACAAATTATGTAGTTTATGGGATATGCTTTACCAAAAAGAGAATAAAAGAAGCAAAAAAATAAATAAAAAAAGTTGAAATAAGATAAAAACTTAAAAATAAATTAAAAAAGTTTCCAAAGCCATCTTCTTTTAGTTAACTCTTATAAAACAACATTAAAAAATAATACATTTAAATAATAAACTAATAAATTAAGCATGGTGGGATTCAAACTAGCAAAGTATATGGTTGAGAACCAAGCCACCAAAAAACTAAATATCAAAACAAAGAAAATAAATTAAGGCCAAAAGCCACCATTTCAAATTCATCAACCCACTTAATAAGATTGATTTTGTTAGGTCACTTATTGGTATTTTTATGAATTAAAAGTGTTTATTTATATTAGGTTTTTAGCTTATACTACAATAAATCTATATATTTAAGCATATATAAAAAAATTCTCTGAACTTCTCTAATTAGGAAATTTTTACAAAAATTCTCCATGTTAAATTAAACTTCTCCAAATTAATTTCAATTTTCAAGTGACCGAAGTCAAGTTGAAATCGAATTTTCGATCTTTGGATGTGCGTTAAACAATGTTAATGTAAAAACACATGTTTCAACCGATTATATTTATACTTTTATATGTGAAAAGTATCTATTTATGTTTGTTTTCATCATTTCTAATAGTAATTATGCATATTTTAACATCTATATAGAAATTCTTTAAACTTCTCTAAGTTGGCGAATTTTTACAATAATTCTCCAAGACTTCTCAAACTTCCCCGAATTAATTCTGATTTTCAAAGGTCGAAGTGTCGGGCGAAATCGAAGTTTCGAACCTTGCATATCGCATATTCCTTGGTCCTAATAAAGCAATATAATACTTTAATACTTCATTTGAAATTAAAAGTTTTATCTTTAGAAACCAAATCAAATTGTATATTTGTAAATGGTAATGCTAAAAATTTTAAATACCTTTTCTTTGTGACATAGGAGCATTGCCTCCTTCACATTCTTCTTCTCCAAAGCACTCATCTAAATCCAACCACGAGTTGTTTTCTAGGAGTATCGGATCTTCTTTTTCTGTGATCCACTCATCATCTGAATTCATGTCAGACAGACATATTGGATCATTAGTTTGGTCTTTCGATCCGAACCGGCTTTCTTTTTGAACTTAAAGTTGCAAATTGTATTTTACAAATACAAGTGCATTCAATCTTTTTTGCTCTAGGTGGTTGCGCTTCTTAGAGTGAATCTAGTAAAATAAAATGAAGGAAAATCAAATTTCATAAATACTAAATAAATCAAAGATTATAATTTAGAATTATAAACTTAAAAGTTAAAACTTAAAATTCTAACTCTAAGCATTTACATGCTCAAATGTGCTCGAGTTCTGCTCGCAACCAGAAGAGCTACAAGTCAGACTCAAAATCCTTATTGCCAACTTCTGCAAATTGGGAGTGTTTTCCCCATAACTCTCCCACCGATAAGCTGTAAAATAGAAATTCAAATTATAAAGTCAGAAGCTTAAAGCAAATCATAAATTTAATCAAATCATGACATTGTTCAAGAATCAATACTTCACATACCAAGTATTTTAGTAGCTCTTGTAAGCTTTGTTGTTTCTCTCCCAAACATGCCTTCAGCGCTTTTGAATCGGTCCATTTGGTCATCAATCAAAATCCTTTCTCTAGTAGATGAGACCATTCTTTCTATGCAATCATATAACCATTGCTTCACTTCAAGATCCATTTTGAATTGTTCATCTTATTGGAATCTTGGATTTAGAAAGTAACTAGCAGCATGTAGAGGCCTATGCAATTGAAGATCCCATCTTTTATCAATTATTTCCCAAATGGCCTTGTATCTCTTCTTCACACCACCCAAATTTTTAGCAATGGCCTCCTTTGCACAATCTATCGCTTCATTTATGTAACCCATCGGTGGCCTTTCATCAAGGTCAACAAGCCAAAGGACCTTCACAAAAGGAATTGTGTTTTTTAGGCAATACTTGATAGATCTCCAGAAGTTGGCTTCAGCCAAAATGATGTGGCTAATAGCCACTCCTTCTCTCTTCTTAACAAAAGAACTCTTCTCCCATTCCTCTGAAGCAAATAAGGAAATCAATGCCAACTTATGCACAAGCACACTCTTCATGGTGAGAAAACATGTAGCGAAACGAGTCACTGTAGGCCTAACCAAATCTCCTCCATTGGTGAACTTTCTCATCAAGTTCAACACCCAACAATGATTGTAGATGTACATTGTAAGTCTCCGGCATTTGTTGATGACATCTGCATGGATGGGTAATCTACCAATGTCCTCTAGCATCAAATCTAGGCAATGTGCAGCACATGGGGACCAAAATAAGCGCTTCCTCTTATCCATCAACAATTGTCCAGCATTCACATATGTTGAAGCTCCATTTGTAATCACTTGAACCACATTTTCCTTCCCCCACTTCCTCCACCACACTATCAAGGAGAAGAAATAAATTCTCAGCATTCTTTATGATGTCAGAAGCATCCACAAACTTAAGAAATACAGTCTCCTTGGGACTATTCACCAAAAAATTAATTATTGTTTATTTCTTCCATCTGTCCAGCCATCTAAAATTATGGTACAGCCTACACTACTTCATTCTTTATTATACTCTTCAAGAAGGCCCTCAACATACTCCACTTCCTTTTGAAGTAATGGATTTCTCAACTCATGGTCGCTAGGCACCTTCAAACTTGGTCCAAAAGTAGAAATAGATGGAACCATATCATCAAAAAATGGACTTTTAATCATCTTAAAAGCAATGTTGCAATAAAAAAATGTAGCAATTTTTTGGCAAACTTTTTCTTTTTCACCCTTCTTCCAATGCTCATTAAAGGTAGTTTGCTTGCCTTTCCCTTTAAAAAACCGATCCATCACCCCTTTTTCTTTTAGTGGTGTCTCCTCCCTCACGTCCTCTTACTTCATTTTCAACTTCAAGGTCCACAAACTCATGTCTTTTTCCTCTTGTATCATACATCTCATCTTCTTTATTTTCCTTTTCTTTCTTTTTTCCTTTCAATAGATCCATAAAAAATGCACTAACATCATCGGGAAGACTAGGACATTCTTTGGTATCTTTTTTGGTCTTTGCTAAGTGGTGTTTCATTCTAAAAACACCTCCATGAAACTTACTTCCACAATAGTTACACCTCAAATAATTCTTATTTTTGGGGCGAACCATGGTGCAATGCTCCCAAGTTTTATCCTCTTCTCTAATCATCTTCAAAGATAGAAAAAAAACTACTCCGAAAACAATAAACAAGGCAACACACAAATAATCCTTAAAACATGAATCAAAGAAAGAAAGGGATAGAAGTCACCAATCTTTGTGTTATTCTTGCTATCTTTGTAGGAGAGTAGAAGCTTCTTCCAATAGAGAAAGGAAACAAACCAAAGAAAAGAGAAATAGTGGAGATCCAAGGTGGAAAAAGACAATGAGGGCCCCAATACACTTTCTTCTCTCCACCAAGTGGAGAAGAAGACAACCAAGAACTTTAGGAATCCTTCTTTTCTCTCTTTTTTATGCCCTAGGGTTTTGAAATGGTATTTAAATACCATTACGAAACATTTAGAAAAAAAAAAATATATGTTCTTTTTTAAAAAACGTCGATCTGGGACGTTCTTTCCGCGACCGATTTAGGTCGATTTCCGATTTTTCTTCCGGTTTGAATCCTGTACAGTACAATTCGATTCAAATCATACGATTTGAATAAAAAATCGTACCGATTTAATAACTATAGGTCTAATGACCCTCAACCTTGTATGTTTTGATGATTGCAAACAACATTTCAATGATTACTAATCACTTTGATAAGTTGTTTCAGTGCCATAACGATCAAATTATAAAAATCAATAGAAAAGTCAAAGTCAAAGCTTGAAGTGAATCAAAACAAAGAGAAAATCAAGATCAATTTCTATTATATATTTGCTCAGATGCATCTAGGGTTGTAGAATTCTCCATAGGTTGTTCAGCCAAAGCATTGCATGCATTTAAATTGTTTTAAATCATTCCAGTTTTAAAAGTCAAACCAATTTTCAATTCAGTCAAACATTTGACTTTCCTTCAAAATAATTTAAACACTTGCATGAACTTCAATTTGATTGATTTAAAGTATATTCAAGTGTACTTAAACTTGGTTTATTGAGAAAACATGTTTTGAACTTAAAATTATCAAAGAAAAACGTGTTTCAGTATTTTGTGCATAGTAGAAACGCGTTTTCGATCCAAAGTGAATTTTTCACTTGGATAGACAGAAATGCGTTTCTGTGTAACGCGTTTCCATCATTTTGTTCAAAATGATGGTTTTCTGGAAACAAGCACAGAAACACGTTTCCCCTTAAGAAACATGTTTCCCGTATTTTTGACGTGACTCCTGTCACAGAAACGCATTTCCTTATAAATTGGCAGAATGCCAATTTTGCATGTAATTTTAACAGAAACATGGTTCCTCTTATGCAAACGCGTTACACAGGAACCTTCCATTGTAGGCTTGCACTTCATTTTCATCATCTTTGGTTGAATTGATCTAGGGAGGGATTCATTCTCTTTTGTACTCAAATCTAAACAATTGTTGTATTTTGGATTGGTTGGTTAGCCAATCGGGGAAGTTTTCCTAATCGAAAAACGGTGTTTGTAACGGTTGGATCCGCACCCGTAAGTTGGATCAAGGTTAGTAGATTTTGGGAAATCTTGATCAGGGAGGTTAAGTAGTAGAGGTAGACTTTGAGGAAGTCAAACCACTATAAATCGTTGTGTCTATTGTTTATTTTTCTCGCACTTTACTTTGTTATCAATCTTTGCCATTATTGTTGTTTAAGGCTTTCGAAAATCTGCTAAGTCCAATTAACCCCCCCCCCCCCCCTCCCTCCCTCCCTCTTGGACTATAATCTAAGCAAACATAGATATATACCCGTATCCGACACCCATACCCGAGTCCAAGTAACATAGCTAGTAGTGTAGCTAAACAGAAAAGAGCAACAATCATAAGAGTATATTGGAATTTTACCAACTCCATATTTTACCTGGAAAACCTTTCCTTGAACACCTCGAACAAATGTTCTTTCACAATAATTTCTTGCAAATTCATATTTGTCCATTCCCAACAAACCAGGCCTGAGATATAGACATATTACAAATGAAAAAAACAAATGAATTAGTGCTTATAATAGCAGTATGAAAATTATAGCTTCAAAAATAAGCGATAAAGAGAATTGAGAACTTGCCATAATATATTTACTTGATGAAAAATGTCGTATGGTCTATTTTCTCCTAAAAAGAAACATGAAATAAGAAAGACATTAGATTACAGTGAAAATCTAATGGAAACACAATGAGACAATACATATAGGATATTTATAGTAAACCAAGATTTGTACAACTCAACTAACACACAAATAAAAACAAAAATAAAAAAGCCTTTTTTGTATTACACAGGATCTCTCTACAAATCCACTTCTTCCACAATTCCACCCCAAGGAGCTAAGACAAGAATTCATAGTGAAATTACGGATGGCACAACAGTCTACCCCATAACAATTGATAAGAATATGAGAACCACGAACATTCTCATAAGTCCTTGGCTTATAGGCTCCACTAATTTGATTACAAGAAAAGTCAACCCAAAATCCGAACATTGATTAATGGTACCCTACCAATTCAGAATAAATTGATACAAATTACAATTCCTACCAATATGGTGACTATTCCTTCCATCATAGTTTTTAAAATTGTATGGCGCTTACGCATACATACATACATATATATATATATTTAATCTTATATGATTTTGTTTATGATTTATGTATTAAAATTAAGTAATATATATATATTTAATCTTATATGATTTTGTTTATGATTTATGTACTAAAATTAATTAAATAATTATATATAAATATATTTAGTTATTTATAATTATATTTGGCATTTTATTTTAAATTGTATAAAATAAAAAAGACGAAGCACGTCGTAGATTGGATGAAAAGAAAAAAAAGGTGGAAAGAAGTTTTCGGAGTCCGAATGTCACCGGAAGTTGTCGCCGAAAGCTATCGCCAAAGTCGGAGAATGGTCGAAGGAAAGCTCAATGTCGCTAGGGTTTAGGGTTTGGATGGTTCCAGTGTTAAGGGTCGAGGGATTTTTGTTTTTAAAAAAAGAAAAAATTTTATACACAGCCTTGAAAGAAAAATTTGTAGAGAACCCCCTTTAGGGCCTAGGCGAGGCCTTGACGACACTGGTTACACCAAGGCTCCCCTTCACTTAGGGTGTGTTTGGTAGCTAAGAAAGTTTTCCATGAGAAAATGAACTTGAGAAAATTTTCTCATGGTTGTTTGGTTGGACATGAGAAAATTTTCTCATAGTTGGTTATTAGTTAGTTATTCAGTTATATAGTTGTAAGTTCTTCAAATTTAGTGCAAAAAAATTTCTCATGAAAATTTTTTTTTCTCACCCCCTAGCTGACAAAATTATGGTGAGAGAATGGTTCACTTTTTTTGCCAACCAAACATTAGAAAATAGAATTTTCTCAAGAAAATCACTATTTTCTCAAGAAAAAAGAAATTTTCTCGCCAACTAAACACACCCTTAGTTCTTAATGATGTTAATGAAAATTAAGATAATTAGCATACTAAGAGAAATCACTCAAGTACTTTATACACAAAAAATAGTTAGTATTTTTGCATAGTTTAAATATATCTTCACTTTTTATTGATACTTGTGATTTTTAAATTTTTGTAAACGCAATAATGGCTTCTCAAAATTTGCACGGCGATTCGAAAAAGGCTCTCGAAGCATCGAAGACGAACAAGGACACAACGAAAGGTGGGAGGTGGCTCGTGGAAGAAGAAAACGACCCCCAGGAACTCGTCGAAGGTCAGAAGCAAGTGGCAACTCTTTCCCTAAATCAAAAACAGTGGACTATGAAGCAATGTTTGGCGAGACTGAAAGGTCATCCCGACGGTCTTTTCAGTCTTCGTCTTCCCTTGGAAGTTTTGAGGGTAGATGGTTGTTGTAGACGTTTAGAACCAGGCTCAAATGGTTCACAATATGCCTATCAAGGTGGTACGGCCATGTCGGAGGAGACTACTGCGACTGACAAGCGAACAGTGGGCAGACGGCGCTCTGAAGTACGGCAAATCACGTCGCAGCACAAGAATGTTAGGGTGATACGCGTGGCGCTACAGTTAGCCCTACACGACAACAAAATATCTCTAACCGGAAGAAGTATGGGTCGGTCAGGTGGGCCCAAAGTTGATTCCCCAAGGAATCGAGTGCCAATGGGCCCAAGATGGCCAAACCAAGAAAACGGGCCAATCAAAAAGTGGGCCTAAGGTGACAGCTGAAAATAGTGGGCCACATTCTGGGCCATCAAACGCGGTCCATTTGAAGGTATATAAAAGGAGGCCCACGCGGTTGGAAAGGAAAAGCCCAAAAATCTCTTATCAAGACCGTTGGAATTTGCCGGGCTGGAACTCCACAACCTCTGATCACAACGTCAATTGCAGCCAGGAAAGGGATCACGTCTCGGCAACGGATCGAGAGGAGATTAGTAGCGAGGAGAATCTTCAGGTGTCGCCTGAACCCTTAAAGATGGGCACAAGAAGCACCTGCAGGGCTAATGAGGTCGAGAAGGAAGAGTTGGTCACGGATGAGGCCGGACTCAACTTTACCAAGGTATGTTCTTTTGTTGTCAATTCTTCTGAATGTGCTCTCCCATCTCGTTCCCATCAAATCCCAATTTCTCCACCCCATCCATCCCTCTCTAAACTTGTTGTCTCGAGGCATACCTGCATCCCAGCATTCTCTTACAAAGAAAAGGATGATTTGCCTGGTTCTTCCAAGAAAAATGTTGTCGATGCAAATCTGATCACGAAGAAACAAAAATATGTCTCAAAATATGTGGAGATTGCCCATTTCCTAAACTCTATTGACATCCAACTGACCGATAGAGCCCCAGGTCATGTTGTCTGTGCGTGATTGTTTTTAAGTTGTTCTGCGGGTCTGTTTTGTGTCCCAATGAAGATAATGAGCTGGACATTCGTGGTTGTGGTTTTGTTACGAAACGTCAAGCGATTAAGAAATTGATCTGCTCCGCCAAACCAGATATTATGGCCATTCAGGAGTTCAAAAAATCTACGGTGAATTGGGAGATTGTGAAGGAAATATGGAGTTCAAAGTTTCTAAACTGGGTTCTTCTACCTTCTGTGGGCTCGGCTGGGGGAATTCTGGTTATTTGAGATTGTCGGACAGTTAATGTGGTGGATACTTTTATGGGTAGCTTCTCTGTTTCCATTAAAATCAGTCATGAAAGTAGACCTGATTGGTGGTTTACTGCGATCTATGGACCCTGTAACCGTTCTGAACGTCAGGCTTTCTGGGATGAACTGGCCGGACTTAGTAGTATTTTTTCTGATTGTTGGTGCATCGATGATGACTTTAATGTTGTTAGAAGAATGGATGAGAGGCTAAATTGTTCCAATCTATCTACTTGTATGAAGAATTTTGATGAGTTGATCACTTAATTACAGTTGAGAGATCTGGAGCTCTCCATCTTACCATTCACGTAGACTAATGGGAGATCCCCTCCAGCTATGTCAAGGCTGGACAGGTTCCTGACTGCTAATGGATGGGATCGGATCTTCCCAATTTCTAAACAGAAGGTGGAAATTCGTACAACCTCCGACCATTGGCCCATTACTCAACACCAATGTTGGTAATTGGGGACCTACCCCTTTTAGGTTTGAGCATGTATGGCTCTCCTATCCCAAATTTGGTGAATTGATCAGTCAGTGGTGGAATTCCCACACTGATAATGGTTGGGTAGGTTTCAGATTTATTCAGAATCTTAAGTTCTTGAAACTAAATCTTCGGGAATGGAGTAAAAACTTTGCTACCCATGACAGTCTTCGCAGTAAACAACTTCTCTCTGAAATGGTGCAGATTGATAGCAAGTTGTGTCACACTCACTGGTCTGGCGAGGCCCAACAAAGAAGATTAAAAATTCAAGAAGAGGTCCAAGGCATTGACTGTAGAACTGATAGATTGGCTAAACAAAAGGCCAGAGTCAAATGGCTTAAAGAGGGGGATTATAATTCAAGTTATTTTCATAGAATGCTGAGCATACGGAAATCCAGGCAAATTTTCTCCAAACTTGAAAGGAATGATGGCACGATTGTTGAGAACTTTGATGAGATATGTAAGGATATTGTGGACCACTTTACTGATGCGTTTAATGACAAGAATGATGGTCTATGGGGTATTGAAGGCATAAACTGGAACCAGATTTCTGAGGATCAGCAAATGTGGCTGGAGAGGCCTTTTGACCTTGATGAAATTAGGGACGCTATGCTTAGCAGTGACGGTGAAAAAGCTCCGGGACCTGATGGTTTTACTATGCTCTTCTACAAAAAACATTGGGAGGTTCTCAAGGATGACATTCTTAAGGTTTTGGAGTTTCATAATGAATTATCAATATATGTACTAATGAAACTTACATTAGGTTCATACCTAAGACTACGCACTGTTCTTCATTCTACAGTTGTCGATACTCAAATGGCCTTTGTTAAAAACAGACAGATTATTGATGCCATTCTCATTGCTAATGAAGTCGTGGATGACAGGACAATGACTAAGAGAAAGGGTTTTCTACTGAAAATTGACTTTGCTAAAGCGTATGATTCAATTACATGGAAATTCCTTGATTTTGTTATGGAAAAGTAGGGCTTTGGATATAAATGGCGTAGCTGGATCCGGGGATGCATTTCTTTTGTTAATTATTTTGTTTTCATCAATGGTAGACCAAGGGGAAAGATTGTAGGGACAAGAGGATTAAGGCAGGGTGACCCAATGTCCCCCTTTTTGTACACTCTTGTGGCTGATGTCCTTGATGGTATTATCAACAAGGCAAAAGAGAAAGGGGCTTTGGAGGGTTTCCAGGTGGGAAGAGAAAATATCAACATCTCTCACATTCAGTATGTTGATGACAGTCTCTTCTTCGTGAATAATGACGGTAAAAGCCTAATGAATGTCATGAAGATTATCAACAGTTTCTGCTTCATTTCTGGTCTTAAAATTAACCTCACAAAGTGCCAACTTGCGGGGATCAATTTTGGGGAAGAGGAGGTGTTTGGGGTGGCTGATCAGATTGGTGTTTCTGTGGGCAAGTGGCCTCTAAATTACCTAGGTATGCCTCTTGGGGGAAATCCCCTTAAATTGTCCTTTTCGGATTCGGTGATTCATACCATTAGTAGAAGGATCGAGGGGTGGATAAGGAGCTTTTTATCGCGAGGAGGTAGAGTTGCCTTACTGCGATCTGTGTTGGAAGCAATACCTATTTCATGACAATTTTCAAGATGCCAAGATCTGTTGCTGATTTGATTGAGAAAAAGTCGTGGAATTTCTTATGGAAGAATGAAGATAAGATGAAAGGTTCGCATCTAATTAATTGGGGAACTGTGAAAAGGGTCACTGACCATGGGGGTTTGGTCATAGGGGACCTTATTAACAGAAACAAAGCTTTGGCGGGGAAGTGGCGTTGGCGTTTTTTATGTGAAAAGGATACCTTGTGGGCTAAAGTAATTAGAAGCAGGCATAGTTTAAATGAGGATGATAGGGATGCGGGTTTATGTTCTAGATCTACCGATAAATGCCCTTGGAAATTCATTCATTCAATCTACCCTCTTTAAATCCCCTCCTTAGGCTTAAAGCTGGAAATGGGAACATGATCAGATTTTGGGAGGACATGTGGTGTGGCACAAAGTCTTTTAAGTACAGATTCCCGAACCTTTATGCTATCTCTAGCCTTCATAATGCTCCAATCTCTTCCTTTATTGATGTCCTGACTAGTCATGAGGCTGTTATTAACTGGAATCTGCATCTCATACGAAACCTGCCAGAAAATGCTCGAGGAAATTCCAACTTTCCTCCAATGTCTTCAAGCTTATTAGTTCCAAAATCGTGATGACAGATTTTGGTGGTTAGGAGAACCCATAGGTTCCTTTTCTTCCAAATCTATGTTTTCATCTCTTTCCTCTTTGGATAATATGCATCCTTTCCCGCATGCAAACTTTATTTGGACTGCAAATGTACCTTCAAAAGTGAAGATCCTGGGGTGGTTAATTGCCCATAAGAAGCTCAATTGTGCCGACGTCTTGCAAAAAAGGTTTCTTAATACTATGCTCTCCCCTTCTTGGTGTTGTCTTCGCAGAAAAAGCAATGAATCTGTGGACCATGTGTTCGTGGATTGCAAGATGATGAAGGACTTGTGGGAGTTTTGGTGCCATAAATGCAGAATTTTGTCACCTTCGAATCCTACCTCTTATTTTACTTTCCCTAGTGGGTTACACAATAGTAAGATCAAGCCGTACTGGAAGTGTATGTTTTTTGCTAATCTATGGTGTATTTGGGGTGAAAGCATTAACATAATCTTTAGGGACGGTTTTTCCTCTTGTAGAAAGTTGTGGGATCATGCCCTTTTTACTTTTGCTTCTTGGATTAGTTCTTGTAAACCATCTTTAGGTTATGGTATAGGGGACTGGATGTACAGTTGGAACAACATACTTGAAACTTTGTGACTCTCCATTGGGGCACCTCGCCCCTTTGGTTTTTTCATTTTATATATATGCTTTATGTTTCTTGTCAAAAAAAAAAGCTATAAAGGCCAGAGTGTATTCCATTAGTGTGGACCTTCGGTCGGCGGACAGGCTTTTGGATACAGTTATGGCTGCGAGAACTGAACGAAAGGACGGTAGCTTCAACCGCATTCACCGGAAACGAAACCATGTTATGTTGGTTGAATCCTACACGAATCGACGGGGGAGCTTTTTGCGGTTCGCCAAAATAGAAATGTACCATTTTCGTTCCGAAGGAAGGTGACGGAATGGGAATGAGGCACATGCCTACGGGTTGCAGATTATCTTGCATGGCGAACGTCCTGGGTCGGGTAGAAGCAATGATTCAAAACGAAGTGAAGAGGGGCCTAAGACTGCTCCACCGGAGCCTATGGCGGTACCACAAGTAGGCGAGCGAAATGATTATCCAACTGAGAAGATGATGAACCTCCTTGATGTTCTAGTGATTCGTGAATCAGATTCATCTGGTTGGGATGTGATTGAGGCAGAAATGGAGTTGGCCCTAGGGCGGCAAGTTCGTCGAAAGTTCATGGATGTTGCTCGAGCTCTTTTGCACTGAAGTGACACCAAAGAGGCTTACCGGCTCATCAAAGGGAAGGTAGCGGGGACGAAGACGAAGGTCAGCTTCCTGCCCTAGTCCACTGATCTTCTTTGATCTGACATGAAGATTGCTTGCCGGAATAGCTGGATTGGAGTCAAGGACATCACACCGGAACGATGGAAGATGGAGGCCTTCGGTAAGATTGCTGACGTGTGCAGGCAAGCTTGATATTGCATCAATCACAGTTAGTCGTCAGTCGATGGAGATGGTTGTCATGAAAGTTACAAGGCTACCGTCTCTTGTCGCATTCATTGAAGTAACCGACGATGCTTGTTGCATGGAGTTGTGGTTGTTCGATCTACAACGGAAGTGGATCCCTATCGACGATGATGTTCACGATGATAGTGCAGAGATGAACCAGTTGAAAGTAGCGGCAGATTCCATGGTCAGAGCGGATATCGTCGCCGGAGATGATCGGAGTTCTTGTCAGACTTGCTGGAGAAGAGATAAGATCGCGGGTACGGCCACGTCTGAGGAAGAAGTGACAACCTGCATCGACGTGACGGTCAAACGGCGCTCTGCAGTACGTCGTAGCATGTTGCGTGGCAGACAAGTGGAGCATGTGCCACGTCGCACGAATAAGGAAAAAGGTAAACAGGTCGTTCTTGTGTCGATTCATCGCGAATCGGTTGGTTGGGCCCACAAGCTACAAGATTATGGGGTGGATTTTCAATGGGCCCAGAACGGACAGGCCAAGTGTGGGTCGCGAGGAGGGCCTAACTTTGCAACTAATAGTGGGCCTCATGGCCCAGTGACTTCCAAAGATAGGTTGTTTCCAACTAAAGAAAGTGGGGCCCACTTAACAGTTTATAAAAGGAGACCCAAATCCAAACTGATAAAAGGCGCATCGGGCCTGAGTCCTGATTGATGGCAGTTAGATGGTTGGAGGTCTCCTAGGCCGAATCGTGTACTTTTTCAAGCTCTCCCGATGATCATGTTTCAACGACTAAGTTGGAGGTGGTGAGCAGCGATGATGATGGTACCAAGACGAGTGTAATGTCAAAGAAGAACAACAGGCGAAGTTCCTGCTGGGCTGACGAGGTGGAGAGTGAGGACAACGTTATTGTCGCATCTAAGGACCAAGCCAAGGTACGTTCTTTGGTTATGATTAATAACTATCAATCTCCTTCCTTCCTTCTCCCCAATTCCTTCTTCTTCCCAAATTCCTCTCTAAGACCATTCAATTGTCGATGGGGAGAACATGGGCATCCCTGCTGATACCGAAACTGTAGTGGGGCCAAGCAGTACAACGATTAAGGTAGTGATGATGGAGAACCCCTTACAGAACCATGACAGGTGCAAGTACCAGTCGAGCTATGTTGACATTGCGCGGATCCTAAAGTCATGCGACATTCAACTGGTTGACCGGATTTCCAACTCCACAGTTGTTGTATGATTCTCTATGGTGTGTTGGGTCCTATGTGTTCATCATGAAGATTATTGTTGAGATTTGTTTCCTATTGTTGAGATTTGTTTCCTATACAGATTTATTTCCTATACAGATTTATTTCCTGCACAGATTTGTTTCCTTAAGGATTTATTTCCTTTAAGGAATATAGCAGTTACTAAAATTGTAATTATAGCCATAAGTACATAGCCCTATATGTCTATATATATGGAGTCCCTCCAATAAAGACATTAAACAAGAATAAATATCCTTTCAATTCTCCCGTGGATGTATGCCATAAAGTCGAACCACGTTACATCTTGTGTCGTTCATTATTTTATTTTCTTAACATGGTATCAGAGCCCTAGTTTCTATTACTGGGAAATTTGTTTCGGCCTTCATCGTCGAAATCTTCTTTTTCGGTCTTCATCGTCGGTATCGTCTTTGGTATCGCCGGAATCGTCTTCTTCATCTTCTTCTTTACATCTTCTTCTTTACTGTGTTTAAGACTCATCTTGTTCGTCTTCTTCTTTACATCTTGGAAGAACGAAAAAAAAAAAAAAATGTCAGTTACTTCCGAAACAGTGCAGACAGAAGAAACAGTTGATAAAATAGAGAAAGGAGAACTACCAAACATTCAAGCAGCCTACAGACTTGATGGAAAAAATTATTTGAAGTGGTCTCAGCTGGTACGTACCTTTCTGAAGGGCAAAGGAAAATTAAATCATCTTTTGGGTACTGGACCTACACTTGGAGATCCTAAGTTTATAGCATGGGATAACGAAGATACTTCTATAATGGCATGGCTATGGAATTCAATGGCGTCAAATATTAGTGATACATGCATGTTTCTAACTACAGCCAAAGACATTTGGGATGTCGTTCATCAGACATACTCTTAAGGCCCATGATGCAGCCCAAGTGCATGAAATCAAAGTGAAAGTTGGAACAACAAAACAAGGCAACATGACGGTCACTGAATATGCCAATGTCTTGAAAAATCTCTGGCAGGAACTTGACCATTATAAGTGTATTGAGACTAAATGCCCTGCAGATGCTGTAATTTTAAAGAACTATATTGAGAAGGATCGAGTCTATGACTTCTTGGTTGGACTCAATGCAGAGTTTGATCAAGTACGAGTTCAAACTCTCAGCAAAGAGTTGCTAACTCTGAATGAGACTATCTCCGCTATCTGGACTGAAGAAAGCAGAAGAAGTGTTATGCTCACACCTCAGAAGTTGGAAGGCTCAGCTATGATCGCCAATCGGGGAAATGATCAAAGGACACACACTCCGCGCGCTGAATCACCAAAGGTCCCAAATCGAGACAATAGGGACAATCTAAGGTGTACTTATTGTCAGAAGACTAGACATACCAGGGAGAAGTGTTGGAAACTTCATGGCAAGCCTTCAACTTCCAATAAAGAATGGGGTTACAACGGAGGACAGCAGAAAACCAGTGGCCAAGCACATCTGTCTACTGAACCAACAGTTGCAGCCTCCCCAGTGCCAGACGGATTCAGCCAAGACGATATTGAAAGATTAAAATCTTTGCTTGGCACTCTTGGCAAACCCTCAGGTACCTGTTCATTGGCCCATTCAGGTAATTTTCCTATTTCTATTGGATCCTTCATAAATCATCTTGTGTTCACACTGAAAGAAAAAACGGTCACCTACTTGATACAAGCCAAGCCTCTTTATTTCAGCATAATATGCCTAAGTCCTATTGGGGGGAAGTGGTCCTTACTGCAACACATCTTATTAACTGTCTACCATCCCGGACCCTTGATTTCAAAAGTCCTATAGAAAAGCTAAGTCAATTTTATCCTAAGCTTAAAATCTCCAATAATCTTATACCTAAAATATTTGCGTGTGTTTTATTTGTCCATGTTCACCAACCCAACAGGGGAAAGTTGGACCCTAGAGCTCTTAAGTGTGTTTTTGTCGGATACTCTTCCACTCAAAAGGGATATAAATGCTATCATCCGCCATCAAAGAAATTCTTTGTCTCAGCCGATGTCACTTTCTATGAACCTGAGCCCTATTTTACCGCTCCTCTTCCGGGGGAGAATGTCATCATGGAAGATAAGGATCGAAATTCCCTTGATAACCCTTTTGACCTTTTTGACCCCTTTACCCTCCAACAAACCAAACCTGAATCTCCTACACCCCCTGTACCCAATGACGAACCTAACGATCGGATGACTGGACAAGTGTACTCAAGGAATAAAGTCGCAGCTCCTAAACCGATGCAAGCTCAAGAATCTGAACCAATCCCTGAGAATGAGGTAACAAATCTTGAACCCTCCTTACAAATTTCATTAGTTCCTGAAACTAACAATGATTTTTTAGCCTCTGAACCTGACAATGACCTTCTCATTGCCATTAGAAAGGGAACAAGGGAATGCACTAAACATCCCTTGTATCCACTATCTCATGTTGTATCCTTTGAGAAGTTCTCACAAACGTCATTATCCGAGGCTTTATCTAATACAAATTAGAAACAAGCTATGAATGTGGAAATGGAAGCCCTGGAGAAAAATACAACATGGGTGTTGGTAGACTTGCCTCCAAGAAAGAAACATATTGGATGCACGTGGGTTTATACAGTAAAATACAAAGCAGATGGGTCCCTAGAGCGCTACAAGGCAAGATTGGTAGCCAAAGGATATACTCAAACATATGGTGTGGATTATCAAGAGACATTTGCTCCAGTTGCGAAAATGAATACTGTGAGACTTCTTTTGTCATTGGCAGCTCATTATGACTGGGATTTGCAACAATTTGATGTAAAAAACGCATTTTTACATGGGGATTTAGAGGAAGAAATCTATATAGAAGTGCCTCCACGATTTGGCACCACTGTTAAAGTGTGCAAATTAAAAAAGGCCCTGTATGGACTTAAACAATCTCCGAGGGCATGGTTTGGTCGGTTTTCCAAAGTAATGACAAATATTGGATATAGACAAAGCCAAAGAGATCACACTCTGTTTATTAAGCACTCAACTTCAGGGGGTGTTACAGCTCTATTAGTGTATGTTGATGACATCATCATGACAGGAAACAATGAGAACGAGAGACAAAATTTGAAGCGGTGTTTGACCGAGGAATTTGAGATCAAGGAAATAAGCAGATTGAAATACTTCCTAGGGATTGAAGTGGCACACTCTAAACAGGGAATCTTTATCTCTCAACAGAAGTACATTACAGACCTTCTTAAAGAAACAGGGAAGCTAGCATGCAAACCAATGAATACTCGTATTGATCTTAATCACAAGCTTGGAGAAGCTGAAGAAGCGCTGACTGTTAATAAAGAGATGTATCAAAGACTAGTAGGAAGACTCATCTATGTCTCTCACACAAGACCTGATATTGCATATGCAGTGAGTGTAATAAGTCAGTTCATGCACAATCCTAAAGATATTCATTTGCAAGCAGCTAATCGCGTTCTACAGTATCTTAAAGGGACTCCAGGACAGGGCATCTTATTTAAACAATACACAGGAATGGTTCTTGAAGCATATACTGATTCAGACTATGCTGGTTCAGTAGTTGACAGAAGATCAACTACTGGATATTGTACGTTTCTTGGTGGGAATTTGGTGACATGGCGAAGTAAAAAACAGAATGTAGTGGCCAGATCTAGTGCTGAAGTAGAATTCCGAGCAATGGCACAAGGGGTTTGTGAGCTATTATGGCTGCAGATAATTTTGACAGATTTGAAGATACACTGGGATGGCCCTATGAGACTCTATTGTGACAATAAATCTGCAATTAGCATTGCCCATAACCCAGTTCAACATGATCGAACCAAGCATATAGAGATTGATAGACACTTCATGAAAGAGAAGCTTGACAGTGGGTTGATCTGTACTCCATATGTGTCTACCAACAATCAGCTTGCCGATATGCTCACTAAAGGGTTAAATCATACTGCATTTCAAGCAAATGTGACCAAGTTGGGAATGGCAAACCTTTATTCACCAGCTTGAGGGGGAGTGTTGTGGAGAAGAGCAGAATCTGTGGGATTTATTTCCTTTAAGGAAAATGATAATTTTAGTAGTTATTTTATTTAGCAAATACTAAACGGTCTGATGTCAATTTGGATGTGATTAAGGAGTTGTGGAGATCCAAGTTTCTCAGTTGGATTCTTCTTCCTGCTTTGGGTCCTCTGGGGGAATTTTGATTATGTGGGACACTAGATCTGTTAAGGTGTTGGAGTCTTTTACTGCAACATTCTCAATTTCAATAAAGATTTGTGGTATGGACAAACCGGATTGGTGGTTCTCAGTTGTTTATGGTCTTTGTGTGTGCAGTGAACAACAGACTTTTTGGGATGATCTTGCGGGACTTTCTAGCATCTTTTCCACTTATTAGTGCGTGGGGGGTGATTTCAACGCCACTGGATGCATGCAAGAAAAATTTAATTGTTCTTCAGTCTCTACAAGTATGAGAGAGTTTGATGAGTTGATCAATGAGCTTCAGCTCCGTGACCCTGAACTTTCTAATCTTCCATTCACATGGACGAATGGACGATCCCCCCCGGCAATGTCAAGGATTGACAGATTCTTAATTGGATCCGGGTGGGATAAGATTTTTCGTGTTTCTAAGCAGGAAGTGGAAACTAGAATGACCTCTGACCATTGACCTGTCACTCTCAATTCCAGTATTTGGGTGTGGGGTCTGGTTCCTTTCAGATTTGAATACAATTGGCTTTCTTACCCTGTGTTTGGAAAGTTGATTGAGCAGTGGTGGAACCAGGCTGATAGTCAGGGATGGGCGGGTCGGGTATAGATTCATGCAAAAACTCAAATTTATGAAAGTTAGGTTGAAAAAGTGGAATAAGAACTTCGCAGCGCTGGATACTCTTAAGAGGAAACAAATTCTTTCAGAACTCAAAGAGCTGGATAAACAGTTGTGTTTTGCTATGCAGTCTGGAGATGGTCATCACAGAAGGATCACTAAGGACCTTGCTAATATTGACTATAGAACTGAGAGGCTAGCTAGACAAAAAACTAGAGTGAGATGGGCTAAGGAAGGGGACACCAATTCCCATTTTTTCCACAAATTGTTAAACATCAAGAAATCCAAAAACTTTGTCTCTAAGTTGGAGAATGATGATGGGTCGGTGGTGGACAATGCAGAGGGAATTTGCCATATGATTGTGGAGGATTTTAGAAATGTGTTCTCTGATGTTGATAATGGACAATGGGGCATTGAAGGTATTAATTGGAACCAAATCTCTTAGGAGCAGCAACAATGGTTGGAACGACCTTTTGAAATGGAAGAGATTAGGGTTGTTTTCTCATGTGATGGTGAAAAGGCATCGGGCCCTGATGGTTTCACCATGTTGTTTTACCAGAAGAATTGGGAGATTGTTAGAGAAGATCTCTTAAAGGTGATGAAGGAGCTTTTTCTATGATGGAGCTGTTAATAAATGCACCAACGAAACTTATGTTTGTCTTATCCCAAAGAAGTTAAACTCCATCAAAGTTGATGACTATCGACCAATAAGTTTAACTACCAACTTGTACAAGATCATTGCAAAGACACTCGCTAATCGATTACGGCATGTTATTCACTTTACTATCACAGAGACTCAGATGGCCTTTGTGAAGGACAGACAGATTACGGATGTTGTGTTAATCGCCAATGAGGCAGTGGATGCATGGAGAATGACCAAGAATCAAGGATTCCTGCTGAAAGTGGACTTTGCCAAGGCTTACGACTATGTTAAATGGAAGTTCCTCGATTTTGTCATGGAAAAGAAAGGGATGCAAATGGAGGAATTGGATATGGGGGTGCCTTTCTAATGTATCCTTCTCTGTGTTTATTAATGGGAGGCCTAGGGGGAAAACTGATGGATCCAGAGGTCTTCAGCAAGCCCTTTTCTCTACACATTGGTTGTAGATGTTTTGGATGGTATTACAACAAAGGCTAAAGATATGGGGGTTTTGCATGGTTTCATGGTGGGAAAGGATCAAATTCATATTTCCCACATTCAGTATGCAAATGACTGTCTTTTCTTTGTCAAGAAGGACGATTGTAGTTTTGATAATGCTATGAAGATCATTGACTGCTTCTGCTTCATCTCTGGCTTAAGGGTGAATCATTCCAAATGTCAATTAGCTAGTATTAACGTTCCTAATGATGAAGTTTGGACTATGGACAACAGGATAGGTGTGGCAGTTGGCTGCTGGCCCTTGAAATACCTGGGCATGCCATTAGGTGGAAATCCCCTCAAGGCTTCTTTATGGGAAGCTATTTTGCAAACTGTTAACTGAAGGATCGAGGGGTGGAAGAGTTACTTTGTTAAAATCTGTCCTTGAGGCCATACCTACCTATTTTATGTCCACTTTTAGAATGCCAAAGTCTGTTGCATGTGCCATTGAGAGAATGATGAGGAACTTTTTGTGGAAAAACGAAGAGAAAGAGAAAGGCTCTCACTTGGTTAGGTGGGAAAAGGTTAAATTGGACCTTGAGCATGGTGGATTGGGTATTGGTGATTTGTTGAGAAGAAACAAGGCTTTAGTTGGTAAATGGCTGTGGAGGTTTTCCCAAGAGAGGGATGCTCTTTGGGCCTGGATCATAAGGAGCAGACATGGCTTACAAGCTAATGCTCGGGATGCTAGTATTTGTTCTCGTGCCACATTTAAAAGCCCTTGGAAGTTTATCCATTCCACTTACCCCATTATCTCTCTTTTCATTCATTTCAAGATTGGGAATGGGTCCATTAGATTTTGGGAAGATACCTGGTGTGGTAATGAAGCTCTAATGGACAAGTTCCCAAATCTTTATGCTTTATCCAATCTCCATAACGCCCCCGTTTCAGCCTTCATTTGTTCACAGTCCTTTGACGGTTCTTGGCATGATTGGAATCTGCACTTGAGGAGAAATCTTCCAAACAACTCTTTGGAGGAAGTGCCAGCTCTTCTCCAATGCCTCTCCTCCTGCAACCTTTGTGACACCAATGATAAGATATGTTGGACTGGTCATAATTCTGGGGATTTCACCTCTAAATCCTTCTTCATTTCTATGTCGTCCACCACTAATGCTCTCCACTGTTCGATCCTGCCATTTTCATTTGGGCTGCTCATGTTCCCCACAAAGTTAAAATCTTGGGTTGGCTTATTGCTCTTAGAAAGCTTAATTGTGCTAACGTTCTGCAAAGGAAGTTTCCTAATACTTTGCTATCTCCTTCATGGTGCTGCTTATGCAGGAGAGATGAGGAGACTATTGATCATGTGTTTGGGGAATGCACCTTTGATAAAGATTTGTGGTCCTACTGTAGAAGAAAATGCCTTTTGTTGCTGTCACCGGAGCCCAACAGCTTTTTTTGTTTTTCCAAGTGCTCATGTTGGTTGTAAATTGAAACAGTATTGGCGTTGTATTTATCTTGCTCATTTTTGGTGTATCTGAGCTGAACGTAACAGCCATATTTTTAGAGATAGAAGTAGTAACTGTAGTAGGATTTGGGAGCAAGCCCTGCTTCTATTTGCTACATGCGTCAACTCAGGCAGGTTATCACTTGGGTATAGTCTTGGGGACTGGCTTTTGAACTAGAACAACATACTACAAACCCTGTAATTCCAATGGGACTTCTCGTCCCTGTGGACCTTTAAATTATCATTTATAATAGTTTATGTTTCATGTCAAAAAAAAAAAAATTCTATAAGTTTTTATTAATTATTTTATGTATTTTGTTAAAAAATGTGAGGCTTACGCATTATACCACCTGGATGCTTACCCCTCACCTCATACAAGGCAAACCGCCTCAATTACGCCTTACTTACACTTTGTCTAAACCTTGCCAATGGGAGGAAACAAAACCGTGAGAGACCAAGAGTATTGTCGTTGGTGCGCATACTAGGTTCGAACTAGACCATATTGGGTGGGTAAAGCAAGTTGTGACAAATGATATCCAAGACTATTGGAGGTGTGATAGTGATCCTAGCAAGGACGTTGAACCCTAAGGTGGGTGGATTGTGATAGTCACGCATCGCCCATGCAATGGGAGCAAGATTGGACTATATGTATGACACCTCTCAAAAACTATCAAGGACTTCCTTTTTCGCGAGAGGAAACAAAATTGTAAGAGCCTGAAGGACTATCAATGGGATGTGTATTAGATTCAATACAAACAATATCGGGTGGGTTGAGCAAGATGTGACAAATGGTATCAAAACACTACATAAGCTACTAGAGTAGCGAGTGGTCCTAATGAGGGTGTTTGACCCTAAGGTGGGTCAATTGTGATAATCCCACATCAATCGTGTAATAAAGCAAGAATGGGCTTATATATATGATCCCCCTCAAACACTATCAAGGCCTTTTCCTGTAGGAAGAAACAAAACCATGTTGATGGTGTGTGTCTAGGTTCAAAGCAACTATATCGAGTGGTTTGAGTGAGATGTAACAACAACCCTCCACCATCCAACTCCTAACTCACCTTCAAGCAAAAACCTTTGACCAATCAATTCTTGTTCTTTTTTTTTTTTTCCTTCGTAATTTTGTAGATTGTAATTTGCAAACTAAAAAATGTAAAAACAAGGAAATTATTAAAAAAAAATGAAGTCTTGAGCCATATGGTTCAAAACAGCGGCGCATAAGCTTCATCATTACCACCTTGAGAATTAAGCCTCAAGGTCATTTTTTCTTGCCTCAACTGAAGGTGGACACCTTGAGGACTTTTTAAAATATTGCTCCTAACTTCTCTCTTTTAACATCACGTTATAGTAGAAAAGAAAATGCTTAATTACTAGATATGCTTGGTTTATTTATTCTCTCTAGGTTAGAAATTGATAGGAATCAATTATGTTAATTTCGTTTATTTTTTCTAAGAATTTGTAATGTTATTGAATCTGCAAAATTTCGTCTACTTCAAGTATGATCCAAATGAATGACATACATAAACAGCCAAATGAAAACATACATATAGAACATTTATGTTGTTTGTATACAACCTTGACAAAGAAGGTGTTCCAGAAAGTAGAACCTTGCGCTTGACTTTTGTTGCCACATTTAGGATAGCTTTAATCTGTTACTAAGATAGCATCACGCAACATGAGTATAGAGGATGAAAAAAAAAAAGTATAGAGCATTGCAAATTGCAGTGCATAATAAACATGATTATTATAAACCATTGCAAATAACAACAAAACAAAAGAAGCATAATGCAAACGAAGGAATTTGTGAGAATATGGTCAAAGAATCAGAGAAATAGAAAAGGATAATAAGAGAAAATAAATGAACGTTTTGGGAAAAAAAATTAAATAGAATCTGGAGATTATATTATAAACTTGAAGAGGTCATTATGTGGACATTTTTGCCAAAGCTCCAAAACTAACCCTTGAAACATTATGATTATCTATTATTTTAAAAAGTAATTAAGGGTTCTTAATCAATCCTCACTTCCCTCCATGTCTCACACCTTTGAGATTTGTTAAAATTAATAATATTAAAAATAATAATATCTTTTACTTACAATTAACATTAATATCTTCTATTAAAAATAATAATATTAGTTGCACCCATAATATAAAAATCACATGCAACCACACTTGCACGTCAACTAGCATACAATTAAAAGTATACCATATAAAGCAATAAATGGAAACAAAAAATATCTACAGATGGGAATTAAAAAATTCAATAAATTGTGCCACCTGGTATAGAGTGGTAATCAATTTAAATTTAAAGCGAACTACTTTTTTACCATTTCTGCAACAATTTCAAAACTGACAGTATAAGCCAGCCCATTTGCAATTGAACCTTCAAATGTTCTAATATTGTTAGCGTTAGCAAATTGTTAACTATTCACAATATAAGTGTCCAATCATAATTCTAAAACCGCACCATCAACATTTCAATATTTTAACCAAGGTAATTAGAGGCGCAAGGTGCACTTAAGGCCAGTGTTGTCAAGGCGGAAAGGTGGTAGTGGGCGGTAAACCTTAATTAGGCGAACCGAGGCCTAGGCGGGATTAACGCGAGATATAAAATATTTATTTAGAGGTCCCAGAAAAATTTATTTATTTATTCATTGGTCCCTCACATATATATATATATGTGTGTGTGTGTGTGTGTGTGTGTGTGTGTGTGTGTGTGTGTGTGTGTGTGTGTGTGTGTGTGTGTGTAATTATTAATTTAATTTATATATTAAATTATACGTAATTATTAATTTAATTCAGAAGTTGAAGTGGAAAAAGGGAGAGGATTTCGCAGGTTTTAACAAAAAAAAAATTAAAAACCCTTTCAAAAAAATATTTGCTTAGACCTCCCCAAACCGCCTAGACGGTGGTCTAGGCGGTGCCACTACCCAAGGGGCCTAGGCTCAGCCTTGACAACACTGCTTAAGGCAATTAGGGCCCCTGATACTTGTGGCGCAACGCGCAAGGGAAGCCATACGCCTAAGTAAAGTGAGGTGCAAAATTCATAAAAGACTTAATTACACATCAATTCATGGTAGTACCGGCTACCCCATTTTTGGCAAAAGAATTTTTTAAAAGAAAAGGAGAGAGAAAAATCAACAAAATTTATAAATTTTTTTATCATATGTCATAATGTTAATAATAACACTAATTTTACTATTTCATAGTTGTTATTAATGTTATGTTTATTTCTTTTGAGTTTTAAAATTGACTTGAAGCTAGAAAGATAAAATAAAAAAAGAACAAGGAGCAACTTATGAACAAGGAGCAACTTAATTACACACTAATTTTACTATTTCATATGACTTGATGCCTTTATGAAAAATTCTTGTTATTATAAAAGCTTAACACAAGTTTCCTTTAATGTTTTATCATTTTATGTTTTATATTGTGCATAATGTATATTCAAAGAAAAGAGAAAAGATATATAATATAATATTATATAATATTTAATTAATGATTAAAAAACAATTTAAAAAAAGGAGTAAGAAAGTGAAACGCAACAAGGTGCACACTAGAGGGGCACTAAGGCGCGTGCTTGAGGGGCACTAAGGTGCATTTGCACTTGTTAAATATTTAGGCGCAACATAAGCACCTCACCTCAAGGCACACACCTAAGCTCACATTGACTATACTGATTTTAACAACCACAGCCAAGCAATTGCTTCACATTTTGGTTTGATAAAATATAAAAGGAAAGCAAAGTATATGAAACTGTTGGAAAATAAACAAAATAAAAACACCAAAATATAATGTGGTTCGACTCTATGGCCTACGTCCACGGGAAAAAAGAGATGAGTATTTCTTATTCTTTCTTATGTCTTAATGGAGGGACACCATATATATAGACATACAGGGCTATGCACACATATAGCAATAATTACAATTTTAGTAACTGCTAAATAAAACAACTACTAAAATTATCATTTTTCCTTAAAGGAAATAAATCCCACAGATTCTGCTCTTCTCCACAACACACACCCTCAAGCTGGTGTATAAAGGTTTACCATTCCCAGCTTGGAAACATTTGCTTGAAATGCAGTATGATTTAACCCTTTAGTGAGCATATCGGCAAGCTGATTGTTGGTAGACACATATGGAGTACAGATCAACCCACTGTCAAGCTTCTCTTTCATGAAGTGTCTATCAATCTCTATATGCTTGGTTCGATCATGTTGAACTGGGTTATGGGCAATGCTAATTGCAGATTTATTGTCACAATAGAGTCTCATAGGGCCATCCCAGTGTATCTTCAAATCTGTCAAAATTATATGCAACCATAATAGCTCACAAACCCCTTGTGCCATTGCTCGGAATTCTACTTCAGCACTAGATCTGGCCACTACATTCTATTTTTTACTTCGCCATGTCACCAAATTCCCACCAAGAAACGTACAATATTCAGTAGTTGATCTTCTGTCAACTACTGAACCAGCATAGTTTGAATCAGTATATGCTTCAAGAACCATTCCTATGTGTCGTTTAAATAAGATGCCTTGTCCTGGAGTCCCTTTAAGATACTGTAGAACGCGGTTAACTGCTTGCAAATGAATATCTTTAGGATTGTGCATGAACTGACTTATTACACTCACTGCATATGCAATATCAGGTCTTGTGTGAGAGAGAGAGATGAGTCTTCCTACTAGTCTTTGATACATCTCCTTATTAACAATCAGCGCTTCTTCAGCTTCTCCAAGCTTGTGATTAAGATCAATACGAGTATTCATTGGTTTGCATGCTAGCTTCTCTGTTTCTTTAAGAAGGTCTGTAATGTACTTCTGTTGAGAGATAAAGATTCCCTGTTTAGAGTGTGCCACTTCAATCCCTAAGAAGTATTTCAATCTCCCTAGTTCCTTGATCTCAAATTCCTCGGCCAAACACTGCTTCAAATTGTCTTTCGTCCTCACTGTTTCCTGCCATGATGATGTCATCGACATACACTAATAGAGCTGTAACTCCCCCTGAAGTCGAGTGCTTAATAAACAGAGTGTGATCTCTTTGGCTTTGTCTATATCCAATATTTGTCATTACTTTGGCAAACTGACCAAACCATGCCCTCGGAGATTGTTTAAGTCCATACAGGGCATTTTTCGATTTACACACTTTATCAGTGGTGCCAAATCCTGGAGGCACTTCCATATAGATTTCTTCTTCTAAATCCCCATGTAAAAATGCATTCTTTACATCAAATGGTTACAGATCCCAGTCATAATTAGCTGCCAATGACAAAAGAAGTCTCACAGTATTCATTTTTGCAACCGGAGCAAATGTCTCTTGATAGTCCACACCATATGTTTGAGTATATCCTTTGGCTACTAATCTTGCCTTGTAGCGCTCTAGGGTCCCATCTGCTTATTATTTTACTGTATAAACCCATTTGCATCCCACAGGTTTCTTTCCTGCAGGCAAGTCTACCAATTCCCATGTTGTATTTTTCTCCAGGGCTTCTATTTCCACATTCATAGCTTGTTTCCAATTTGTATTAGATAAACCCTCGGATAACGATGTAGGAGTCTGGATGTTGTTCAGGTTGGTAAGGAAACACTTATGGGTTGGTGAGAACTTCTCGAAGGATACAACATGAAATAGTGGATACAAGGGATGTTTAGTGCATTCCCTTGTTCCCTTTCTAATGGCATTGGGAAGATCATTGTCAGGTTCAGAGGCTAAAAGGTCATTGTTAGTTTCAGGAACAAATGAAATTTGTAAGGGGGGTTCAGGATTTGTTACCTCATTTTCAGGGATTGGTTCAGATTCTTGAACTTCCATCGGTTCAGGAGCTACAGCTTTCTTCCTTAAGTACATTTGTCCAGTCATCTGATCCTTAGGTTCATCATTGGGTACAGAAGGTGTAGGAGATTCGGGTGTGGTTTGTTGGAGGTAAAAAGGGCCAAAAGGATCAAAAAGGTTATTAAGAGAGTTCCGATCCTTGTCTTCCATGATGACACTCTCCCCCGGAAGAGGAAGAGCGGAATAATAGGGCTCAGGTTCAAAGAAAATGACATCGGCAGAGACAAAGAATTTTTTTGATGGCGGATGATAGCATTTATATCCCTTTTTAGTAGAAGAGTATCCGACAAAAACACACTTGAGAGCTCTGGGGTCCAACTTCCCCCTGTTTGGCGTCATTGAATTCCATAGTCACGCCATTATAGAAGCATCTTCGTTATCCCACATTATAAACTTAGGATCTCCAGGTGTAGATCCAGTGCCAAAAAGATGACTCAATTTCCCTTTGCCCTTCAGAAAAGTACGCACCAGCTGAGACCACTTTAAATAATTCTTTCCATCAACTCTGTATGTTGCCTGAATGTTTGGTAGTTCTCTTTTCTCCGTTTTGTCAATTGTTTCTTCAGTCTGCACCGTTTCGGAAGTAACCGACATTTTTTTTTTTTTGGTTACAAACTCAAAAGGAAGAAAAATAAATAAATAAATAAATAAAAATAAATAAATAAATAAAAATAAATAAAAAATAAACAACCAGTTGCAAAAGAAGACAACGGTGATGAAGAAAACGAAGAAGACGACGGTGATGTGCGATCCAGCGGCGGCAGGAGCAGCAAAGACGACGGTGGCTTGTTAGATTTGGTCTCAGATCTGTGAGGATGAACCTGCGACGGTGACGATGAAGATGAACCAGTGGCAGTGTTCAGAGAGAGACGATGATCCAGGGAGACGATGACGATGACGATGATCCAGTAGCAGTGCTCACAGAAACAGCGATGGTGGAGATGTGCGACAGTGTTGATGGCGATGATGATGAACCCGTGGCAACGGCAGCGGCAACGACGATCGGGGTTTCTTCAAGCAGCACGAACCAGTCGCACGAACCAATCGATGGTGTTGAACAGTCACACGAACCAATCGATGGTGCTTATGGTGTGCAACAGTGTCGTCAGAAAGAGAGGGTTCCGACAAGATGTTGTAAGTCGAACACAGCGACGGCGATGAAGGCCACCCAAGAGGATTCCGGCGATGAAGGCCGAGAAAGGTATTTCCCATTGTACGAGCCTAAAGCTCTGATACCATGTTGGAAAATAAACAAAATAAAAACACCAAAATATAACGTGGTTCGGCTCTATGGCCTACGTCCACGGGAGAAAAGAGAAGAGTATTTCTTATTCTTTCTTATGTCTTAATGGAGGGACACTATATATATAGACATACAGGGCTATGCATACATATAGCAATAATTACAATTTTAGTAACTGCTAAATAAAACAACTACTAAAATTATCATTTTTCCTTAAAGGAAATAAATCTCACAAATTCTGCTCTTCTCCACGACAGAAACCCTTGCCTAACTTATTGCTAAATTTTCATTTTCTTCTCCTACAATTTACTTCAATAAGTCCCACTTCAGTAATTGACTATGAACCAGAGATTATAACATTATAGCCAAGCAATATGTTGAGGGAAGACAAGGAGTGCTTGTTTAATTTTAAAGTAGTAAAGCTCCTATTCTTGGTTTCCCAATCACAAAGTCATTCACAAAGCAGACAACATGCCGTCCAAATTTTGTGTATAGTTAGGACCTTAATGTTAATTGGTGTCAGATAAATAATTAGTAACCTTCAAATTTCTACAAGTCTTCGTGATCTCCTAGACATGTACTCCATTTTATTTGCATTCTCAATAAACTCTGTGCTAAGTAGTAAAAGTTGCATTGTTGCATTAACTCTAACCAGTCAGCAATGCAATGCTCATGAGTGAGGATTATATCCTAGTACCCAACAATGTCTCTATGCATGCCTTGACACAAGTACAAATACCAAAAGTGAAACAGGGATAGAGCACTTTGATAATCAAAAATCCAGAACAAATAATACTAATAAAGTGGTTCCACCCAATTTTACTATATAACCTGATCATATTACTCACTATTTTCACATCTAACCATCATGCACAATTTATTTAATTATCGCATTTTGTAATCTAAAATAAGATCTAATCTAAAGTACTTCACAATGCTTCATCAGAAGCATGCTAGTATGCCTCCTCAACTAATGATGCCCAATAGTCTAGTAGGAGCTTTTCCACAAAGTATAAACGAAGTTGATAGGTAAAATGTCATAACAAGGGAAAGAAAAAAGCAAAGAAAAATTTATGGTAATTTTGCATGTAAAGTTGATCACCAGTACCATACAAAACATTCAGACAAAAACTATAAGCGTATGGAGATTACAACAAAATCATATAAGGAGCTTTCAACAGCATTATTTTTATTTGCAAATTAACATAAAGAACCAAAGTTAGAATATTTAAGCTAACCAAATTACTTTTCAAATTCAAACACGAAATTGATTTATTATAATTGTTCATTTCTTATGCCTTACCTCCTAAATAACATAGTTTTTAGATTGATCTAACAAACGTTAAGTACTTAAATTTGAAAGTATTTTTAGGAAGAGTACCTAAATTTGAAAGTTAAAGCACGATATTTTAAATTAACAATATTTTCAAAAATAAGATTCTCTGGAGTCGCTTGAATCATAAAACTAATCATTAATTGTAAGATTCTATGGTAATTTTTACTTTTGAGATTCACTATTAGATTCAGAAACACTGGGATTCAAGTGAAGCATTCGCACCAATTTCCCTTGATCAGATCATCAATCTTAAATTCATAGATTCAAAACACGATTCTAACAACAATGGTAAAAAAGGCACCACGTATTATGTATGTGGAGAACAGGACAGCAGGTCATACATTGAGATAAATTATGGCATGAAACTATAAAAATCACGTTAGAGGAAAATTTTATACTCAAAATGGAATCTAGATTGATATAATATAGAATTTGATGGATTTAGAGACTTATTTGCCTGAAGTAGTTAAGTACTATGATATAGAATGCAACTTGGCTTCATAAAACTCAACTTCATATCTAGCTCAATTAGGGGTGTGCATAAAATCCAATCACTAGCATAGCAAAACAACTCAACCCTATCCACTCAGGCACGAGTCAATCGGGTAATTATAATCATTAACCCAATAAGTTAGGATAAATATAAGTTATAAACCTATTTGATATACCTGAGTCGATCACCCTAAACTTTGATCCTCTAAAATTTAGAATTAATTTGACAAATCCAATTCAACATGGAAAATGTTTTAGTAAAAATTTGGCATTGCAAAGAGTATAAATAATTCTATGTAAATATATAGATCTATATCGCTTTTAGATACGTCGAAACAAATACAAGTATAGACTTAAAACTCGTCAAATCATGAAATATAATTGTTTCTAGTAAGACTCTATAATCTCTATACTACTTGACGCATATGCACGAATAACAAGTTATTTTATGACTTTTATGCTAAACAAAATAAGAGGAAACCGATTAAGGTGATATAGACACATACAACGAAGACCTTAAGATACTCTAGTTAGGAGAAGTGACCTATTAACAATCTGTTGTAAGGATGGAAGAAGAGGAAGACCTAAAATAACATGAACAAAATAATTAAGAAAGATATAACTACTTGTAATTTAAATGTCAACTTAGTCTAGCTAGAACGAAGTGGAGGAAGCAAATTCATATAGTCAACCCTATCTAGTTAGGAAAAGGATTAGTTGAGTTGAGTTGAGTTGAGTTGAGTTGAGTTGAGTTGAGTTGAGTTGAGTTGAGTTGAGTTGAGTTGAGTTGAGTTGAGTTGCATAACCTATAAATTACATCTTTATTTTACTTTAAATTAGAGTTTTGTAAATCTGATTTTGCTTCTTCCTAAAATGATTCTTTAGTTTCTATCCATTTCATATGAAATTGTGCTTGAATCCCATATACTTTTATCCTTTACAAATATCTTCTAACAAAAGTTTAAGTTACCATTGATCTTTTCATTATTCTATGTTAGAAAAGCTAAAAAATACTAAATGATTTTTGAGTTTTACAAATTATTTTGAAATAACGTCGATGGAATTTTTGTAATGATTCGATTACATTTAATTTGTAATTCAATGATGAAAAATTAAGAAACTTTGATTAAATTTGAAGAATTATGTCGAATTTTCGTTCCATGGTAAAGCAAAACAGAGAAAGTAAATCAATACCTCTTTTGGTTCTGTCATTTTCTTTGCACATCGTATGTGGTGAGATTCGTCAACAATTAAAAAAGCCCATTCTTGAACTACGATGCTCTTTTGCAAATGGTGCAACATTGTATATGAGATAACCACAACTTTTGGCCACCTTGTTAAACGAGCAGGATTATCTTGATGACCAAACACTAGAAACAATAAGAAACAAGAAAAACGTGAGCAAAGACTAGCAACAGCTAATAGTTGTTGTGACTAGCACCATAAATCAAATCCAACTAACATGAAACATACACAGGAGGCACTAAATCCCAACACGAAAACTCCTCAAGAGATCATCCTCATCTAACCACATTCCAGCCTATGTTACCCGGACTCTTTACTTTAGCCCAATGTACCTATCTTGACAATTTAAACATGGGTGTGGGAAATGTGTCCAACACCTCAGATTTTGCCATATAGATTCTCCAAAGGACGAACACAAAGCAGAAAAGAAGAAAATTACTAATAGGTAAAAAATCACTAAAGTTGGGGGAGAAAATTACTAATAGGTAAAAAATCACTAAAGTTGGGGGGGGGGGGGGGGGGGGGGGGGGGGGGGGGGGGGGAACAAATGATTTAAAGAAAAAAAAAAGATCAAATATAGGATTAGTAATGAAAAAACCCTATCCAAGGACCCAAATTCAAATATTTAGACACGTTTTAGTTGAGTCCCCTGTATCCCATAATTTGAAAATTAACAAACCCGACCTTGACATGTACCCGCATTCGACACGCATACCCAAGTCCATGAAGTATAGATTTCAACAAAGGTTTTAAAAAATATGAAGCGTGAGTGAACCATTTTGGTTAAGCAAGAGGAGGCATTAGCCTCGAGGAAGTAAAGCATAACATAAGCCTCTACTTTTCTCTTGAAAAATAAAACAAGGAGTTTTGTAAAAAAAAAAAAAAAAACTTAACAATCATAAATAATTACAAATTTCAAAGAAAGGACAACAAGAAGTGAAGAACTATTGCTATATATATTGCATACCTTATGTTCCAACAATACTAATACACAAACACGACAATCAAATTGTCAATTTGTCATAAATTGATAAATAAGAACATATTACAATGAAAATGATATAAAAAAAAAAAAGTAGCAACTACCTATGTTACCTGAACTCTTCACTTTAAGCCCAACATACTCGTGTTGACCAATACAACACCGACGAGAGTATGGGATAAGAATCTAACACTTCAAATTTCCAAACTCTAATTTGTAGATTCTCCAAGGAAAGAAGAGAAAGAGGAAGAGAAAAAGAAGTGAATGACTAATAGGTGACAATTCAATTAAGTAACGAGGGAAATAATAGAAGACCAAAGAGACTTAAGCGAGCTTTACATTTTTCCTCCCTCATGGAACCTTAGCCGTGAAGCTGGACTATATTGGATCAACAACACTTTTTCTATTTTATGGAGCATCTGAAAAGAAAGAAATCATAGAATTTTTGAAGATCACTTTTCCAATGTTGTTAACGTGTGGAACTCGTCCTTATTCTTAGCTTCTTCTTGGGTTTCCATCCAAGCTTGCTAAGGGGTATAGGTTGAATGATTGGCTAAGGGAATGGGGTCACATTGTATGTTGTTAATTTTCTTCTATCACCTCTAGTGTGAGCTCCATGTACTATCCTTATCTTTATGAATATATATATATGTGTGTGTGTGTGTGTGTGTGTGTGTGTGTGCAATTATGTTTCCTATCGAAAAAAAAAAAAATAATTAAAAAATGAACAAATCCAACCTCTAGATATGTACCAACATCCAACACTCATATCCAAGTCCAACCTCTAGATATGTACCAACATCCAACACTCATATCCAAGTCCAAGTAACATATTCAACTACACACTTAAATTGTAGATATCTAAAGGAAAATATAGTCATTCAAGCAACTTGTAGTAATAGTTCAAACTTTAAAGCATGGTTCTCACATTTAGTTGAGGCATGTACCACAAGGCAATGCACTCTCAATCCTCAATCCCTAAGGCTTACACGTACATATCTGCGTCGTTTTAGAAGTGAAAAAACAATTTACACATAAATCACTTCATTTGCGCTGCATTTTGGTTCCATTTCATTTTATCTACATTACATTTGCTTCAGTTCATTGTATTGTACCTTACATGTACATTTCAAACTTTCTTTCATTTCAATTACATTTTCATTACAAAACACTAAATACAATACAACTAATAAATGTAGAAAGAACTTGAAATTAGATAATGTTAAATTAAAAAAATTAAAAAAAAAAAAAAGAATATGTGATTATAAAGTAGATTAGAATTAAATGAAGTTAAATTATAAAACAAACTAAATAGTTACAATTATAAAATAGCTTAAAATTAGACACTATTAAATTAGTAAAGCTTATAGTGCTGAAGGTCGCATTCTAGATTCATTTAGGAGTTCATTGAGTCCTAAAATGGTAGAAGCATTGATTTGTGCACAAAATTGTTTGCGCTCAAATCACGAACCAATACAGATTCGAGACTACATTGATGAAGTACAAGTCTATGAGCAAGTTGAATCAGGTAACTTTTGGTGATACCTTCAAACTTTTTTATTCATTTCATTAGTAAATGCAATTAACATTATATTTATATTTCTTGATCTTCAGAGATGCTATCAGTTGAATCATGCGCAACAACTGATTTTATGGCCATTGATTGAGTAGTGCATTGGGTGGTGTAAGTATAAACTACTTCTCAGTTCAATTTGTAACATTATGCTTGTGTATCATGTGCTAATCATTTCTTTTGGCTTTCAGTTGAAGTGGATGGAGTTTGGTGTTCTATACGGAGATTGAAGCTTGAAAGTAATTCAAACTCATCAATCTTTTGCGTTATTAACAACTTGATGCTACTTTGAACTGTCTTGAATTTATATTTGTGGTTGTAATGAAACTCTTTTAAAACTTTTTTGATGAAACTCTTCTCAATTTGTATTTGTCATATTATGATATGATAGTGGATAAATGTGATTCTATTTAAAACATCTTGATATTTTATGGTTAATTTGAAATGGTTGTCAAATTAATATGTTAATAGGGTTGTATTTGAAATTGAAACATTACATGCTTGATGTCTATTAGGGTAGAATTTGTATGTGAAATTTACAGGTATAATTTAACCCATCTCAAGATTCTCAACCCGAATGACCAACCCAACCCGAACTAGTTTGGATTGGGTTGGGTTGGGTTGAGGGGCGGGTTGGTTTGGGTTGGGTTCCAATTTTCCCAACCCGTTACACCCCTAGACCCAACCTAATATTGGGTCTTTTGGTTTACTTAAAAATTTAAGCCAGTTGCATTCAAGGACTAAATTTAGTCAACCAATAGAGTTGGCTTGGTTGGGGACTTCTCTTGAAACCAACTTGGCCCGACATGTGCACACCCCTAATTACGTCAAACATGGCTCTTTAAATCACTATATGCCAACTTTTTAAAATGTTTATTTGGTTTTTAATCTGTGGACATGAAATTGAAGAGAATAAAATATAGTTAATCTTTTTTTACACAATTTTTGACTTCTACATTGTGGAATATGTATCTAATATAATACAAGATTTATATTTCATATAAGTAAAGTTAATTTATTATTTACTTAACAAGCAACTAAACATTATTTGAAATGCCCAGGCCTCACCTAGGAGACAACTAAGTACTGCCTAGCCTTTATGGGGCCAATCACCTAGGTTGCCTTGATGTCTTGACAACACCATTGTATTCCATAATTTAGTTTCTTTTTTTCTCTCAATTATTTCATTAATTATTTGTTTTTGGGTATCTATGTCAGATTGCAATTTGTTGCAATTATGAATGTATGGAATCAATTTCATTAGGTTGTGGCCTTAGATTATCAATACGTGCTTTGGATCAAATTTAGAATATTTAGAATATTTAGATTATTATTTGTTGCACATGTCATAGCATACTTTTGTAAGTAATTGCATATTCTCTGTTTAGCATGCACCAAGATGGTACAAGCAATCTTCCCTCTCAAGATCACATGCAAACACATAACGCACATGCAACAACATCAAACAACATTGATAGTTATCCTCAATAGCATTCATAATAATAGCACAAACCATGAAATTTTGGGGAAGAGGAGTACCAAGATGTATATCCTTAGGTGAACAAATGGGAAGCCAATGCTCCAATTCTTCTGCCCAAGAAAATCGCAAAATAGCTGGACAAACAACAAGTAAAGGACCCTCATTCATGAAACAGCACGCAACAGCAATTGCCTAGAAAAACAAAATCCTCAAATAAATAAAAGCCCATAAACTAAGAAAATACAATCTTAATAATTAGTATCAGTTTCATATTAAACAGTAGTGAGAGACTAAAATCACTGATATGTTAAAACAAATCTAATCTTTAAATTAACATAAGCACTTTTACAATCAATAAACAAGACAACAAAGTGACAAACATATTACACAAATAAATCCCACAATCGAAAAGAACAACTTGGTCTGCTAAAATCAATAAGCAAAAGAAAAACAAATAATTGACCCCCATAGATTTTTGAAAGATGTGTGCAAAACCTAGTTTCTCTAGCAAAGGACTGTGAAGCAGTCAACAATATGAAACGTGAGTAGTAATGCTGGACAGATGTGGAGAATAGATGACAGCAGCCTTTCAGGGAAGGATGTCAAGAAATTGTAAGAACGTCTAACTTATTCTCATTAAAAGCCTCAATTTTAATGAGCAAGAGGAAAGAAATATCATTTGTGTCTAGTATATTGCTGGCAAGCTTGTGAACTTGATAATTCAATAATTTGGACAAAATAAACATGGCAGATACTAATTACAAAGGAGTTCAGCAACAATGGAGCAACCACCTGGCATTCATTTCACTTGAAAGGTTAGAAAAATGGTGGAGATAGAGGAAGAAGAGTCACAAAATTTTCTAGAGTAGTTTGGGCATAAACAGTATTCAAGATAAAACAAGTAACAAATAGTTGTCCCACTATCCCAAAGGCATCTACTGCACTCTAAGTCATAGATAAGAAATGTGTGCATTTGCTTCAAAAGTTGCTACCTGCATGGCATGCATGTTGACACAAGTTAGAATCTAATATAGGTACAAATTGTCAATTAATTTAGTTGCTTAAAATTTCTACAAAATTATTATAATAATAGCTTATATCTCAATCTGATAACAATCATTTTGAAACCTATGATATCATAATTTATATAATCTATATTTTAGTTTGGAATATGAATAGTTATGAAGGGTAGGCTTTGGTGAAACAGAAAGCATGCTCCATTATCACTTCCAAGTCATAGGTTCAAACCCAAAAATAGCCTCTCCACAAAGCAAGGGTGAAGTTCCATATATTGATCCTTCGCCAAGCCCAACAATAGCAGGATATCATGCCCTAAGTATGCCCTTTTATAGGTAATAACATTATAATTTTTTTTTTCAAATTTTTGTTCCTTGTGCCTAAGGCACAAGGAGGCCTCCACCACCTCAAGCTTTTAAATTACTTTAGTCTTATATATAAATAAATTTTCCTTTAAAAAAATGCAACTTCTATGTTCTTAAACTTTTAAAATATTTTTAAGAATGCCCATCACTTGATTTAAGATGTACCAAGGTGGTTTGGATCCAAATTACCTAAACAACACATTGGTAGTGCTGCCTTGAAAACCGCAACCTAAGAAGCATAAGCTGAAGCTTCTACTATGTACAATTGAAATGTACAACTCATTTTAATTGACCTAAGACAGCGTGTATATCCAAGATTTATAAAATAGTTGATGATCTATGCCTCTAGAAAAGTGATGTATGCACATTTCACAACTATGCCAATCACTCTAAAATCTCTAGATGTATTCATAAGTTTGCATATCACCAATACCAATATTTGAAGCACATCATCACAATACAATCCAAGTCCTTAGTTCTCAACACCAAGACCTCAACGTAGGAGAAGAATGACCGAACTTGGGGCTAGTGCAACAGTCAAAAACCCACCTTTGAAAGCGGGAGCCCTGAGTTCCAATCCTACCCCAAGCAGTTACTCCCCATAGAATTTCCATGTGTGAGGATAGGAAAGCTCGCATGCACCTTAAGGGACTAGATAGGTGCTCTAAGAGGCCCAAATAACTTCAAATCACAAAAAGGTGGCACAAGACTGTAATACTTTATGTTTGTTTCCCATGGGATATTAGTAACTTCATAGTAAGGCAATGTACGTAGTCATTTATGTTTTTACCCACATTTGTGCAATCCCTATATTGCATAGCCTAGAAAGAAGGAAATTCAAACAAGGAATCCATGTTTTATGGGTCATTAGAATTGGCCAAGAAATGAAAGATGTTCTTCGAAAGAATTCTCAATGTTGCCTAATAGTTGAGCTCACCCAGCCTGTGCAACTTTCTTTTCTAGATTTTTGTCCATGAAAATCTAGCACAAAAATATACACATAATTTAGAAAATCGGCCAAGACACCAAGCTAAAATTGTCAACCAAGTTCCTACACATTATCCACCATGGCACCATTTTGCTTTATCTCATACATGAAGTGTTCCTTTACGTATGTATACCCTAACTGTATCCAACTTCATCTATTTTAGGTAAAATGATGAAAATACTAATTGATGGAAAAATTACAAAACTACCCCTTGGGGATGGTATTACACAATCATCTCCTCAATGATTGTAAATTTGCCTCTCTAGGCAACTGGTCTTCACCAATGATTGAGCAAGCCATATCATAAGAAATTGTTACAATTCTGGACATATTAAAGCTTAGTATAGGAATGTCATTTCTTGTGAGAGAGAGAGTAAAAGTGAGTATAGTAATTGCCATTGTTCATAGTTTTATATGCAATATAGTTGGAGAGAATAGCACAACATCTCTTGCGAAAAAAGAGTTATCTTTTGATCAGCCAATCCATACTAGATGGAAAAAGAATACATAAGAAAGGCCAGGATGGGATAGCTAGTGGTCAACCCAACCATGGCATAAACAAGCAAAAGTGAATAGATAATTCAAAAAGAAAACTAACACTTGAGCTAACATCCCCCTTACTTTTTGAAACAATCTCCCTCTGTCCAACTGCATAAAATTGAACAAAAAGTGCTCATGTTCTTAAAAGCCCAACCCTATACATCTTCGAAGTCCTAAATCTTGTTAAAACCACTTGTCCTTATCCTTGCAGTGATCAGGTAAGGTACTATTATGTCAATTGTTGGGGTGATACACGAGGGAAGGCATTTCTCTTTGAATACGGTCATTAAATGAAAAGTGCAGATATTAAGAGAAAGTTGCCTTTTCTAGGTTTTTTGGCATCTTTTTAGCTGTCAAATTGTAAGTTGTCTGCGAGGTTTAGCTTCAATTATTAGATTAGGGGGTGGGAAAGAGATGAACATCCCCTTTTGCCTTTTTTGTGGTTCCTTGCCGTCCTTTTTTTTCTCCGTCATTTCTGTTTACAGTGTTGTCAAGGCGGAAAGGCGGTGGTAAGCGGTAAACCTTAATTAGGCAACGTTGTGCCTAGGCAGGATTAAGTTTTGACAACTTTACTCATTACTTTCTATGTTACATCCCTTATTTTTTTTCTCTCGTCATTTCTCTTTCTATATATAATGTTTAGTTTCTTCTCCAGAAAAAAGAGAAAGTTGGCTTACTTCTAAGTTTTGACAACTTTACTCATTACTTTCTATGTTACATCCCTTATTTTTTTTCTCTCGTCATTTCTCTTTCTATATATAATGTTTAGTTTCTTCTCCAGAAAAAAGAGAAAGTTGGCTTACTTCTAAGTTTTGACAACTTTACTCAGTACTTTCTATGTTATGTCCCTTATTTCGTGTTACTTTCGCTGCTCGTGTTCTATTTGCCTTGCAATTTTCCTTACCTAGAACTCTTCAGGCTCTTCTTCTTAATTACTTCTTGTTTAAAAAATTGGTCATACCTAGGAAGCATGCACCTATTGTTCTCGCAAGTTTTTTGTTGCCTCTAGGGCGATGCAACAGATTTCATTTATCCAAATAACATAAATAAATACAGTGCAGAAGCTTGCACTGCCCGAGGAACTAGGAAACATCAAGTTGATTGGGACGAGTAGACTCAAATTAATTGGGTTTCTAAACCTATCAGTAACAACTGAGTTATCTTGTTCACTCCAGTTGACTTGAATAAACACAACTCGGCTGCATTAGCAAACCCTTTTTGATAAAAAAAAAATGAAAATGTATGAAATAAAATAAAAGACTCTTTGCTGTTGTAGGACTCCCTAAAGATGTGGTTCGTCCTCTCTTCCCAAATAGATTCAGCTTCATTAGCAAACTATTAAATCAATTGATATGCATACAATGATAGCACTAACATCATAATAGATCATTATTACACAACATGTAACTATTCACATTATACCAATCAAGTTTATTCACAGAACACGAATATAGATCATATATGACAGGAAGTGCATGAATTAGTGCTACATACCTTTTAGAGATGCAATTATATTTTATCATAAAATTATGGAACTTTGTCCAACACCAACATACATCTTCGTTGCATATATTAAGGATATTAAATTTGGAACTTTATTGTTGGAGATGATCTTGCACAGTGCTTTCTAATTTCTATATTTATTTGAAGAATTTATTTTATTCTCTCTAGAACCTTGTAGTATTTATTATGAGACCACATTAGCAAACAGCACAGGAATGTCTGTCACAAGACAAACAGAAGGAATGCATATCATGTGGTAGCATGAGATTTAAGATGCCAAAAAAAAAATGCAGCAAGTGCCTTCACCAAATTATTACCTGGATAGTTTTCCCCAGCCCCATTTCATCTGCAATGAGACAGGTCCCACCCCTTTGTAAACCGAACCTCACACCATCAAGTTGAAATGGAAGAAGTGCATCTAATAAAATCTGTGGCAATTTATTAATCAACGCATCAACTTCATCACTGGACAAATGTTCGGGCATGCAAGGTATCCAATGCCCAACACGAAAGGAAGGAGAAAATTTCTGGACAACACTAAGTGTTCTCCATGGAATATCTTCCAATTCAATGGCTTTTATTGTCCTTAAACATTTTTGTACAGTTTCATATTCCCTTAGCTCGTAAACACAAGCCATTCCACCAATCTGATTTTGAGTGTAATGTGTGGGCAAAACCTATACAACATTAAAAGAAAAGACCTGAGAATGTCATATAAATTACAATAGACATGGAATGATAATCAAATCCCTTCTAGGATCAATGAAGAAATTGAATTTGATATATGACAAACTACGAGCCTATAATAAATTAGTCGTAAGGCTAGCAGCCTAGCACTAGAGTGATGAGTAGATCATCAGTCTTGGAAATTTCCATTAAGGGTATGTTCATTGTCCTGAGTGACAAAACTAAACAAGAATAAGGAAACTGGTAAATAATTGAAGAAAATAAAAAGAAATAAAATAAAAGGAAAATAACAGTGTAGAGAATGGGTTGCTCTTGTTTACTGATATTCGAGTGTCACTTCACTTTATCTAAGCAACAACATCCTAAATTTTAGTAACTCAAACCCCAATGGTCCATTCGGTGATCATTCCTCAGAATCCTCACAAAATCAAACTCTTACGGATCTAAGTGTAGAAAACTACTCAAAAAGATTGTTTTCTGTTTAAACAAGAAAAAAAAAATAGTTACATTAATTAGATTAAAAAAGGGGTACATCAAAATTTGGGTGATTTGTCCGCAACACTAATTTGAGATGATAAAGTCTAAAAAATAACGCCCATCCTCTAAGTAAATCTGATAGCAATGTTCCACTAAAAGAATTCTCTTTTCCCGCCCAAAGCATGGAATGAAAAATCAACATAATTCTCTGAATTTTCACCAAACTTTATCGATTTTTTAATCATCAAGTTAGGAATTGCATGTAATCAAATTATTACAAAAATTCCATCGAAGTTAAGCAAAATATCAAAGTAATTTGAAAAACTCAAAAAAAATCTTAGCATTTTTTTACTTTTTAAACGCCAAGTAACAAAAAACAATGCTAACTTCAACTTTTATAAAAAAATATTCCAAAAGAATAGAAGCATATGAGATTTAAGTACAATTTCATATGTCATTGATAGAAATTAAAGAATCACTAAGAAGCAAATAAGATTTAAAAAGCTTAGATTTAAAACAAAATGAACATGTGATTTTTAAATTTTGTGCTATATCCTTCTCTTTCCTAGTAAAACATATTTCTATCTCCTATATATGCCAAGTACAAAAGTTATAAAAACAGCTTGTTACTCATGCAATATGCATCAAGTAATAAAGTGATTATAATCTTACTTTAAACCGTGATATTTCATAGTTTAATGAGTTTTAAGTATGTAGTTATCTTCATTTCAACATATCTAAAAGAAACATTAATCATTACAACATTAAAATATAATTCTTTAGACTTATCTATAATGTCTAATTTTTACAAAAATTCGACATATCAAATTGGACTTCCCCGAATGAATTCTGAATTTTAAGAAACTGAATTTTAGGGCGAATTAGAATTTTCGATCCTTGACCCAAAGTGAAGGCTCTCAATCTACTGTACGCCTATAATGTTTATCTCCAAAAGTTCCCCTATTACACTTATTCCAAAGTGACTACACTAGGCAAAGCACAAAGCATTTCCATAAGGCGATCCTATGCTTGTTTGGTTATCCATGAGAGTTTTTAGAAATTTCTATTGTTTATCATTTACACTATCCAGGTGACTAATACCATATAAAATGATATGTAATATAGCAACAAATAATACTTTACATTTTTATAATTTATTTGTGATTTATAAATAGCTCATATTAACCTTAATGTTAAAATTAGTAATGGCTAACGTAATAAAATTCAAATGATGTTATTACACATAAATTTTTTAAAATTATATATATATACTTCATATGATTTGACAAATTAATTATATATAAGAATCCAAATATATTGCCATTATATTTAAGAAAAAAAATTTAACTAAATTTATTATATAAGAATCAATATTTATTAATTAAAGTCACAATTAGCTTCAAGTCATACCCATGACTATACTCCCCTTGCAGAGACGTCTTATCCATACATTCATACCCAAGCTTCAAGTCACAATGGAAAAGCTTGATCATTGCTTCAAGACCCACCCTTCACTCTAGATATAATAGTTGTACAGTTCAATATTGTGTTATTGCAATTATTCGTTTATTGCTTAGCCATGAAGTTTTCAAAAATTGTTACTATTTCTAGTGAATAAAAAAAATATGACCATAATTTGTAATACGTAATTTAAAAATTCTAAAAATTATAGCAACAATTATCGCTTATTGGTATTGCCTTGTTGATCTTGATATATTTGTAATTGCATAGTTGAGCTCTAAAGAGTATGGATTCAAGTGGGCCCACTCCTCTTATATTTGTACACATTTGGATGAATCATCTAGAGTCTACTTACTACATGGTGGGAAAACGCACAACCTTTAAGATGGGAAGACTTCAATATGAAGAACAAGAAATGTAATCCTTGAAACGGAACAAAGACATTTTTGGCAATATTGCCTTAAGGATTCCTTTGGAGGGGCTAATTAAGGACGTCAACAAGGAAGAGGGGATCTAATTGGTCAAAGCCGATAGACCTAATTCAAAGAAATGCCTGAAAGGAAATTGGAGAACTTTGCATCCAATTCTTTCATAATATTGAGAAAATAAAGCAATAAATGGTTTCACTAAGAGAAGGCAAAGCTAATTCCAATTCTTTCAAAAAATTTCAAACAGTAAGAAAGAAAAACATATATCCAAAACTGCAAGAGAAGATGGCACATTGGAAGACAAGGAGGCCAAGGTGGTACTGGTACCATAAATTACCAATTACTCTCAATATATTTATGAGCAAGAAACAAAGAATTTTTGAAGGGTTAAAGGAATTGACTGGCAGCCAATTTCTTCTTTAGATAGAGAGTGGATGGAAAAACCATTTGAGGAAGAGGAGGTGACACCAGCAATGTTTTACAATGAGGGGCTAAAGCACCCTCAACATGATGGCTACTCAATCTGTCTTTAAGAAATGTTGGGTGGTTGTCAAGTTTGACCTAATGAAACTAATGGAAGAATGCTTCCACAAGGACCAAAAAAACTAGATGCACCAATGAAACACATATTTGTTTGCTGCCAAAGAAAATTAGTTTACTTAAGGTGGCAGGCCACAGACTACTAACTTGGTGACAAGTCTTAACAAAATCAATGAGAGGGTCCTAGCATTAAGACTCTGACACATCCTTCACCACACGATAGTTGAATCCCAAAATGGCCTTTGTCCACAAAAGATAAATCTTTGATGTTGCTATTGTTGCCAACAAGTTGGTGGAGAATTTAAGACGCAATCACAAGAAGGGCATAATTTTCAAAATAGAGTTTGTGAAAGCATATGATTTTGCAGGATTGGTATTTCAAAACTTCACAGTGCATGGAAAGAGATTCGGAAACAGATGGAGCAAATAGATTGATGGATGCCTGCAAACAATTTCCTTCCAAGTCTTTTTTTTTTTTTTTTTTTTTTTTGACTTCCTAGTCTTAATCAAATGGGAAACCAAGATGGAAGGTTAGAAGCAAAAGAGGATTGAGACAAGGAGATCCTTCATCTCCTAGTATTTTCAAGATGCCAAGGCGATATCTAGGCGATTAGCCTGGTTTAAGTGATGCGGTGCATGAGTAATAAAAACATTTACTTGTAGGTCCTTAGACAATCATTTTGTTACATAGTTAATCATACAAAGCATTATAGTGTGTATATCTAAATTCCACAATGAAATGTCAATTTGTCATATCAAAAACCTCCATATTGATTTGCCAAAAATAATAAAAACAATAAAACCAAGACATTAATGATGAAGCATGAAAATATCACAATTATCATTAAAAACATAAATATCAATGATTTGGTACAGTACCAATAGCAGAAATGCATTAAGCACATTCAAAGTTTCATTAATGAATCAATGATGCCTTTTTATTTGGGTTCCACTCTCGCAGGGGAAGGTAAAAACAAGCAACAGAGTAATAGACAGTAACAAAGAAAAAAAAATAGCAAAGAAACAGAAAAAAGTATTAGAAGAATTAGAAAGACGGAGGACTAGCAGCAGTCTAGTAGTAGCAGAGACGTATTAAGGAAAAAAAAAAAAAAAAAAAAGCAAGTGGCAACAATGAGGAAAGACAATAAACATATAAAAAAGGGCAATACAAGAGAAGGAGAAGGAGAAGAAGAAGAGGAGGAGGATGAGGAAAAAGGAAACCAAAAGAACAAGAGCATGTAGAACAAAAAGAGGCAATAAAAAAAGACAGAAGAAGAACAAGAAGAGAAGAAAAGCAGAAGAAAGAAAGGGGAGGGGAGACGGATTTTTTCTTTTCATACAAAAAATAAAAAGCAAAGAAGGAGAAGAATAAGAAAAAAATAAAATAAACAGCAAAAAAGAAAGAGAAGAAAAAGAACAAGAAGCAAATAAAGAAGGGAAAAATAAATACAAAATAAAAAAATAAGAAGAAGAGGAAAAAAAATTAAGCATATAAAAATAAGATGAAGAGAACTAAAAAAAAGAACAAAGAAAAGAAGATGTTGAGAAGATTGAAGAAGAAAGAAGGAAGAAGACGATGCAAATAACAAAGTAGTTAAAGGCGTAAGGCGAGGCGCATGCCTACGTAAAGTGAGGCGCAAAATCCATTTAAAAAAAAAAAGTCAATTATATATTAACTAATTGTCTTACCCCATTTTCAGCAAAAGAATTTAAAAAATACAACTATCAACACAAGATTTTAGATTTTCTCATTATACGTCAAAACATTCATAACAGCACTAATATTACTATTTCATAGTTGGTATTAATATTATGTTTCTTTTGATATTTAAAACTGATTCTTTAATGTTTTATGTTCTCTATTATATAGTATGTATATTTATTCAAGAAAAGAATCGAAAGTATATAATACAACATCTAGTTAATTATCAAATAGTGTTTTTCTTTAACATACGGAGGAGCAGGAAAGTGAAGTACACTACAACGATGCTTGAGGCACACTAAAATACACAACTCAGTACCCTGCCTAGCAAATACTAAGGCACAATATGTGCGCCCTGCCTCAAGCACATGCCTTAATTCACCTAGACTATATAGGCAAAGAAAAAGAAGAAAATCAAAAAGAAAGAAGAAATAAAAAGGGAAATAAGGAGAAGAGGAAAAAACAAAAACAAAGAACAAAACAAAAAAACAAAAAACAAGAGAGAGAGAGAGGGAGGGAGGGAGGGCAAGAGAACATCTTTGCCACCATTGAACAAAGCTAGAGCAGCTTTTGTTGATTTTGTGCTACTGCAAAACAAAGAAAAAAAAACAAAGATTGAAGAGAGAGAGGGAGAGAGAGGAAGAAGATGAAGAAGAATAGTGTTAAAAAAAAGAGGGAGAGAAGAATTTTTGTTGCTGCAGTAAAAAGTGAAATCAAGAAGAAGAAATAAAGAAAAAACAAGACAAAAGCAGATGTTGATGCGAAACAAAGATGAAAACAGAGAGAGAGAGAGAGAGAAGAAGAAGAAGAATAGAAGGAAAAAAAAAAAGGGGGGGGGGGGGGGGGGGTAGCATTTCAACATTGGGAAAAATGAAGAAAACAGATAGAAAAAATAAAATAAAATAAAATAAAGAAAAAAATAAGGAGGAGGAGGAGGAGAGAAGGGGCATACTTAAATTGAGCCAAAAGCAATTGGACGGCTTGCAGCAATAGCAAGAATCTGTCGTGTAGCGAGAGATGCATTGGAGAGAGAGGGTCAAGGGGGGATTCAATGGTATAAAATCAAAAGAATTCTTATTTGCAAATAAAATCTCCGATTATTGCCTTTTTGCAATGTGGCCCCTCAACTTTTCCAAAATTTTGCAAACAACTTTGTCCACCCGCTTGACCATCGACTAGGCGATTAACTGCAACTCTCTTAGGCGATCGTCTAGGCAACATCTTGAAATCACTATCACCTCCATTCCTATTTACGTTGACAGAAAATGTGTGGATAGACTGACGGACAAGGCTAAGGGATGGCAACCTAATTAGGGGATCTATTGTCGGTAGAGACAAGATTGAGATTTCTAATCTCCAATTTGTCGACAAGACTGTCTTTTTCTTAGACAATGATGGCCACAACCTTCATCATACTCTATAGACCATTTGTAGCTTTTGTTGATTATTCACCCTCAAAAATCAATATGACCAAAAGTCAACTAGCAAGTCTAGCATGCAATAATATAGATAAGGATGTTATGGAATGCCTAAGGGACGAAATCCCATGAAATTTTATCTTTGAGATCCAATGGTCTTAAAAATCTCCAAAAGACTAGATAATTGGAGGACCTTCCTTTCAAGAGGAGATAGATTGGCTTTATTAAGAGTAAGATCAATTTCAAAGCTACAATACCAACTTACTTTCTTGGCATTGTTTTAAGTCCCCGAAAGGGGTGCTGACATAATTGAGCAAAATAAGAAATTCTTGGTGGAAGGGGAGAAGCAAAAGATAGGATGTCCACTTATCCAACAACATCTATGAGGGATCTAGGCAATAGATATAATACTTCCAAGCTCACCCAACATACAATTGGCAATCTCCTCCTAAAATAACATATTTAGGACTGAAAAGCGTGATTTGAGAATGAAGTATGAATTCATGAAACTCATATCATGTTGTTATAAAATCACCAAGATATTTTTTGTTAATTTATTGTTGTCGTTACAATTTACAGCATTTTACATGATCCAATGGGATGATCTAAATCAAATGCAATGAACAGCTTTTTAACTGAGAGCACTTCACGTGGAATCATATATTTGTGTCCTCCATTTAATGATAACTTTGAACAGATCTTGCTTCAAGACTGAAAAAGGCAATTCTAATTTACCATGGAATGGATGAAGATGTTGAGAAAGAAGAAAGAGAGAAAAAATAAAAAGAGAGCCGTATTGAATTGGTGCAGTTTATGAAAATCATTCATTGCGTACAATTGCTAAACATGGATAAAGATATTGCTGTCATGGCACTTGGAGAGTGGGAACAACCAACTTGTGATTATTTCAGATACCACAGGTTCAGCTCAATAACATCAGCAAGTTGAGTTGTACAATTGACCAAAAGGCACATCCACCCTCACACCAAGACCCAATTCAGACATAGTGTTTGCGCTTGATTTGCCAAATTTAAAAAACACTTCTACTACTAAAACAAGATGCTTTCTGAAAACAATAAAAGGTTGCTTTCTAAATTTGCTTTCTTGGGTATCCCAAAATCTAAATCACGAATCAAAGACAGTCTTGGTATTCCAACCATCCTCTCAAGATTTGCAATGCTTAATAGCATTAACTGTTACCAAATCCCTACAGCTATGGCTGCCGAATTTCAATTAGAAATCGTCCACTCTATATGATTATTTCTTTCCCTCATTTAATCTTGCATTATTATTTTACTACTTCAAACGAATTCCATTAAAAATAAAAATAAAAAAAGAAAGCATATGTCGGAACAAAGCTAAATTAGGGCAAGAAAGAAGAACACACGTACAGACGAAATCCAAGAACTGAGTTTCTGCAAGCACTCGGCTTCCCCGGGATACGGAAACAACGGCAGCGCCTCCGGCGTCACGCAGAACGAGTCCGGAGAGCATATCTCAAGCCTAACACGAAATCTTTCAGAAAAAGGTTCGTTTTGGAGTTTGGCGGAGATGTTGGATACTTGCATTCCGGGCTCCGAAACCGTATCGTGAACGCTGGAAATCTTGCGGCACCTAAAGAGCTTCCATTTGTCTTCGTTGAAGGTTTCTGCCTCCGCCGCCGCGGCCTTGCGCTTCTTCTCTAGAGCAGCTAGTCTGTTGGCTTCCGCTCTCTGCCTCTGCTCTTCAGTGATGATGTCCATGGTTCGCATTCATCATTGACGCAACACAATAGGGTTGATGAAATGCAGGTGCATTTGAGAAGGATTTTGAACAAGAACACAATAACCACTACTAGGATACCACCGGAGAGCCCGAAGAGAAGAAAGGAGCACTTCTTTTGTGTTTAGGGAAAAGAATTTGGCTTGTGTTGCCCTCCCCATGCGCTGGACAAACAGATGCACTTTTTAAAAATCAATAGTTTTCTGGACCGACTAAAGAGCGCCAAAAATATTTTTTTTATTTTTTATTTTTTATTTATTATTTATTTAACAATATAGCACAACAGATTCACTAAAAAAAGAAGAAAGTGTGATTTTTGAAAAATAGCATGTCATCCGTAACTACTTTACTATGGTACATTTGCCCCATAATAGACAAATTAAATTAAATGATTGCATCTTCCACTATCAAAATAATGATTTTTTCATTTAGATTTTTTTAGTATTTTAATGCTAACAAATAATATAATAAATGGTGCTAATTAATTTATTTAGTATATATTTTAACACCTTAGAAAAATACAATATTAGAATACTTCCAAGTGGAAGGACAATGAAGTTCTTTTGTGAGGGATATTAGTATATATCCATTCTTTTTGATAGACCTCCAATTTTGCAGGTATATCCTAGAAGGGGTAAGAAGGCTACTTTCCATGATGATGAATGAACAATTTTCGGTCGCAGAAGTATAAAAGAGGATGAGCCAAAGAGTTTAGTTTTCTTTTTCATGGAGATTTTTTTGTAAGAAAGTGTAAAGGAGAGTGATAGCCTCTCAAACTACTATCCATTCTTTTCTGTAAAGATTACATTCTCTCGTTCAATAAAACATTTTGTTTTCAATTTTGTTCTTAATTCTTGCGGATTCCTATCAAATTATACTAAATGAGGGATATTGTAACATCCACCTTGTCTTCAAGGTGGAAATCAAGAAAATGGCGAGAATAGCACCAACTTGATCCCAAGATGCTTCAAATGAAGGAAGGCCCTTCCATTGAATCAAAACTTCACGAACCGGAGAAATAGGATGCGACAATTGATGAACACCAAGGACTCACTCCGGCTCCACCAACCATTCTAAGTTAGCATCCAAAGAATGTGGAATAGGTCGGTATATTGTTGTAGTGCCCAATGCTTTCTTAAGCTGTGAAACGTGGAAGACCGAATGTATCGAAGTCAAAGAAGGCAAATCCAACTTATATGCAACTTGCCCAATACGCTGAACTACCCTATAAGGTCCAAAATATCGCGGAGAAAGCTTCTCGTTAACTCTTTAAGCAAGGGAACAAAAACGACAGGGACGAAGCTTAAGGTAAACCAAATCATCCACAGTAAATTGCACCTCTCAATGATGAGAATCTACCACAGCCTTCATCTTAGACTGAGCACGACTTAGATGATCCTTAAGTTCATCCAAAATACTGTCCCGTTCACGAAGAAGAGTGTCCACATCTGAAACTACAGCTGAATCCAAACTAAGCCGCAGCAAAGGGGGAGGGTCACGCCCATATACTGCACGAAAAGGGGTAGTATTTGTGGAGGCATGGAACATCGTATTGTACCAAAACTCTGCCCGGGGAAGCCAATATGTCAAGCGATGAGGTTTATCATACGAAAGCATCGAAGGTAAGTCTCAACACACCTATTGACGACCTTCGTTTGCCCATCCATTTGCGGATGATAAGTCGTCCTCCAACGGAAATTCGTACCCTGTAAACGAAAAAGTTCCAACCAAAAACGACTAAGAAAAACTTTATCGCGATCAGAAATAATAGACCTCGGCACCCCATGAAGACGGACCACATCGCGCACGAACACAACTGCCATTATTGGTGCTGTAAACGGGTGCTTGAGCAAAGAGAAATGAGCACACATGCTTAACTTGTCCACAACGACCAAGATAGTGTCATAACCTTCCAACTTCGGCAACCCTTCGATGAAATCCATGGTAATATCCTCCCAAATCCTCTCTGGTACAGACAAAGGCTATAGTAAACTTGTGGGTGACACTGCCAACACCTTATTTTGTTGACACACCGCACACTTCACAACAAACTTCTTAACATCACTCTTCATCCTTGTCCAAAAGAAATATTGCAACAATCGCTTGTATGTGCGCAAAAATCCGGAATGGCCCCCCATGACACTCGCATGACCTTATTGTAAAAGAGTAGGAATGGGATAAGAAGCTCGTGGAAGCATTAATCTTCTTTTGTATCTGAGACTGCCATTGTCTTGAGAATATCGTGGATAGGAGACTGAATCATCGAGGAAAGCTTGGCAAATTTGTGAGAGATATGGATCTGCAGCTACTTGTGCTGCAATCACGGACATGTCCAAACGCATGGGCACGGATAAGGTTGCCAACTCCAACTGAGGAGCAATTTGAGACAATGCATCCACCGCCTTCTTTTCTAACCCCAGACGATACTGAATTTCGAAATCATACCCCAAAAGTTTGGTGACCCAACGCTGATAACTCTCATTAATAACTCGTTGTTCCAACAGAAACCTCAAGCTACTTTGATCAGTCCAGATGATGAACTGGCGGCCTAACAAAATAGTGTAGCCACTTTTGAATAGCAAGAACAATGGTCATCAATTCACGCTCATAAACGGACCTAAGCCGAGCTCTCGATGATAAAGTTGGACTGAAATATGCGATGGGAAGATGCTCTTGCATCAAGACAACCCCCAACCCGTAGCCCAATGCATCAGTCTCCACTATGAAAGGCTACGAAAAATTCAACAACGCCAAACTTGGAACAATGGTCACAGCTTCCTTCAGCTTATTGAAAGCAGCCTCTGCTTCCTCATCCCAATGAAAAGCGTTCTTCTTTAACTGTTGCGTCAACGACCATGCCAACGTACCATAACCAACCGTGAAACGCCGATAATAGCCCGTCAATCCAAGAAATCCCTTCATCTCTTGAATCAACTTAGGTGTGGCCCAATTAACCATAACGGAAATCTTATTCGGATCCGCCTCTACTCCATTCGCGAACACTAAATGTCCGAGATACTCCAGTTGTTGCTGTGCAAAAGAACACTTCTTTTGATTAACATGGAGCTGCTGCTCAGCCAACACTGATAAAAACACAATGTACATGCTGACAATGTTCCTTAAAATCACGGCTATACACCAAAATGTCATAAAAAAGAAACCATAATAAACCTAACGAAGGTAAGGGCGAAAGATAGAATTCATCAAGGATTGAAAAGTAGTTGGTGCATTGGTGAGGCCAAAAGGCATCATAAGGAACTCATAATGCCCTTCATGAGTCCGAAAAGTGATTTTATGAACATCCTCTTTCTTCACTCTAATTTGGTGATAGCCCGATTTAAGATCCAACTTTGAAAAAATGTTGGCGCCATGAAGTTCATCGATCACAGGAATGGGAAATTTGTCTAGAACCGTGACCTTGTTCAAGGCACAATTGTCAATGCAAAAATGCCAACTCCCATCTTTTCTTTTAACCAACAAAACTGGACTGGAAAAAGGGGTTGAGCTCAGTTGAATGATTCCTTCCTCCAACATCTCGAGGACTAAACGTTCAATCTCACTCTTTTGAAAGTAAGGATAACGCTAAGGTCGCACATTCATCGGTTGTGCATTAGAAAGTAAAGGAATAGCATGGTCGATGTCACGGACTGGTGGAAGTTCAATGATTGGATCAAACACAAACTGATGTTGCTCAAAGACGACTTGTACACTAGCTGGTACCTCACTAGCAGTCTCCTCTGTTTCAGAACTGGTCATCAAACAACAAAGCACCACCCAAACTCCTTTGCCGCTGTGTTGCAGCGCGAGCCATGGCTTTAAGGAAACTCCAGTTCTATGAAGGCTTAGATCACCCTTTAATGTGATTAACGAATAGGCAATTATGAATTTCATAACCTATCTCAACACCTCAAGAAAGCAAAAAGTCAAAGAATGATTCGATCAAAGAACTCAATGTCATATCAAACGTTCAAGATCGTTTCAATCAAAGGACCTCAAAGATCATATCATGATTTCAAGATCACATCACTCGAACGATTTGATCAACCTTCAAGACTACATCTTTTGATCAACCTTCAAGACATTCAACTCTAGCATGAAGTTCTTGTTGAAGATCTCGTAATGAAGAGTTGGATTTAAAGATTATGAGAAATACACAGTATTTAAGGTATATCTTTCTCTAATCGATATTGCTCAAACGGTTTTCAAAACCATGCACAAATCACTTGCATATTTGCATGTTTTCGTATTCATCGTATTCTTTATCACGAGTCAAAACTACTTTTCAAGAGTCTTTCAGGACGCTAATGATTTAGCAACACTCTCTTGAACTTGATAAGTCAAGACGCCGATGATTCATTAGGACGTTGATAACATTCAACGTTGAATTGAACTGATTCATCAGGACGCTTACTTAAAAGTAGTTGTCGCCCTTTAGTCAACCTCTGAAGTTGCCAGAACGCTGACTCAGCATCAGCTTACTGAAAAATTTCTAAGTTCTTCAAAAAATTTATCTTTGAGGATGCTGATAGTTATAAGTTGGATAAACTATCAGGACGCTACTTGGATAAGAGCAGCCTTATCCTTGGGAACCAACTTAATAACTTTCAGGATGCTACCTGTATTGAACTATATCATTAGTTGTTCTGACTATTGAATATTGAACCAGAAGTTTTCATGCTTATACATTTTATCTATTTTGAAAACTATCTGAGTTTATGTTTTACACTGGTCCTGCATTTTCAACTTCAATGTTTCACTGGTATTATAATGTTTTCGAAGAAGCACTTAATTGATTTACATATCATTCACGCTTTTCGAAACTGCACTTGAGCAATACTGAACGTTGAAAGGTAAAGGACTGTAAGTGTATGTCTCTTAGCATTATGTATTCAAATTTATACATCTTTGTAATGTTATGCACATGAGCTTAATTGTAAAGTGTTCTACTCAGTTAGAACCAACATTATTATTGGTTGTAATGCTGGTGTGTTTTTGGATTGAAACAACCAAGACAAGTGAATGTAATTCACTTAGTGATTTCATTGTTGAAATTATGTTAAGGTTAATCCTCACCTGTACGTAAGAAATCGGTTCTTCCTCATCCCGTAAAAGGAAAGGTTCGTCCTCGACCTACAAAAGGATAGGTTATCTCTAAACCTGTAAAAGAGAAATGGTTTTTCCTTATCCCGTAAAAGGAACATGAGTTTTTGCTCAATCCGAAAAAAGGAAATGCGGTTCATCTTTAGCCTACAAAATGATAGGTTTGCCTTGAACCTGTAAAAGGGCGTGTATAACGGTTTGGTTCTCACTCGTAAGAGAATCAGTTAGTGGATTGAGAAAATCCTAATCGGTAGATTAGGTAGTGGATGTAGGCTTGGTCAAACAACTATAAATTTTAGTGTGCTTTAAGTTATGCATTTTACTTTATGATTAGAATGTGCATTTAGTTCCAATGTACCAATGTATTTCACTAAGTCATTGGAAAAATTTTAAATTGACCATCACACCCAATTCACCCCCCTCTTGGGTGCACCAACACTTTCCCCAATGAATCCATCCTAGCATCATTCTTTTTCTGTGCCATTGTGATCAATGCTCTGATATTGTAGTCCAAGCCTCAAACATGTAAAAAAATCGAAAAACTATGCAGAAGAGGCTTGGGAGCACACTCCCCAAGCTATGTTTGAGTGTATGGGCTCCTCTGGACCTGGGGAGCCCACTCACCACAGTTCGAGAATGCATTCCCCAAGTGCCCCCCCTCCCCCATTTTTGAGCTCTGGGAACTCATTCCCACTTCGAGAATGCACTCCCACTGGGTTTTTCAACTTTTGGTTGTACAAAAAAATGTTTTTTGAACATTAAATCTCAACCAGCGACTTAATTTTTCTCTATCTCTAATTTATTGAATCTCTAACCATACATTGAGGGTTAGGGTTTTCACATGAGAGTAAGTATTTAAACCTTCTTGAAATCATTACTCACTCTCCTTCTCACTTTTTACTCCCACTCTCCACATACAACAAAAAATTTATAGATTTTGAATTTCAAAATTTTTTCATGTTTTATTCTTGAGAGAAAGGTACTTAAGTTCTTGAGGGAAAATGGTGCATCATCTTTGAATCCAAAAATTCCCTTGAACTAAAATGTTTTTGTAAGAAAATGAGAGAATAAGTTTGAAACTTCATCTTTTTTATCTTCTCATTTTCAAAACACCTAGAGAGCAACATTTGCCAATGTGAAAGTGTTTTTCATTTGGAGCTTCAATTTTTGCATAATTCATTTAGATTTTCAAAGCATTCAATTAAGCAACATCAGTGCAAGAAAGGTACATGGTTGTGAGATTTCTCAATTCTTGAGCTTCATTTTTTGCACTAGATTTCAAACCGATCCAAAAGAATCTCATCTTAAATGTGTTAAACGAATTTTCAGATATGTTAGTGGTACAATAGATATGAGAATTTGGTATAATAAGCGTACTTCTTTCGATCTTCGCAACTTTGTTGATTATGATTATGTTGGTAGTCTCATTGATCGAAAAAGTAGATCCAGTTGTTGATTATGATTATCTTGGTTTAGCAAGAAACAAAATTCTATGACATTACCTATCGCTGAAGCAAAATATGTTGCAGTCGGTAGTTGTTCCGGTCAAGTTTTTTACATGGAACAACTATCCAATTACTAAATTCATATAGGATGTGCCAAAATCTTTTGTGATAATACAAGTGTCATAAATATTTCCAAAAATCATGTGTTACACTCTAGAACTAATCACATTGAGATCTACCATCATTTTTTTTTTAGATCATGTTCAAAAAGGGAATGTTAAACTCATTCACATAGGCAACACGAAAGATCAATTGGCTGATATCATTACAAAGCCATTGTTCAAGAAAAAATGGTGCTATAATATAATAATATTATAATTATTTGTGTTCACACTTAAATGAAATGAAAGTGTCATAAATATTTCCAAAAATCATGTGTTACACTCTAGAACTAAACACATTGAGATCTACCGTCATTTTTTTTTAGATCATGTTCAAAAAGGGAATGTTAAACTCATTCACATAGGCAACACGAAAGATCAATTGGCTGATATCATTACAAAGCCATTGTTCAAGAAAAAATGATGCTATAATATAATAATATTATAATTATTTGTGTTCACACTTAAATGAAATGAAAGTGTCATAAATATTTCCAAAAATCATGTGTTACACTCTAGAACTAAACACATTGAGATCTACCTTCATTTTTTTTAGATCATGTTCAAAAAGGGAATGTTAAACTCATTCACATAGACAACACGAAAGATCAAATGGGTGATATCATTACAAAGCCATTGTTCAAGAAAAAATGATGCTATAATATAATAATATTATAATTATTTGTAGTTAATAAATAGCTTAAGAACAGTGTTCCCAGGGTTCCATTATTATATATGGTATAGTGCAAAAACACACACTAAACATGATATTCGATCGTCTTGCTATTAAATACAACAAGCTACCAATTATCCCTCAATACAATTTAGGATCTACCGATTTTCCTTTCACATCTTTGTCCATTTTGATGAATGAACTACAAGGAGTATCAATAGTATTCAAGTTCACAAACTCGAACTTTTTGACATATCCCCTACATACTTCGATTGGCCTACAAATGTTCCATTCTTCAATTGCTTGATTTGTAAGCCAAATAAGTAATTAAGTTCTCTCATCATTCTCATCTCAAACTCACTCATAATAATGGAAGAGAATTCTTCACAAAGTGATTTGTTTGAGACACAAAAGATAATGTCATCTACATAGATTTGCACTAAAAGTATATCTTTATATTTGTGCTTAATGAACAAAGTGGAATCTAATTTGCCTTTCTTAAACTCATGATCTAGCAAGAATGAGCTAAGCCTATCATACCATGCCCTAGGGGCCTGTTTCAATCCATACAAGGCTTTACGAAGGCAACATACATGATTCAACTTTTGATTATCCTTAAAACCGAGAGGTTGTTCCACATAGACCTCTTCATCAATAAAGCCATTTAAGACTGCACTTTTGACGTCCATTTGGTATAGTGGGAAGTCCTTATAGCAAGCATAGGCTAGTTGCATGCAAATTACCTTTAGTTTCACTTCAAGAGCAAATGCCTCCTAATAATCTCTGTCTTCCACTTGGTTGTATCCTTGAGCAACCAATCTTGCTTTGTTTCTAACAATCTCTCCCTTTTCCTCCCTTTTGTTCCTAAACACCCATTTGGTTCCTATAGTTGCTTGGCGGTTAAGCGTAGGAACTAGTTCTCATACTTTGTTCTTAACAAAATTCCCTAATTCTTCTTGCATAGCTAAAATCCAATACTCATCACGTAAGGCTTCCTCAACCTTAGTGGGCTATATTTGGGAAACAAAGGCTACATGCTCTTGGTCTCGGTTTAGGGAGGCTCTTGTTGTTACTCCTTAAGATGGGTTGTCCCATGATTTGCTCTTTTGGGTGACCTATAAGTAACCTAGAGTTCTTAAGAGGCTCTATAATAGGTTGTTGTAACAACCCAAATTCTCACCTGACCTCATGATGACATAAATTGTCCGACTCTATATGCTTGTGTAGGTATTTGATGTGTATTTTACATGTATGTTATTCATATGCGAGTGTATTTTCATGTTTAATACATTGTAGATGTGTATGGGTCAATGTGAGAATCATCTAAGTGTTGAAATTCTAGAAATGGACAGGAGAAGCGCGCTCCTTGCGTTGGTCGAAAGCCAGAATTTTGATTGAGCTTAGGAAAACACACTCCTGTAGTGAGCAATGCATTCCAGTGTGGAGAAGCGCACTGTCACACCTCATTCTGTTACCAAGAAACACGCAACAAATCATAGAACTGAAGTGCAAACAATCTTGGACATCAACTAAGACCTTTTTTATTCATCCTCTTTGAATACAAAAGGTCCAAAGTGCACGAGGTACATTATTTTACATACATGAGTACGCAACGAAAATTATATCAAAACTCACTCTAGATCTAAGTCGACGTCTATACCCTACTCGCCTCGCACCACACATAGCTCCTGTTGACTCTCTTTTGGCCACAAAGTCTAAGCCTGAAAATTATTAGCAACAGAGTAAGCCATCGCCCAGTAGGTCAATCATATATTCCATGGATTATGACAATTAATAAAGAGAGCATCACAATCATAGATATCAAATAAACACAACATGAACACCGTCAATATTTTATTTAACCATTAACCAGTAAACACTCGTAAAGATTCGTGGCCAAGCACCATCCTAGGTTCATGTATAAATGTCCATCTCCAGGGAAATTTGTCATAGGTTCACACTATACGTCCATTTTCAGGAAAATTCATAAAACCAAAATTTCAATGGTAAGGTACAGCCCAGTCCGTACATCTCCTTTTCACTGACACAATAAAGTTTACAGCAGTGGTGCACCGCCTAGGGCTGACTCAATCGGGTGGGCATTCATGCACCACAGGTGACTCTCATGTGCCAAAATTACAAATAATATATCCACAGGCCTCGAACGGCTTACGTTCCTATGTGGTTACATTGTCTACTAACTTCCATGGTGAAGCTTCAAAGACTAAGGAAGGATCTTGTTCGTGAATAGTATCGTATGTGAATAGTTCCATATACGTGAATAGTACTATATCACAAGAAAAACTTTTTTGATGTGGAAGATCAAACAAGGCTGCACCAAAAGAATAACTCTTAATAAAATCAATCAAACTAGTCTCCAGTTGAGTGGTGGAGTCACAATGGACTCGTTTAAATACCACTCTTCTAGAGCAGTAAGCTGCCTCTCCTTCACTATTCAAAGGTACTTGGGACAAGACCGTGTCTGACTAAATAAATTAATTACTAATTCAACAGAGTAATGGTATGGTGCATAGATTTCATATATTAAAGTACATGCATAAATGGTATGGTGTTAGTGAATATTACATATAAAACGTACATAATAACTTTATGAAAAGATATAATACATGCAAACCTATTCCTTCATCCTTGCCTTCAACTATGCACTTTCCTAAGTTAGTGTTTTTTGCTAAGAACAGCAGCTCTGCAATGCACCAGAGAGAGGGAGTCTTAAAGGAGAGAGAGAAAGCCTTAAGGAGGGAGAAGAGATGTGGAGGAGAAGTATGGAGAATGAGGAGGAAGGGGACCCTTTTTTATAGGGGTCCCAAGTGCTCGAACATTTTGTACCCCTTTGTTTTGTTTTTCTTCATTAAATGCCTTTAGTCTAATCCAAGGGGTATTACACACGTTCCTTCAGTGAGTGGCGCACTCCCCTGCGTGCTGATCGAAAGGGTATTTTCTCAAGAAATGATGAGAACTGCGCTCCCTCTGGGGAGAAACGCGCTCCTTCCGTCTGGGCAGCTTTTTTAAAAAATGCAAATTCGTGGGCCCAACAAAGGTATAAAAGGTGTAACACCCCGTATGTACAAGTCAAACTTGTACGTTGACTTGTATGTATTGTCAGACGTATTTGTACGGGCATACGTATGTACATGACCTTAGAATAATGTGAATACAAGTAATGTAGGGCTATTGGTACCCTAGGAGGTTAGTTGTATCATAAAATGCCCAATACTTAGGAAGATTTCAGATTTGGTGCAAGAAGAGCACTTCCTAAAGGAAGAAGCACGCTTCTATGGCAAACCTGAAAGAACCATTTCTGGGCAGCTAGAAGCGCACTCCCAGGAGGTAGAAGCGCGCTTCTAGGTGGGCTTGAAATTTAAAAAAAAAAAAAGAAATTTGGTCGGTTTGTGCATGTTACAAAACACTTGTCTCGACCAATTGCAGCCACCACGACCTGATTGAACACGTATGGGCTTGTTGGCAAAATGAATTAGCCACGTTTTGAGTATTGAGTTGCTGGCAAGATGGTTTAACACGTATTAACCTTGATGGCTTGCTGGCACAACCAAATTAAGTTGCTGGAGGAAGAGAAAACCAGCAAGAGTTTAAGAAAATTCCAGAGCAAAATCAGTGAGGAAGAGAAGAAGAAGAGGAACTCCAAAATCATTGGTAAGATCTCTAGATTTTGGGTTAAAACTTCCATTAATGAATTCTTCTCTTCAACTTATCCATCAGAAGTATCATGCAAGTGGTTTCAATGGTTAGAATTGAATCTGGAGAATGAGGTTTCAGTGCTGGATTTTGATAGAATTGGTGGACCAAACATGGGAGACTGATTGCTGGAAAATTGGTGAGTATTTTGATGTTAAATACATTGATTTTCCATAGCTAGTTTTCAAGCTGGAAAATGTGGTGTTCATCTAGAAATTTGATTGGATTGTTGGGATGAATTCTTGGTTGCTTGGTAAGTAATTAAATGATAAATTCATTGAGCTTTCATGGATGGAAGATGGTGTTCCAAACCTGATTGGGTAAGGGTTTTGGAACCCATTTTCAATGATTAGTTTGAGATGTTTTATGGTGTTTAATTGATGGAAATTGATCTTGGATATGTTGTGATTATGAATTTCAGTAATTGAGGTACAAAATTGAGTAAAATCTAGTTTGGTGTTGAGCACAAGTGTGCTATTTGTGCTGAAAAATTTACAGAATTGGGCAATGCATTAGTAAGTTGTTCAATGATGCATTGAGATTAATTTGATGATTTAATTGACTGAATTATGTGCTGGAATTTATGATTAAGTATGTGCAATATTGAATTGCAGTGAGTTGAGATATGAAATGGACACAAGTGAGGTACTTGTGTGGTGAAAATTGGCTAAGTATAGTGTTGTGGACATAGTACAAATCTTGTAATTGTGAGTATTTCTAACTTGGTTATTATGTATGGCATTGTATTAGATAAACATTGTTTTGATGAAATTGAGCATGTTTGATTGCTCCATGTTTCTATGTTTTGCATTGTTTAGTTAATGCATGAAACCTTTGATTTGAAAATCGAGCATACTTAGACTTACTGAAGTAAGGAAAGTATGTGATCATTCCAAAGGGGGAAGATCTAGACTAGACCTCGGAACATACTTAGTCTTACCCGTTGTAAGGCAAGTATATGATCAGTTCCAGGAGGGAAGCTCCCTGACCAGACTTCAGAATGATTGAGTGGATGGTTTATAAGATGGATTTTCCCTATTAGTATGTATCATAGGGATAAAAATTCATTTACATTCCTGAGCGTGAGGATTTTATCTTTATGCATTGTATGATATGTATAAAGTGGCGAAAAAATATATTTGATTCATGTATTGATATTTACATTGAATTGCACATGAGTTTATAATGATGTTTTCAACGCCATGATTTCTGTAGATGTATATATAAATCCAATGCTAGATTACTCACTGAGCTTGTTGTAGCTCACCCACTCCCTTTTATTTACAGGTGTTGATTACAAGGGTAAGGGCAAGGTTCCAAAGAATTGATTAAGCTTGCTTCTTTGCTATGTAAGTATGATGTTGTGTGTTTCTGAGAGATGGGTATACATTTTGTTTTTGGTATACGTATATATAACACCAAACAAATGTTTAATAGTTAATCTGATGTATAAATGAATGGTTCTTGATGATGTATATATATATATTGGGAGACTGATATGTGTATAAGTCTTGTGGGAATGAAATGAGAAAAATGATGATGGTTTATATATGTTAATGGTTCTGTTGAAAAATTTTTAGTGATTTTGTGTATTGTCTTAAAGGACAAGGCTAACAGAGTATCGTATACGTCTAGGTATGGCGTATATGGTATTTTGTGTCAGTCATGACGTCACCCTACGGAGGGGGTCGTGACAATTATTGGTATCAGAGCGAAGGTTGTTGACCGAGCGTTAAGATTGTTAGGTTTAAAAGCCTTAAAAAGATAAAAGCCTTATTATGCTATGTTTTTATGTATGGGTATATAGTATGGGTAGTTAGAATATGATAAATATCATGATCAATTGATTAATGATCTCTTGCATCTTTGATGTCATATTGAAAAGGGATAATCAAGAAAGATCATGGATCCAACTGATCAAGAAAGGATCAGAAAGTTGGAAGAATCATTGGCTGTCCAACAACAACAAAATGCTCAGCTAATAGAGCTAGTGGCAAATTTGCAAGTTGACCTGAAGCACCAGTAGTTCCAGAGATTAGAGTTAGCAGTGTTGGTGTACCAGCAGCAGTAGAGCATGCGGCTGAGGTCAATGCTCCAACATTGGATGTCAGAGAAAACATCGATGAGAAAAAGAGATATGAGGAAGTTATGAAGGCCTTCAAGAGGCGAGATCCATCTGTCTTCATGGGCGGATTAGAGTTGGAGATTGCTGAAAATTGGTTTCTCAGAATGGAGACAATTTTCGATGATATGCTCGTACTGGAGAAAAATAAAGTGAGATTGACCAAGTTCAAATTTACTGGTGATGCAATGAAATGGTGGAAGTCCATGCAAAGAGCACATAATGAGATCAATACTTGGGCCAAATTCAAGAAAGTATTCTATGATTCCTTCTATCCCAAGGCTGAGTGTGATAAGAAGAGGAAAGCTTTCATGAAGCTGAAGCAAGGGATTATGACCGTGCGTCAGTACGAGCACGAGTTCAATAGATTGTCTGTTTATGCGCCAGAGCTAGTACAGACTGATGAGAGTATATTGAGGCAGCTTCGTGATGGGTTTAGAGATCCCATTAAGCAGGGTTTGGCATTGTCAGGAGTGTAGACCTATGAGCTTACTCTACGATAGGCATGGACTTTGAGATTATCGAGGCAGAGGCAATCAGACTTGTTGTTCATACAATACCATCAGCACCACCTCAGCAGCTGGTGTATACAGTTCGATATTTTCCATTCCCTGGAAAGAAAAAAATAGATGGGGAAAGAAGTTTGGGATAGAGGCAAAGAAGGCCAGAACGGCCAAAGCAGTTAGTGGTAAGCCGCAGACAACTTAGATGGCACCAGTTCTAGGAGTACCATACATGGCTTTACCAGTGGGCAGAGGGACACATACGGCAGGGAGAGCTCAGAGTTAGAGTTCTTCATTTAAGCCGTCGTTGCCTTAACTGAAAGGATCTGGTAGTAGTTGGATTCCAGTGCCTGGTTCAAAGTCCCAGACTGCATCTTCTATTTCTCGACCACCGATCACGTGTTATAGATGTGGCATTCAGGGTCACAAAATCAAGAATTGTCATTTTCAACCGATTCCCAAGAATTCGGCGACGCCTTCTAGTGTTACACCTTCCGGTACACGAGAGCAGGCATTTTACTAGTTCACACCTAGATGTTTTATTCCTGTTTGAGTTCCAAGGCTAGACCAAACTACTTACCTACCATTCTAAATGGTATTCTAGTCTTGTCAGCCAATTCTTTCAAAATCTTGAAGAGAAACCCAGATCATGACTTGTAAGATAGTCCAAAGTCAAAGGAAAATCTATAGAGATTTCTCCTAAATTCTTTTCAAATACCTTTTCATTGCCCAGTGATGAGAGTGCTCACATTATCTCTTTTACTAAAGGTAAATTCCATTACCCAGGCTATGACAACCTTTCTGCCCTGAATCTAATATCTAGGAAGAAGGATCATGTGAGTGTTGATAAGAAACTCGCTAACCAATCCTTTGAGCTCATTCCCAAAATAATTCACATCATTACCCATATCATTCAGCCTAAGTCAGGTAGTAGGGGCAATGTGAATGAACTTGACTTGTTCTTGATATGGTGTATTTTGGAGAAGAAGAAAATTAATCTCGCCCACATTGTCATACATGTCATGGACACTGTGGTCAGCAGAGGAGGAGGACTTCCCTTTGGAATGTTCCTCACCACACTATTTGAGAGAAGTAAAGTGAACTTCAGTGGTGAAGATGCTAAAGAAACCAACAGATATCACTGCATTGGTCAGACCACTGTGAAGTTAATGAGATATGTTTATGTTCCTGCATTGAAAAAATGGTTCGCAATGGCAGAAGTTCGACAAGAAGGAGAATCCAGTGGAAAAGGGAGAATCTCAGATCGAGGCACGAGCAGAAGTTGTTCTTGAAGTAGAAAAAGAAGTTGTTCAATCTTCAAATGATCAGGCTTTGGAGAAGCAAGCTGATCTTGTCATTGAAACTGAACATGTTGCAAATCTAGCTGTGGAGGTTGAGCACGTTGAACCAGCTGTTGAAGAAGTTCAAGAAGAATGTATGGCTGAAGCTCCATTAGTTGATATTTTGATTTAGGCTCAGGTTGAACAAAACATGGAAGAGGCTCATATAGAGCAAGTTGTTCAAACTGTCCAAGAATGTCAGGATGAGCAGACTAATAAGGCTGAAGATGATGTCATAAAGGAAGTTAACCAAATTGCACAGGCTGCTGTTAAAGAACAACTAACTGCATGAGAGGTTGCTGATGCAATCATGGAAGACATCATTGATGAAACGGTTCAAAAAAGAGTTAGCATTGACTCAGAGAGGAAAATTTTTGATCCACCATCTCTTGTGGATGTTCCTTTATCAGATGAACCTCATGCCCTCAGAGAAGGAAGATCTGTTGATAAGGAGATTCAAGAAGAAGAAAAATCTCATACTGTTGGCTTGAAATCTACAGAGGAAAAAGGTTATGAACTTGCAATCATACTCTACAATGGAGTTGAGATAAGAATGGATGCTGACAAAGAAGTTCAGAGTGAAGAATATCATGAGGCTACTATTGATCTTCAAGAAGAGGAAAATGGAGTGGAAGAAATTCAGGAGGAGAGTTCATTTTCACATGATCAATCTGATCACCATTCACCATCTTATCCTTCTTCCAGCATGCCTGCTGATTATTTCTTCAAAGAGGAAGATTTTCTAAGGAAAGTTAGAGAAGATCAAATTTTTGTTATGTCTCAGCTGATGAAACAGTTGGAACAAAATCAGTTATAGTCAAAGAATGAGTTATTAAGAGAAATCAGGAATTCTTTGAAGAATCAAGAGGATGAAGAGATTAATGAGATTAAATAATACACCACTCACTTGATCCAAGCAATAGAAATGCTAGGGAAAGTGACACAGCAAATGGATAAACAATTGGGTGTTATGCAATCTCTACCTTCGTCACGTTTTACTTCCTTACCTATTGATGGTCTTATGAAAGATATTCAAGAAAGTTTGCAATAGATCAAGGCATTCATGAAGGCCTTTGTTACTTTTGTTCAAACAATACCATAGTCAGTTCAAATCCAAGCTAGTCCACTGCCATCTTATGTCCAAAGTCAAGCCCCATCAAGCCAACAAGGAATAAGACCACCAAGACATGCCTCTAGTGACTCAAGTGCAGAAATTCTGAAGAAGATTTCTGAGGATATTCAATGTTTAAAAGGTAAGGTTGTTGAGTCCTCTAAGGACACCTCTAACATAGAGTCTCTGCAATCAGTCTTGGATGCTATCTTGGACCAAGCATCTAGCAAAGTAGATCTTGATCCAGTGCTGAAGGCCATATCTAGTCTGAAGGACAGTGTCAACACCACTAGGCCAGCACCTTCTGAAGATAACAGATTGACCAAGATTCTTGTTTTGGTCACTCGAGCTTATGAGAAGATGAACACCATTGAAAACAAAATGCATTTTCCTTGCCACAACTATAATGGATCTTTCCTACATTGTCACCACTGCAGCAGAAAGAGTTGAGGGAATTGTAGGATTCTTCGAGGATCTTTTCAAGGTAATGAACAACAGATTACATTCGACAGTTTGGTACATAGCCTCAAGCATGAAACGTTTTGGCATGATCTTTCATCTTTTGGAGAAGAAGGGTATAAATGTTCTACCAACACCAAGATCTCCAACATTCACTAGACCCCAAGGCCCGAAGGAGTCTGATAGCCTTCTTGGTATACTTGAATGTGAAGATGAAGAAGAGTTTGATGAAGAGCCCATGCATAGAATTTCTCAAAGCATATCTCCACCTCCCAGTGATGCTTCACAGAGGTTTCCAAGTCCCAAACGCAAGCATAAAGTGAGACCTGAATTTGAAGGTCATTGAATCTCATCTGAGTTTGCTAAGGGTCTTGCTGAAAGAAAGGGAAAATGATTCGAACCAGTTCCACCTATTGATCCTTTCAGATCTGGTGTTTCAAAGCCCGTTTTTAAAAAATTCATCAAGGATTCAAAGAAATTGTTGTGCTTGAAAGGTTTCTTAAGCGCTTAAGTCAAGAAGGTCAAACATTGGAGAAAGGTAGTTCTAGTGGATCCAAGAAGAAAAGCAAGGATGATGACAGAAAGAAAAAAGGCAAAGGTCCCAGTTCTAGCCAGCCTATCCACTTTTTGATGTTTTCAAAAGGAAGATAAGAGATTGGATACAATTAGGGCTAATGTTAGTTCAGGGTGTTGGCCCAGATGTGTCTGAGAAGGGGGTGAATTGGACACTTAGCATATTTTAACCTTTTTATAAAATCATTTAAAGAGATTTAAGTAGATTAAGTAGAGTATAACAACTGAACACAATGACAGTAAAAGAGACAGTACAAACAAGATTTAGAGTGGTTCGACCTCGCCTACATCCACTACTTAACCTCTTAAGTTAAAATTTGTTCAAACTCCACTAAGGATCTTCTTACTGGTGAAGACCAAACCGTTACACCTTATCAATTTACGGGCTTGAGAATAATCGTTTCTCAACTTTCGGGTGTGAGAATAACCTTTACAACTTTGAGCAATACTTGTTCTAACCCAGTGACAAACCAACCACTAATATCAAAATATAAGATGAGATATAATTCCTTTTCCTTAGAATCAAAGGGATACTTATAACACTTTGAGATGAACCTTCTGTTACCACAGATTCAACAAGATATGTATGATGAAGTGCAGCTGAAAAAACAGGTTCAAAAGCTTTCTTCATTTTTGATGGATTTTGAAAAGATTTGAATGTAGTTCAGACAATCCAATATTTCCAATATGGAGGTTTTCTTTGAAACAGTGAGTAGAAGATTAACTTTCAAGAGTTTTTGCACAAGTGAAAGCCATTAAACGATTTAAAACAAGTTTAGTTTTCGTAATTTTTTATTGTTATTTTATTTGCTACAAGGAAACATATATATATGAATAACAGTGGCGCAATTTGATGAAGTTAAGTGATTTTGGCGCACAAAGTTATTTCAAACAACGGACACATTCTTTCTCAAAAAGGATATGATTCAGTCTGTGCAACAACACTTGAATCTTCTGATCAATCATGAGAATAGAATGTTTTGAAAAGGTTTTATAACGTTTTGAAAAGATTCAAAAAGTTCTGAAAAAGTGCTGTAGAGTTCTGAAAAAGTAAACTTTAAAAGTGCAGGTGTCAACTTTGTGACAGTGTTGGATTAGCGTCCTGATTGGTTAATCAACGTCCTGTCGCATAAAACCAACTTTGTTGTTTTGTTCCTTTGAGGGCGCTCATGGACCATAAACATCCTACTGAGTTGTGAAGTGAGGGCGCTACTTGATCGTAAGTGTCCTAACTTACTTATCGATTGAAAATGACTAAAAACTGTGAGGGCGCTAAACAACAGTTGGCATCCTGTTTTGTTTTAGCATACTTAAAGTCACGAGAGGCTACAAATGTGCAAACATCCTGATATTTAAAACATGTTTAAAAATAACTGAAAAACATAAGGGCGCTGCAGGGTGATGAGCATCCTGATGTTTTAACTTGTAAAAACGATTAGTATGCTAAAGAACGATCAGTGTCCTGAGAGTTACTAAGTTGGTTCTTAAGTGAGAACGCTCCTGTTCAAGTAGCGTCCTGAACATTTTCCAACTTATAATTGTCAGCGTCCTAAAAGGATTACATCATAGAAAAGCTCGAAAAACAGTCAACGAGCTGATATTGAATCAACGTCTTGACAAGTTCATTGGTTGACTTAATGAGGGCGTTATTGATGAAGTAAACATCCTGATAAATGTGAACGTTTCAACCTTGAACTTTATTAGCGTCCTAATGTATCATCAAAGTCCTGACTTACCAAGTCCAAGAGGGCGCTGCTGAGACATTACCATCTTGAAAGATGTATTAGTGTCCTAATGAACACTTAAAAACAATTTTGATTTTCCATTTAAAACTCGATAAATGCGATTAAAGTCTTGGTACTTTCGGATCAAATCAAACATAGAAAATTCAATGTAAATGATCAAAAATCAATTCGACTAAATCATGCAATCATGCATGTTACTGAACATATGATAATAGATGTTTTACAACCTAAACACAATCTAATCATATAATGATATGTATATTCTTCAAGTGATCATGGTCTTCAGATGGATCTTGACAACATGTTCACCATGCATCATTGATTCTTGGAAACTTTCATGTAGGATTAGATGTGCCATGCATACAATATTATCATAAACAGAACGTGCTTTGTAATCATCAAAATATCATTCATATAAGGGATATACTCTTGTAAGGGACATGATGATAATTGGTTCAACACAGGGAGCCTACAAGATAGGGGGTATCTTGTATGTATATCATGTATATGTCTTGTATAATAATTTGTTGACATTGAATGAATATACTGATCTAACTTGTTGATATTGAATAAATATAAACTAATATGTTTGCTATGATATGTTGTGCTATTGTGAATTGTAAGAAACTATATGCATTTACATGTCACTTAGCCCAATGGTATTTGAGTGTTTGAAATCATAAAAAAGGAGGAGATTGTTACCTCAGAAAACCCCATGATGAGAATGTTTTGATGATTCCAAACTACTTATGTTTGTGTATCTAATGATATTGTTAAGTGTTTTAGAATTATCAAGATTCAAGATCAAAGAGAAGAGCTTACAAGTCCATTGAATGTCAATGATCGAAGCTCCAAGTTTTCAGTACTTAGAATGTAAATCTATCGATCAAATTACTCTCGACAAGATCTTTTTAATTGCATGTTTTGATTGATATGTTTGAAAGGTTTTTCAAATGATTTAAATTTTTAATCTTTTTAAATGTTTGATTTGATCGAATCTTTAACTGATTTGACTAAGTTTTGAAAGACAAAAATCGATTTTAAAAATCAGTCTTTAAGTATTCGATCAGGACGCTAATGTCTTAGTAGCGCCCTCCTGCACTTGTATGTCAGGACGCTAATGAAACATTAAGACGCTGATGAAGTTCAAGGTTGAAAAAGTTCTTATCCATCAAGACGCTTACTTTATCAGTAGTGCCCTCATTGTGTCAACCAATGAACTTATTAGGATGCTGACTCAACATCAGTTCGTTGATCGTCTTAAGCATCAGGACTCTTACATTTCAGTAACGCCCTTATGTTTTTCATATGTTAAAAATAGGATGCTTACGTTGTAAGTAGCGCACTTATATTTCTAAGTGTTTTTTAAAAGTGTGTAAGGACGCCTACCTTTCTAGTAGCGCCCTCACAACTTAAGTAGTTTTTAATGTTAAGCAAGTCAGGACACTTACATTCTTGTAGCGCCCTCACTTCTTAGTTCAGTAGGACGCTTATTGTCCATGAGTGCCCTCAAGGAACAAAATGATAAAGTTGGCATTATGTGTTAGGACGCCGAGTGATCAATCAGGACGCTAATCCAACACTGTCATAAAGCTGTGTCCGTGCACTTTTTTAGAACTTTTTATGCACAAAAACCTTTTCAAATTTGTCAGAGATTTCTTTTAATGCATGAATCACGATTCCTGAAACCTTCCTTATTCATGCAATTTGAAAAGAATCAGAATGTTTGTGAAGATCGTCTTACCATCTTCATGAAAGATTCTAGCTGTTGTGAGTAAACGTTCTTTTTGAAATTCAAATTCAAATGACCAACAACTTCATCTCTATTAAGTCTATAAATACCAGCACTTAGAAAATCCACAACACACCAAAAATTCATCAAGCAAATACTTTTGAAAGTTAGTCGAATTTTCAATTTGATTTCAAAGCTTAAATTGTTTTAATTTTTCAAAGTGTCTTCTTTGGAACTTTGTTTATTCAAAATATTTTCATATTGAGCTTAATCTCTATCTTTCTTTGAAAATCTATTTGAAAGTTACTGAACTATTTTTCACTCAAATTTTCAGCACTGTTTTAATCATATATCATTCTCGTTGAAAGAGAAATTTGAGAGATAGTTTATAGGATACAGTTGTACTTCATTTCATATCTTGTATACTGTATCGAGTTGTAACAGTAGTTATATAAACTGCTGAGCCCAACTTCGTTTTTCAAACAAGTGGTTGTTCTCATGCCTGTAAATTGAGAGAGGTTTAGGTTAGTCTCACACTCGGAAATTGAGATAGGTAGTTCTCTAGGGTGTAAGTCGAGAGGTTTAGGTTTGTCTCAAGCTTGTAAGTTGAGCATTGTAACAATTTTTCTCACACCGGAAAGTTGAAAAAAGGTGTAATGGTTTGATTCTCAGTCATAAGAGAATCCCTTAGTGAAAAGGTTTCAAAATCCTAAATGAGGAGGTTAGGTAGTGGATGTAGGCAAGTAGTTGAACCACTCTAAATCGATTGTGTAAATATATTTACTTTTTCGCACTTATTTAGTTGCCATTGCATTAACTTAATTGTCTAAGTGTCCAATTCACCCCCCTCTTGGACATACCTGAGCCAACAATCATACTCCTCAACATTCCAGTCACGGGCAGAGCGGTCTTAGTGGTAACAATGAACCGCGATGATACAGCCGAGTTAGTAAGCCAAACGTTGGGAGTTTCTATTACTGAAGCAGTAGATGAGATAAAAACTGCTAAGGAGCTAACTGTGAGTAAGCGCTAGCTAAAATAGTGGTTCGGTACAGCCAAAAGAGATGATGATGATAGGGACTACCCCTTAATGGACGACGAGGGCATTTTCACTATATTTGCTAGGCTGCACATTGCTCTGCAACAAAACGGTAGGCGAGTCCATGTTTCTTATCTTCAATTACTACACCACATGGACATGATCGATTTATACGCATGGGGTGTTGCATGTCTTGTCACACCCCACGGATGTGATGGTTACCTCCTACTCGAGCGTACCCCAGCCACTATGATCCCATAGTATTGTCCCATCCCAGTACAGAGCCCACTCAACTGTGTCTAGTACCCCTGAGATCATTTGTCCACACTGGTCACACATGAACAGTGCAGGGCCTCTCCCGGATTTGAACCTCAAACCTCATATAGGTTGATTTCGCAATCCGAGTAGCCACTGAACCATACTTAAGGCCTTTTTGTCACACCCCGCGGATGTTATGGGTAGCTCCTACTCGAGCGTACCCGAGCCAATATGATCCCATAATATTGTCCCATCCCAGTACACAACCCACTCAAGAGTGTCTAGTACCCCTGGGATCATTTGTCCACACTGTTCACACATGAACAACGCAGGGCCTCCCCCGGATTTGAACCTCAAACCTCATATAGGTTGATTTCGTAATCCGAGTAGTTCAGTTCAGTGGCTACTCGGATTGCGAAATCAACCTATATGAGGTTTGAGGTTCGAATCTGGGGTAGGCCCTGCACTGTTCATGTGTGAACAGTGTCGACAATGATCCCGAGGGTACTAGACATTGTTGAGTGGGCTGTGTACTGGGATGGGACAATATTATGGGATCATAGTGGCTGGGGTACGCTCGAGTAGGAGGTACCCATCACATCCGTGGGGTGTGACCTCGTGATGCTCAAGGCTCTCCTCATCAAACTTGATTTCCATTGCTCTCTGCTCTTGTCTGTCTGTCGGTCTTTTTGTCTGGGTGTAATATTTTTTTAATGGTCCGCTGGACCTTCTCAAATACAACAAGTAGTTCATTAAGCTATATTTCTTCCTCTCATTCATATTTTAATGCTTTGCTATATGTGAATGATTGATATACTTGAATTTGTGTGATTGCTATATTTCATATTCATACTGCACACACTAATCACTGTTGAAATTATGCTTGATTTATGCTCTGATATACCTGCTTCTATGTTTGCAAAATTATTCTCGAATATTTCTGTTGCATAATTATGTTGTTTTCGTGAACATGATTATCTGTCATCATATTAATGTTATCTTATTCATATTTCCTGATAAACTGCATCTTGATGAAATCTTACTATGACCAATGCATTTATCAATTCATTGGTGACATCCTTCTCAACCAGTCACATCTATCTTACGTATCTGATATGCTTATTCGTGACTATCTAATAAATATCATGATTATACATATCTTGTATCTCTGATTATATCATGATTATTTATGCTGAGTTTGAACTTGTGATATTTGATTATCTAATGATCAGGTAACACGATACCTAGGTTGTGCATTAATATTTTATCTCTGCCTATGCTCGTTCATTTCATGATCATGCTTGCTTTGAACTTAGAATATCTTATCTATGCATGATTCATGTGTTTGCAAATGTATATAGGCCTTGTACACAACTCTATATCATATGCCTATATCTTGAACATAATTTTCCTACACTTATATGTTAGCATTATTCTTTCAATGATTTCCTGATTTTGATGCATCTGCTTTATACCATATCATGTTTGCATCAAACTCATGGATATCTAATTTCTAATGAGTTCATACCCTTCCAAATGCTTTCTCATTAGAATCAGCGAATCAAACAATCTAGGCCATGCTTTAATTTAAATTACTTTCCTAGTTTTGGTTCAATGAATGTATGCTATTGCTTAAATGCCTTCTATGAAACTTAGCATATATTCAACATGTTTAGACTTTGATACTTGGTATCAGCATGTTTATCATATATATGTTCACATGTCTAAACTATGAAAAGTTTATAATTTTCCATCTCACATGCCATTGATGTTACTCTCTAACATTATATTTTGTATGCATCAATTGACTGTGATGTTTTATATCCAATAGATGCCATGAACTTCAAACTATATACTTTGCATTTTGTTAGAATCAAAATAGCTAGGTCTGGCTTAATAATAAATCTCTTTGCCTATGCTATAAGTATATTTATGCTTGTTTTTTTAGATATCTTAAAGCATATTCTGTGTTTGGTTTGGTTTAATTATCAAATTTACATTTGTGCCAAACACTAAAGAGAATAATTGCCCACGATTAAAAATTCTTTATGAATTCATTTATCGGCAATTCTTTCTCGTTCCCTCTAACTTCAATTCTCGGCTACGTTTTTGAAATTATTTCAAAACTTTTAGTCCATGAATAAGTCAATCTATTTCTCACTATGCTTAAAAATAAGATCCTTCTCTCACGTGATAGTAGACCTTACACATTCTCACGTACCTAACTATGACACGATGTCATAAATCGTCTTGAGGGTGAATGCACAAAGTAAGGGGGAGTCTCCATGTAAGGGAGATTTTCACTACTCTACTCATCACAAGGGTTAATCTTAGTCCCCCTTTCTTCATTTTTTGATGATATCAAAAAGGGGGAGAAGAAAAATAAAGATAAAGAAAAATATGGGGGAGAAGAAAAATAATGAGGAATAGTTCATGGGAAAACCTTTTTGCTTAATATGCTTAATTTTTTGATTTGTTTGTTATCATAAAAAAAGGGAGATTGTTAACCTATACGGTTCATCCTTAACACGTCCCTAAAGTATACTTGATGAAGTATATTTTGATGATCACAAACAAAGTATTTTTCGGTGCTAACGAACGTTTATCAAGAACTTATCTCTGCACCAAAGGAAAAGCAAAAAGCCAAGGAACGACTCGATCAAGGAACTCAAAGCTCATATCCAACGGTCAAGATCGTTTCAACTAATGGGCTTCAACGATCACATCATGATTTCAAGCTCACTTCACTCGGACGTTTCGATCAAGCTTTAAGACTACATTTCTCGATCAACGTTCAAGTCACTCAACTCCGAATTGCTCTTATTGAAGATCTCATAATAAAGAGTTGAATCTAACGGTTATGAGAAATAAGAATACACAGAGTATTTAAGGTATGTCTTTCTTTAATCGTTATTGCTCAAAATGTTTTTCAAAACCAAGCATATATCATTTTCATATGTTCTCTAAATCTACATGTTTTGATTTCATGTTTTTAACAATATTTCAAATGATTTAATACTATATATTTAATTTGAAATCTTCCGAGTTTTTATTCGCATTTATCGAATATCTTATCGCGAGTCAAAATTGTTTTCAAAGAGTATTTCAGGACGCTAATGAAATAGCAGCACTCTCCTAACCTTGTTAAGTCAGGACGCTGATAGGTCATTAGGACACTTATAATGTTCAAGGTTAAATTGAACTAATTAATTAGGATGCTTACTTGTATAGTAGTGGTCATCTATATTAGTCAACCTTTGAAGCTGTCAGGAAGCTGACTCAGCATCAGCTCACTAAAAGATCTCTTAAAAGTTCTTCAAAGAATGTTTCTTTGAGGACGTTGATGGTTATAAGTTGATTAAGATATCAGGCCGCTTTCTGGATAGGAGCGCCCTCACCTTTGGAAATCAACCGAATAATTCTTAGGACGTTGATTGTCCTTCAACGTGTTTTTTTTAAATGTCTTAACTTGTAGGACGCTTACATAGTAGTAGCGCCCTCATGTTATGTTTTTATCTAGTAGGACGCTAACATAATGTAGAACCCTCATGTTTTGTTTTATGTTTTAAAAGCAGGACGCTTACTCGAATAGTAACGCCCTCATGCACTTAATAGTTTTAAAATATAGTAGGACGCTAACTGTGCATTAGCGCCCTCAAGGTTCAAGTCATCTAAAGTCATAATTAAGTTAGGACGCTTATGAGTTAGTAGCGCCCTCACTTAGGTGTTCAGCAGGACGCTTATATGTAATGAGCACCGTCAAGGAACAAAACGACAAAGTTGATATTATGCGTTAGGACACTGATTACATAATCAAGACGCTAATTCAACTACAGTCACTGTTTGAATAAGTACACTCTGTCAGCTTATTCTTTCAAAACAGACACTTGCATAGAGTCCTTTTCAGACTTATCAAAGACCTTCTCTGATACATGAAAGAAGTTCTACTATAGTTTTCCTTTTTCATGAAATCTGAAAAGAACCAGAATGTTTGTGAAAATTGCAGTTGCTATTTTCATACAACATTCTAGCCATTGTGTGAAAACGTTTACATTATTTGAACTTCAAATGTCTAACGGCTATGTCCAATTAAGTCTATAACTACCAACACTTAGGACCAAACAACTTGCCAATCACTTTGTGTTGTGCCAATCACTTTGTGTTGTGCCAATACTTTTTGAAAGTTAGTGTGAGCCAAAAAGAAATTTCATTTTCTAATCTTTCAAAGTATTTTCACTGATACCTATACGATTTTCAAATTGAGATTCAAATATATTTCTATCTTTGAAAATCTATTTTTATATTGGTATCAACTCAAATTCTCAGCACTAATTCATATTTGGTATCATTCTTGCTGATGATAGAATTTGAGAAATAGTTCAAGATATGCAGTTGTACTTAATTTCATATCTTAAGTACTGTATTGAACTATATCAGTAGTTGCGTTAAACTACTAATCATTGAACCAGACGTTTTCATACTTATACTGTTTATCTATTTTGAAAACTGTCTGCGTCTTTGATTTACACTAGTCCTTAGTTTTACATGTCAATGTTTTATTGGTATCATATTATTTTCGAAGTAGCTCTGATTTTCATATCATATCATTCATGCTTTTCGAAACTGCACATGAGCAATACTGAATATTGAAAGGTAAAGGACTGAAGGTGTGTTTCAATTTAGCATTACCTACTTTACATTTCATATATTTGTAATGCTATGTACTGTGCTTAATGTAAAGCGTTCTACTATGTTAGAACCAACCAATGTCTTAGTGTTGTAATGCTGGTGTGTTTCTGGACTGAAACAACCAGGACAAGTGACGGTAGTTCACTTAATGATTTCAGGATTGAAATCATGAAGGTTATCTCTGAGCCTTTAAAAGAGAAAATGGTTCATCCTCATCCAGTAAAAGGGTAGGTGTGTCCTTAACCATAAAAATGATAGGTTATCTCTCAGCCTTTAAAAGAGAAACCGGTTCATCCACATCCCTTAAAAGGATAGGTGCGTCTGCAACCTATAAGAGGATAGGTTATCTCTTAACCTATAAAAGAGAAACGATTGTTCCTTATCCCGCAAAAGGATCACGGTTCTTCCTTAGCCAGTAAAAGGAACATGGGTTTCTCCTCATCCCAGAAAAAAGAAATTTGGTTCTTCCTTAGCCAGTAAAGGGAACACGGGTTTCTCCTCATTCTGGAAAAAGGAAATTTGGTTCTTCCTTAGCCAGTAAAAGGAACATGAGTTTTTCCTAATCACAAAAAAAAGAAAATGGTTCATCCTTAGCCCGTGAAAGGATAGATTTGCCTTTAACCTGAAAAAGGGCAGTTGTAACGGTTTGGTTCTCACCCGTAATAGAATCAGTTAGTGGATTGAGAAAATCCTAATCGAGAGATTTGGTAGTAGATGTAGGCTTGGCCTAACCAATATAAATCTGTGTCAAACTTTTGCAATTTAGTTTGTGTTCTAATTTGCATCATATTCCAATACACTTATGTAAATCACTATGTTATTGGAAGATAATTTTTTAAATTGACCATCGCACCCAATTCACCCCCCTCTTGGGTGGACCAAAAAAGTGGTACATGTATCAAAATTGTATTAATACATATATGTTGTAATTATGGCTTGGGCCCACATGTGGGGCCTAAAGTGGGTAGAAGGCCATGTGCATTCACATGGGCATGTGGGACCCGAAGTGGGTAGAAGTCCATGTGCCTTCACATGGGCACATGGGAACCGAGGTGGTTGGAAGACCATGTGTCTTCACATGGTCACATGGGCACGTGGGAACCGAGGTGGTTGGAAGACCATGTGTCTTCACATGGGCACAGCCATGTGGAGAGCCCAATTGTCTATAAATTGGTCTCTCATTTCCTTCATTCTCGTACCAAAAATTTTCAAGTTGTAAGCTCTCTCTTGTAATCCTCTTGAGAAATTAGTATTCATCATTTGTATTGAAACAAAGTTCTGACAGTTTTACAACACGTTATCAGCAAGATGGCTCCTATTCTTCGACGATGATTTCTTCTCCTCCTCTACTATTCTTATCCATCATCACCACCATGTTCACTACCAAAGAAAAGATGGCGGTGCAACTGAGATGCAACAACAGCTATATCATGAACACCACCACCACCATCGTCGTCATCCCATTGCTGGTGTCGACGCCACAGACACGCTTAGCTCTATTTATTTCTCTATCTGCCAAAGAATTTAATGCGAATGCTTACGCGTTCTCCTTATCCTAGAAGGAAACAACAACATGCAAGTGGAGACAAAAGATGATAGATTTGATACTTTTTACCCACTTTTAAATTTTATAATATTACTCCACTTTCAATTTTTGTTATCTACTCTCCATTTTCAGTTTACTTATTTGCTCATATTGGAGCAATTAATCATGTTTTTGTATTTCAGTCAAAATAGGTACAACACAGTATGGTGTGAATTTGGGTTTGTTTTTTTTTTTTTTGGAGGAAAATGATGGAGTCAAAAGTGGCGGCTAAGATGAACAAATTAAAACACTTGGATGTGTGCTGGGCCATCACCTGACCGCCACTTCATCACCCTGAAAAGACGTCGGCCGGTTACTACTCAAGAGGTACATCAAAACTTCCTTTTCTTATGAAAATTATCAACACAATTTGTGAATGCACCCATGACCCTCAGTTTTGAAAACTTCATCTCAACTTGTTGCATACTCAAACTTATACCAAATTACATAAAGTGAGGTCGTGACACCTATATTCATATTTCTATTGGTGTTGAAAGTTTGTAATCACATGATCGACGAATTTTGCCATTTAGGTAAATTCATTTCCATAAAAGTATCTAGTCAGGCATGTGAGAATGGGCCATCATATGTTTAATAGAAAAATATTTGGCAAGTAACCTATGCATCATTATGGTGTGAACAACTTGCGTTATTGTTTTATTATATAAAATAAAGAAAGGATAGTGTTAGTGGAAGAAAGTATTGTTCACTAAGTCAATGTCGTTTTTGATAATGAAGATGCCACCAATGGAGTTACAATAGTTAATAGTATCTTGATGCCCAAGTATCTATTGTTTGAATGTTAACATGCTATATATTTGGAAAATACTTATAATAATACAACTTGTGCCGAGAGCTAACATTATTAAGGAAAGTAACCTATGCAACTTTATGTGTTTTTGGAAAACTTATCCCAATGAAGGACCCATATGGTGTTGTATAGTATTTGATACTACAGGGAAGACACACTAAGGGCAATAATGTGAGAAGAAACTTCCGGTAAGCTTTATTTTTTTTATTTGATAATATGTTATTTCATATTGTCGAAATATATGAACACATTGTTTTATTCATAGCCCAAAGCCATGTTGTTATATTTTGATGGCAAAAAGGGTGCAGAGAAAATATTTTATAGCTTGCTCAAAGCTATAAAGAAAAAATATTTTCTGGCTAAAGCTAGATGGAAAAGTGTATTATGGATGATTGCACCAGAAGTTGCAACATCAACAAAAATATGAATATTGTGATCTTTGATCCAAAAAATTTATAATCGGATGCAATGAAATTGCAAGATCCGAGTTATGTACAAGGAAATTTTATAGCCTTTAGCTCATGTTGTAAAGAAAATATTTTATAGCTTGAAGCTATTGAGAAATATTTTGAATGTTATGGCTAAAAACCATGTGGCCAAGAATTTATGGTGGAAAACTATTGAAAGAATTTTTCAGGCCAAAATCCATATATTGAATTGTGATGGCATCATAGCCAAAATCTATGAAAGAATTTTTAATAGCCAAAAGCTACATTTGATTGGTAATATTCCATGTGAAATCACATGAGTTTTGCCCACGGGACCCACATATTCATGGATTTGTAAATTAGCCTAGAGCTAATATGATGACTATTACATTAACATTGACACGAACGCTAACATTAACATTGACATTGACTTTTCTTTGATGTTTTTCTTGGTGCACAAGTTATTTATTATATGTACTATATAAATGTCATTACTTTTTTTTTTCTATATTTATTTGACTTTTTGAATTTATTTATTTATTGACATATCATGATAGATTATTTAAAGGTTCATCACAATTAAAATTGCACTTGAAGTTGTAATATTACAATCATATGAACCAAAAGTTTATTATGATCAAATGATGAATTGCACGTGACGTTGTAATATTAAAAGTGTCATGAGATAAATTATGTTTTGAGAAGACATTTGAGAAAATATCATTCTCGTATGTGCTCTTGAAGTAACAATACGGCATATGTTGAAGTCTTCTCAAACACAAATGTGATGAAAGGTCACCATCCTCATCTAATTGATTAATTTTATGACATTTCCTGAAGTAAATGTTCTTTTGATTATTGATCATGAATGAGAAATAAATATGGTCATGATCATGGATATGAAATAAATATGACATATGACGAAGTCATTATCAAGGATGAAAAATTAAATGTGGCAAAGCTCATGATGGATGAAAAATAAATACGAGAAATGTCATAATCATGGATGAGAAAATAAAGGCCATAATGATGAAATAGAATAAATATGGCAAAGATCATAATTGAAATTATTATGAGAACCATGATGGTTACAATTATTGGAATATGGTTATTGCCATAAGCTTGAAATATATTTACTATTCCACTAAAATGAAATAATATTATTGCAAACAAATACATAATCAAGTACAATTTGTTTGCAATACATATGAAATAAAAAAGGGGTATTGGTCGGACACATGATGTATGACCAAATGATTGATTTTTTTACCTAGCCTCAATAAAGAAAATGAGGTTGGATTGAAAATATATTTATGGCTCCAAAAGAGCGAATATTACGTTGTCAAATGCAATACAAATGTCTTATGATACAACAAATCCAGAAGATCTTGGTGATTTTAAAGATATCTAAACGATAGATATTACATGTTCAAAGAATATGTTCATATTACTTTTGAGAAAAATGAAAAAGGCATGCACAAAAAAATAAAATAAAATAAAATAAAATAAAAAAATTGAACTTCGGGCTGGGTGCCTGAACATTCGGGCGCCTGCCTGCCCGAACGTACGGGCAGGGTGCCCGAACCTTCAGGCGCGCTTTTTTTTTTCTATCTAAGGAAACCCCCTCCTCATTTCTCACACCAAAATCACTTCTCCTTGTGATTTTTCTTCTTTCTTTCTCACTCATTTTGAGTTTTCGTCTTCTCTTTCGAGACTCTCTTTTCGAGACTCTCTTCGCTGTGCAACGCGGTTCTGCTCCGGGGAAGGCACCAGTTCTCGAAGGAGTTTTTATCTAAAGGTGGGGAACGAAACATAGGTTTGCGTGTCTTATAACTTTTATTAAAGTTTACATTCATTTATCATTATGTCTACTATTCATTTACACTGCATTATTGCCTATAATGTTTATACTTGTCATACTTATGCCTGTATATTTGGAGTTCATGTATTACACTGTTGCTATGTCGAATTAGTGGTCAATCTGGCTCAACCAGACTTAGTCTTGTGCTTAGTAACTTTAAATAGTGAACGGGAGGCAGCGTGCTGCTCTAGACGACTGGTATTTAAGTAGACCTCGTGTCTCACCTCTCAACTGGAGACTGATCTGGTTGGTCTTATTTGAAAGCTATCATCTTATACAAGTAATACTAAATGTCCTAACCTTGCACGTGGTGATATCGACCCTAATAAGGATCACCAGACATTGCCAAATCCTGTCTAATGTTAAGTAAAAACAGGACCAGTTCATGCATTGACATCATATATAAGCACCACCTAGGGACGTATGTGGTTTATGATTCATAGAATAGTTAGATGCAATGCTCACTATTCATTATATTTCTCTGGAGAGGGATGTACAATGAGAACTCGACTACTCCTGGGGAGGGACATCTGTACGTGAACTCAGGTGACATACAATCATTAAACCAATACGAGCCGATGTCATGCATACATACATGTTGGATTGATTATGATGCTCTAATGTGTATTTATGATATTTGATTATGAAATTTGCTTTATTAATTGTTATATTCATGAACTATTTTACCCACTGAGCGTGTAGCTCACCCCGTTGTTATCCAATTTTTCACAGGAGATTAGGGTGGACTGGGTGCAGGTTTTTGGCCCCACATTTTTGTACCCTTTGTATTATTCGTTGGGGATTTTGGGAGGATGTTTCCTTAACTATTTCATGTACAAATATATTCTGAAATTAATGAAATCAGACTTGTACTTAATCGTGTTTCCGCGCACTATTATTGTTATAATGCATTCGCTCCCCGTCCGTGAGTGTCTGCCGGTTTTGGCGCATCCGGGCAGGGTGTGACATTTAATGATATCAGAGAGGGTTTTGAGAGGGCGAATTCAACGCATGATCAGGGGTTCTCACGATATCAGGGTGGCGAAGCACCGCCTCTTACCCTGACATGTCCACATTGGTTGGCCACCAGTGTGGTTGGTTGTGCAGTCGAGAGGCTGGCCGTAAAACTTTCTCTAAGATACGCTTATAGGCCACGTGACTTTGTAGGTCACGGTCGGGGACACGCATGAGTGTCAGTGATGACCATTAACATTTAATGATATCAGAGAGTGAGGTCGACGGCCGGCCCAAGTCCACCAAATTAGGGGAAGAAATTTTTTATTAGATATATATATATCTTTTGAACTATATATATATATATATATATGAATTATATATAGTTGAGATTTATATTAAATATATATCTAGAAAACTATATAGTTTTTAAATAGTTTAGATTCAAATATATATATAGTTATGATTTATGAAAACTATATATATATATATATATATATATATATATATATATATATATATATATATATATATCCATATATCTATGTATATATGAGATATATCTATATCACGTTGCTAATGGAAAATTTGGATTAAATGATGGCATAAACATCAAGAGAAAAATAGAAAATATTGTCCAACGGACACGACATAAATCTTAAAAATGTTAGGAATATATTTTGTGTATTTCACAAGTTTATCTTCCTTTCAGCAAGATAATGGCCTTAAGTGAAGGAACGACTTCCAGTAGTCGGGAGCCAATTCCCACCAGACTCACGGAACTGTTCGAAAGGGAGGTTATGACTATGAGGAGTATCGACAATAGAGATCTCCGCCTCCGTTCGATCTTTCATGAAAAACTCGCAACACTGGGGTGGTTGAACATAACAAAAGTTGAGGGTTACGTCTCTTTCAACTTGGTGAAGTCCTTCTACGAAGCCATGAATTGCGTGAGACTTCAAGAAGATGGGATCAGCCCTGTCTTGGAGACAACAGTCAGGGGAACAAAGATTTCTATCAACGTCAAAATTATTTCGCGACTTATGGAGATCCCGATAAGAGATAGAATCATTGATCTACACGAACCCTAGACAATTGCAAAGATCACGGAGTCCAAAGAACAGTTGTTCAATTGCCTCACCAAAAAGTCGCACACCCAATTGACGTACGCTCACCTTCCAAACACTCTCCTTAAACCACCTCTTGCCGGCTTTGGGAAGATCGTATTTGGCAACATCTTGCCGGAATAGGTGACTAGAAGTGCTATGTCAAGGGCTCAACTTCTTGTGCTATACTGCATAGAGAAGAAAATTAAGGTCTCCCTACCTCACATCATCATCCTGCAAATATTACGGGTGATTCAAAACCCTTCAAGAAAGGAACTCCTCGGCTACGGAGTCTTGATCATGAGGATGCTATACGAGGCAAACGTCAACACTTTTGACAAGTCTTCGAAGCAGATCACTGAGGCGGTTACAACATCCTATATCTTCAAGACGTTTGTCACAAGTGGAGGGGTGACTAACGAGAAAGTATTCGGCCCGACTTCAGAAGGAAATGGCGAAAGAATTAGAGACAAAAATGGACGTTGTCGACGAAAAAGTCGGCGCAAGATTCCTGTTCGGGATGCACCAAATAACGAGCCAAATCAGAACCCTACGGCAAACCCAGCCCCGAATAATGGTCAAACCGATCACCTATTCTCCGAGGAAGATTTCTTTGCCAAACTAAATCAACCTCAACCAAATCAGGATGGACAAAGAGTTCCAGCAAATCCACCTTCCTAGAACATACCAACTCAAGGCAATACTATGTACCAAAGGTTTCCAACTCTTGAGGTACCGTATCGGCCAGTTCCACAAGTTCCTGTGAACCAACAACAACAGAATTGTGCAGCACCAAATTTCGGAAGACAGGATATCCCAATGAGTCCGTTGTTTCAAGAGTTTTTGACTCAAGCATATCCAAATGTCCAAGAGGTTCGAGTTAGGGAATCCTCGTACAATCAAAATAACTACCCTCCGCCTATGAGTCAACCATACGACCCATACTTTCCACCAATGCCTAAGGCCTACCCTCCACCTATGGGACAGTCGACCTATCAACCATCGATGGGGCAATCGACTAACCCATTCAAGCAGTTAAATGTGATTGCATCTAGTATTGCTCGGATGGAGGAGACTTAAAATACTTTGTTAACACGTATGCAAAACGTCGAAGAACAGCGAGCAACTTCTCAACTTTCTTCTAGTAGTTTTTCTATACCTAGCAGGAGGTCTAAGAGGAGCGGTAGTAGGCAGGAAAATCAGGAATGATTACTGGAATTGTAAAATTTATTTTATATATGAATGAAAATATTTTGTTTAAGACTATCCTTGGTGGGCTAACTTACAACCATTCTTTCTTTTGTATCACTAACTTTGGAGTGGTATGGGATACAACACAATTGGAAGATACTAAATAAAAAGTGGAAGTAAGAAAACCTACGACCTTGTGTGAAAAGAAACATTTGGGGAAAGTTGTATTACTAACATTATCACTAAGTTTATGTAGTATGGGACGAGTAAACTTGGACGATACTATTGGTGAACTCCTCTTCACCCGATGTTTTATAGAGACCATGTTCATACAACTTAACTTGGTTGACACCCTTATTACCAAATTCATGTGGTATGGGACACACGAATTTGGATAATAGTCGAAAAGACTAAGCAAAAGAGTTTGAATACATAAGATTGCGATAGAACGTTAGATCAAGATATTTACCGAGGAAAATATTAGAATTTTTATGACTCGTATGGATTTTCAATGAAATATATATGTATGTTCACAAAAACCAGAACCAAAACATTTGAAATACTTGCAAAGTTTTATACTTATTATATAAACATTCTAACCTTTTTTTACACCATGGCCAAACATACGAGGCACATAAGATTCTTTGATTCCTCAACAAAAACCTTACACTATACTTAGAAAGATACGTGTTTTTTATATTGCAGTACTCTCGAACTTGTTGCTGAGAATATCATAACATTATACTTGGCTACAGTTCCTAAATCATGGTTTTATCTTCTCCTTACCAGTGAGAAACTGCAAACCAAGAAGAGAGGAAGGCCACGTATTGTCCGTCCAGTAGAGGAGGCACCTCTTGAGATTCAGAACCAAGAACCGCAGCCTCCAAAGACAGCGCAGGCCACACCCGACACTGTCACTACATCTGGGCAGGTAGTGCCACCCTAGCCCACATCCTTTGCCATGCCTTCGAGTATGGACGTCTTTTTTGCTGAATTTATCAAGGCGATGAACGTAACTGTTCAGACGGTCGTTCTTGAAACCGTGGCCAATCAGGTTGTCACTGTTTAAGCACCTGTTAGATCTGGGTCGGAGACTCAAACTGACCAGATTATGATGTACAAGAGGCTACAACCTCTTACTTTTGCTTGCACCATTGATGTGGAGGAGGCACAGAAATGGCTGGATGAGTCGAAGAAGGCTCTCGATGCAATGGGAGTCGATGAGGCTCGAAAGATTCCACTTGCGTCCTACCAACTTATTGGTTGAGCAAATACATGGTGGATGACAGTGAAGGAGGACCCAAGGGTCAACACCACAGACATGACTTGGCAGCAATTTGAGTCATTGTTTATTGATGAGTACTTCCTCGGCGCTGTGAAGAGGCAAAAACGTCAGGAGTTCGCCAAGCTATACCAAGGCGACATGACAGTCAGGAAGTATGTTGTCAAGTTTAAAGAATTATCGGTTTACTCTTTCTCCACCATCTCAACGGAGAAAGATAAGGCCGAGAAATTCTACAATGGCCTTCGTCCTGACATTCAATAAGCCTTGTCGATCTTGGATCTTAAGATTTACAGGGAGGTCTTTGACAAGGCCATGAGCTTTGAGTAGGAAAAGATTGTGCAGGAGCAGAGACTGAATAGGGGAAAACGGCTTGCAACGTTTTCCCAACAGGGCTCGCAGCAGGGCAACAAGAAGAAACCCTACTTTAATCAAAACCCAGCCCTCTTAGCCCATGTTCAGAAGAATGAAGCCACGACACCTGCGGCTGAACCGTCTAACCCTAGCCATCAGGGTTTTTGCAATCATGGCTAAGGAGGCCGTAATGGTAGGGGTGGCCGTTGAAACGGCAATGGAAGAGGTGGTGGTCAGCACCACAATCAACATGGCCAACAGAACCATCAACAGCAGAGGCTGACGTGTTTCAACTACGACCAACAGGGCCATGTAAGAAATGTCTGTCCGCACCTTCAGCAACCTGTTCCCGCTGTTCCAGTCCAACAAGCCCCACCTACTGCTAATGCCCAACCCAGGCAAAACCAACAGAACCAGGAGCAACGGAACCAGGGCAGAGCATTTGCTATCGCTCAATAACCCCTCCCAGACAACAATGTAGTCGAAGGTACATTTCCCTTGTTCAATACAATGGTGCATGTCTTGTTCGATTCCGGTGCTACGCATTCTTTTATATCATCTGCATTAGTAAGACATTTAGGGTTGCATCTTGAACCCACAGACATCACAATCCATGTCACATCACCTTTAGGATCTGGTATTGACGTGAATTTGCAGTGTTCTTGATGTGAGCTTCGAATGTCAGAACAGATAATATATGCAGATCTTTTTGTGATGGACATTGAAGACTTCGACATCATCCTCGACATGCACCACTAAATGTAAAAATCGATTGTACGAAGAAAGCAAGTTCAGTTAACCTTGCCTACGGGGGAGTTTGTCAAGATTCAGGGAACGAGGAAATGGATACACAACTCAACTATTGCACTTCTCAAGCCATAACGTCGAGCTCTATCCCTTGCTGATGAAAATGAATCACCAACATTGTACCCTCTCGAAGTACACGATGTCCCGGTAATATCTGAATTCCCAACAATTTTTCTAAATGACCTTTCTGGGATACCTCCGCTTAGGAAATTCAATTTTGAGATCAATCTCATACCTGAGACCGGGCCTATCCCAATTCCACCATACAGAATGTCCAATGTTGAGCTGGTCGAATTGGACAAACAACCGAAGGAATTGGAGAGTAATGGCTTCATCAGGAAAAGTTCATCACCCTGGGGCACTCCAGTTCTGTTTGTTCGCAAAAAGGATGGTTCGTTACGACTTTGCATCGACTATTGCAAGTTAAATAACGTCACCATTAAGAACAGATACCCGTTGCCCAGGATCGATGACTTGTTCGACCAACTTAGAGATGCCAAATACTTCTCAAAGATTGATTTACGATCTGGTTCTCATGAACTCCGGATCTGAGAGTCAAACATTACCAAGACGACATTCAGAACTCGGCACGGTCACTACAAGTTCTTGGTCATGCCGTTCGGTCTAACAAATACACCTGCAATGTTCATGGATTTGATGAACCGCATCTTTTAGGTTATACTTAGACCGATTTGTGGTGGTCTTTGTTGACGATATCTTGATATATTCTTCAACCGAGGAAGACCATAAGATACATCTGAGGATTGTCCTCCAGACCTTGAGAAGCCACCAGTTGTATGCAAAGTTGAGTAAGTGCAAATTTTGGGCGAAGCGAGTTCAATTCTTAGGCCATGTGGTTTCAGGTAATGGCATTGCCGTGGATCCTTTTAACGTTGAAGCGGTTTTAAACTGGAAGCGGCCTACCACTGTTACTCAGGTTATGAGTTTTCTTGGTTTGGTTGGCTATTACAGACGCTTCATCAAGGGCTTCTTAAAGATTGCTGAACCTATAACAAAGATTGCGATTTATCTGGAATCCTGCCTGTGAAACATCATTTCAGGAATTGAAGAAGCGCCTCATGACAACATCAGTACTAATCACTCCAAGAAATGCACTTTGATTTTCACTATACACCGACGCCTCTCTCCAAGGCTTAGGTGTCGTACTAATGCAAGAAGGCCAAGTTGTTGCATATGCTTCGTGGCAATTGAAGATTCATGAAGGTAATTACCCAACGCATGACTTAGAACTTGCAGCTATCGTATTTGCACTGAAGTTATTGCGTCATTACTTATACGGTGAACAGTTTGAGGTCTTCTTGGATCACAAGAGTCTTAAGTACATTTACACCCAGAGAGACCTAAACCTCCGCCAAAGACGATGGTTGGAGTTCTTGAAAGATTTTGACTTTCAACTCCAGTACCTCCTGGTAAGGCCAATGTTGTGGCTGATGCCCTGAGTAGACAATGTTATGTTGCTTGCACTCTAAACATCGAGATGGGGAAGTTGGCTACAAAGATGGAGAATTTTAACCTACAACTGATCGAGGAGGGAGCAAGATCATGACTCTTTCAATTATTAGCCAGCTTTGAGCTGGTTCAAAAGATTTCAGTAGTTCAAGCCAACGACCCTATGTTAATGGAGAAACGAGAACTTCTACTCAGCGGGACAAGACCTTCCTCACTGGTCGATCTCTGAAGACGGGGCCGTTTTCTATAAGAAAATATGTATTTGTCTACTGAACGATCATGAGGTTCGAAAAGAAGTGCTCACTGAGATGCACTGTTCGAGGTTCGCTATGCATCCTGGGGGTGACAAGATGTACAAGGATGTCAAGCGACAATTCTGGTTTTCTGAAATGAAAAAGGCGATTGCACACTTCGTTGCTCGATGTCTCGTTTGCCAGCAAGTTAAGGCAGAATGAAGACTTCCCTCTGGACTTTTCCAGCCTTTACCTATTAGAGAATGGAAGTGGAAGAACATCGCAATGGATTTTGTTACATCCTTGCCTCAAAATAATAAAGGGCAAGATATTATCTGGGCCATCATTGACAAACTTACAAAGTTTGCATAATTTTTGCAATAAAGTTCGCGGATAACCCCGCCAAGCTTACCGAACTGTATGAAAGAGAGATCATACGCTTTCATGGCATACCACTCATGATCGTCTCTGATCGAGACCCTCGATTCACATCAAAGTTTTGGCAAAGCTTCCAGAGTAGAATGGGCTCCAGGATCACCATGAGCACAACCTTTCACCCTCAGACTGATGGGCAGTCAGAGTGTCTTATCCAAATCTTTGAGGACATGTTATGGTGCTACATTTTGGACTTTCATGACTGATGGGAGAAACAGTTACATTTGGCTGAGTTTGCATACAACAACTTCCAAACTAGTATCGGTATGGCACCATACGAGTCCCTCTATGGTCGCTCTTGCAGATCTCCGGTATGTTGGTTAGATATGGCAGATCGACAACAGTTGGGGCCTGAAATAGTTCAAGACACTTCTGAAAAGATCATACTAGTAAAGGAGCGACTTCGTGTTGCACAAAGTCGACAAAAGAGCTACGTTGACAAGCGGAGGCAGCCTCTAGAATTTGATAGAAGGACTTGGTTTTTCTAAAAGTTCAGCCTACAAGAGGTGTCAAACGCTTTGGGATCAAAGGAAAGCTCTCCCCATGGTATATCAGTCCATTTCAGATCATTGAACGTATTGACAAACTTGCTTATCGTTTATCCCTTCCATTGTCCATGTCTAAGGTTCATGACGTTTTTCACGTATCCATGCTTCGAAAGTATCGTCCTGATCCTTCGCATATCATCCCTCTCGTTGAGGTTCGGGTTGAGGAAGGAAATAGGTATCAGAAGAGAGCGATACAAATTCTGGATAGAAAAGCTCAAGAACTAAGGCGACGTAGCGTACCACTTGTGAAGGTGCTATGGGATCACCACGGAGTAGAGGAAGCAACATGGGAACTAGAAACAACAATTAAGCAAAAATACCCTGAATTGTTTTCTAGTAATAATTGATGATGTAATACATTGTACTATTTCACTTATCAATAAAATGATGGAACTTTGTTTACAAATATCTTGATACATCGTTTCACTTAAATAACTATGCAGATATCTGAAAATAATACCGATGGATGTGGTGATGCACACACGCAATGACCTCTTGGGAAACCGGTGGCGACTCCTTCAGGATCTGAGTCAAGTCACAACTACTTTGCATCACCAACTCCGTCGCCTCACAGACAGTGATCCTTATCGCCAGAGAGTGCATGGCTTTTTCGTAACAATTTTGCCCGAAACAATCCCGCGCCCTCATCTTGGCAGGATCTTTTACCAAAATTGCTAGGCGACCGGATTCGAGCAACAACATGAAAAAACATCCCACCGCTCAACCTACCTCCCCTTAAACGATGCAACCAGCAGAGCCCTACACCACCATCTGTTAAGCAAAGGTCAGAACCTTCTGAGGATGAATCCAACTCCATTTGCTCTCTATGGTTTCATGATGTTGAGGATTCCACCTGCCACAGTGCTATCCAGGGACCTTACAGGAACTACCCTAAGCTAGCAAACGATGACAACGACAGTGAATCTCATGCTAACAACAATCATGACTACTTGGACTGATTTCGAGGGCGAAATCCTTTTGAAGAGGGGTAGAGTGTAATACCTTAGGGTGAACCAAAAAAAAAATTGAACTTCGGGCACATGCCCGAACCTTTAGGCGCACCCCCGAACCTAAGGGCACCCTTTTATTTCCTATTTAAGGAATCCCCCCTCCTCATTTCTCACACCAAAATCACTTCTCCTTGTGATCTTCTCTCTCTCTCTCTCATTTTGAGTTTTTGTCTTCTCTTTTCAGACTCTCTTCGCCGAGCAACGTTGTTCTGCTAGGGGGAAGGCGCCAGTTCTCGAAGGAGTTTTTATCTGAAGGTGAGGAACGAAACATAGGTTTGCGTGTCTTATAGCTTTTACTAAAGTTTACATTCATTTATCATTATGTCTACTATTCATTTACACTACATTATTGCGTATAATGTTTATACTTGTCATACTTATGCCTGTTTATTTGAAGTTCATGTATTACACTGTTATTATGCCGGATTAGTGGTCAATCTGGCTCAACCAGACTCAATCTTGTCCTCAGTAACTTTAAATAGTGAACGGGAGGCAGCGTGCTGCTCTAGACGATTGGTATTTAAGTAGACCTCATGTCTCACCTCTCAACTAGACACTGATATGATTGGTCTTATTTGAAAGCTATCAGCTTATACAAGTAATACTGAATGTCTTAACCTTGCACGTGGTGATACCGACCCTCATAAGGATCACCAGACGTTGCCAAATCCTGTCTAATGTTAAGTAAAGATCGGACCAGTTCATGCATTGGCATCATACATAAGTACCACCTAGGGACGTATTTTGTTTATGATTCATAGAATAGTTAGAAGCAATGCTCACTATTCATTATATTTCTCTGGAGAGGGACGTACAATGAGAACCCGACTACTCCTGGGGAGGGACATCTGTACGTGAACTCAGGCGACGTACAATCATGAAACCAATATGAGACGGTGTCATGCATACATACATGTTGTATTGATTATGATGCTCTGATTTGTATTTATGATATTTGATTATGAAGTTTGCTTTATTAATTGTTATATTCATGAACTATTTTACCCACTGAGGGTGTAGCTCACCCCGTTGTTATCCAATTTTCCACAGGAGATTAGGGTGGACTGGGTACAGGTTTTTGGGCCCACATTTTTGTACCCTTTGTATTATTCGTTGGGGATTTTGAGAGGATGTTCCCTTAACTATTTTATGTACAAATATATTCTGAAATTAATGAAATCAGACTTGTACTTAATCTTGTTTTTGCGCACTCGATTATTGTTATAATGCATTCACGCCCCGTCCGTGAGTGTCCCACCGGTTTAGGCACGTCCGGCCGGGGTTTGACAATTAAAGTTGTATCTCGGCCTGCAGATCTGGAATTTTTCAAGTAGGATTCTAGTCTAATTATTAAATGTATTAAGGGATTTTTGAAAAAATTTCATATGGACAAGGTACATGTAATACCCCTGGTTTACACAAAAAAAAAATGAAAAAGAAAGAAACTGAAAGTTCAGGCGAAAACCTGAAAGTTCAGACGAAAACCTGAAAGTTCAGGTGAAAACCCTAAAAGTTCAGGCAAAAACTCGAAAGTTCGGATGAAAAGCTGAAAGTTTAGGTGAAAACCTGAAAGTTCAGGCAAAAACCCGAAAGTTCGGGCGAAAACCTGAAAGTTCAGGCATATGATTTCTATAAAAAGGTTCCCTCCTCATTTCTCACACCATAACTCTTCACTTCTCTCTCTTTGGGTTGATTTCCATTACTCTCCTTGTGATTTTTCTCTTTCTTCTTTTGGGACTGTCTCTCTCTTGGAGACTCTTTCTGTGGTGCAAAGCTGTTCTCCTTGGGAAGAAGCACTAGTTTTGGAACAAAGTCCAGTTTGAAGGTGGGGATGAAGGCATAGGTTTGCATGTATTGTGTCTTTTCATAAAGTTATTAAGTACTATTCATTATGTCTGATATTCACTTCCACCATACCGGTTATGAATGTACCTTGGTATATGAAATCCATGTGCTATACCATTACTCTGCTGAATTAGTAATTGATTTAATTAGCAAGACACAGTCTTGTCCCAAGTACCTTTAAATAGTGAATAAGAGGTAGCTTGCTGCTCTAGAAGAGTGGTATTTAACCGAGACCATTGTAACTCCACCACTCAGCCTGGGGACTAGTCTGGTGAATTTTATTGAGAGCTATTCCTTTGGTGCAGCCTTGAGACATGGTACTATTCACATACTGTACTATTTACATATATGGTACTATTCACATATATGATACTATTCAAGTATATATTACTATTTATATATATGATACTATTCATATAATACTATTCACATATATGGTACTATTCACATATACAACACTATTCAGGTATACAATATTTTTCCCTGTGACGACCAATCCTTATGACTATCATTTAGGCATAACCAGACGTCGCTAAATTTTGTCCCAGTGCACAACCTTTGATTTCACATTGAAACACATTATAAAAGGTATATGTATAGGTTATGCACGAGACGATATCCTTCTTTGGTCTTTGAAGCTTTACCATGAAAGTTAGTAGACAACGTAACCACCTAGGGATGTAAGTCGTTCGTGGCTTGTGGATTGATTGTTTGAAATTTTGGCGCAAGAGAATTGCCTGTGGTGCATGAATGCCCACCTGATTGAGTCAAACCTAGGCGGTGCACCTCTTCTGTAAACTTTATTGTGTCAGCCAAAAGAAGATGTACGGACTGGGTTGTACCTTACTATTGAAATATTGGTTATATGAATTTCCCTGGGGATGGACATATAGTGTGAACCCATGACAGATTTCCCTGGAGATGGACATATAGTGTGAACCCAGGACAAATTTCCCTGGAGATTGACATCTATATGTGAACCCAGGATGGTGCTTGGCCACGAAGCCCTACGTGACAACATGTTATGAGTGTTTACTGGTTAATGGTTAAATAAAATATTGCTGATGTTCATGTTGTGTTTATCTGATATTTGTGATTGTGATGCTCTATTTATTATTTTCCACAATCCATGGAATGCTTGCTTGATCTACTGGGCGATAGCTCACTCCGTTGCTAACATTTTCAGGGCTTAGACTTTTTGGTCAAAATAGAAAGTTAACAGGAGCTTTGTGCTACGTTAGGCGCGTAAGGTACATATGTCGACTTAGATCTAGAGTGAGTTTTGATGTAATTTTCGCTGTGCACTCATATATGTAAAATAATGTACCTCGTGTACTTTGTACCCTCTGTATACAAAGAAGATGAATAAAAAGATCTATGTTGATGTCCAGGATTGTTCGGACTCCGATTTAATGATCTGTTGCGGGGTGTGACAATTTTTGGTATCAGAGAATGATCTTGCGACCAATGCCATACACGTGTCGTTTCCTCGGTACACGCATCGAAAATATGAATACAACACACATATCACCTTGGCACAATTTTAGTGCCTCTGTGTGTGCGACGATCCCTCGGTTCACGCATAAGTCGTTGACCACCTTGGTGTGTGCGTCAGTCCCTCGGTATCCGCAATGATGCTCTAACACGTGGCATGCACACGTGGCACCCTCCGCTACGTGTCGTCTATGAAAGAGTTGTTTTTATTTAGGTGGCATAAGGTGGCGCATGCATACCATAAGAATAGGTACTAGGGTAACTCCATCTCAAAAAATTATCTGGATTTTACTGAGAAATAAGGTGAGTAGATGATTATGTGTGACGTATAGTCCTAGCTTGATATTAATAGGGATTGAATATTGTTACATCGAATGGATATAAATATCCCTATCTTGAGCTTATGGGATTACTGTGCTAGTAAGATTTTTGAGAGAATAATGATAGGATGAAGGTTTGATTCTTGAATTTAAGCATATTCAATCAGAAATTGAAGGATTTATGATTATATGAGAATTATAAGGTCTGAGAATGATCTAAATAAATAGACGTACATATTGAGACTCTAGATTTGAGGAACTTATGATTATGATCACTGATTAGTGTTGCCTTTAAGGTCTCTGGGGCATTTCAAACTCATGATCTTATATATATAAACAATGATTATGATGATATTTTTTATAGCTACATGGGCATCAAAAGTGAGTGCATAATATGTATATTTGTCTTGCCACATATGGAGAGTATGACCAGATTACGATGGATTTATTATTTGATCTTAATACTATATATAATGAGTGATTGTGGCAAGAGAAATGTAGTCCTTGATGGGTAGTAGCATACCCGATTTATTTTAATATTAAGGAGATCAAATGATTGCATTACTTGATATTAGTATTAATATAATCACTTAGTATGTTGATTTTGGGTATTGATATGGTCAAATAAATTGGATGATCATAGTGTGAGAAAATGAGCACTTATACTTTGATTGGAGATATGAGTTTAGTATGTTCTCAACCAATGGTTGTGGATGGACTATATAAAGATCTTAGGTTATGAAATTAACATAGAGTAAAAGAAGTAATGAAGTATATGATAAGGTCACTTAATCAAATTAGTATGCGACCCTAAATATTGGATGATCCAATTACTTAAAAACCCTATCAGATATATAAGGATGATTTGATATGAAATGAGAGCTCAACCATAGTAAGCAAATCAATGTGATGTATATAGCTTGAGATTTACTTGAGAATCAAGAAATTAGCTTTAGGATGATGCGAAACTAGTTGGGAATCGAGATTAAGGCAAATACGCTGTTGAGAAAATTTTAAGCCTAATATGTGATTAGGTATGAAAAACTAACCTTAAAGGAAATTTTGGAAAAGAAATAAACCTAAAGGATAATAAGTCTTAAGGAAAATGGCAAGGATACACCTACTTAAAATAATGAGCCTTGAAGGAAATATGGCTCATTGAAAAAAAATCAAATGACTGGTCAAGTAGATTATTAAAAGACATAGGGAGTGGTTGGATCTAATGACCAAATCTGACCAAAGATTTGAGGTGTTGAACTGATGGTTTTCACAACGAGTCTTAGAAACTTGCGAGCACAAGAAAAGATAGAAAACCTTAAAAGCTTGCAACATTTCAGGTTCTTGAGAAAAATGTCGAACGAGCAAACAATTGTATATCATCCAAAGAAAATTGTTATATTGATCAAACTGATTTAAAGGAATGTAATTCAGACCCTTAATGCACCAGTGTCCTCATTCTCAGAGGCACCTGAAATTAACAAACCAGCTTTAACTTGAACCGAGAGGTATTTTTGCTCTAGCATCCGGAGATTGGCTGCGATAACGCAACATGAACCTTTTTGGAAAAGAAAGGGGTTCGAAAGAAGGATACCATATGGTTCAAGCTGGTTAAGACCATTGTAAAATACGGTGCAGTTAGTAGGCTACAATACGAGTTCATTAAGGAAGAACACGGAAAATGGATGATACTACCATTGAAAAAATTAGAATAGAATGTTTGACGGGAATTTCATGACCTTGATTGACTTTTTATCGCTATATTCGGGGTGGTATGGGACGCAACAAATGTAGAGGATACCTGGAATATTTTGGACATGGAGGACCTATGGCCATGTGTGGTGAATCTCTAGAAACCAGTTTATAACTTGTATCACCAAGTTTTGAACCAAACACCTTATTTCAATCAAGTTGCCAAACTATTTTTAAATTCGGCCAACCCAATGTGTCATGTTTTGGATTTTAGGATTGAATATCGGGATTAAGTTGGAAATCAAAGATACCTAATTAAAAGTCACAACTCCAGTCCCTTACCCTAGAAAAGTTAGGAACAGTGACCCATGACAACCATACCTAAGAACATAAGCTAGAAACGAGAATTTACAATTCCATGTTAAATAAAACATAAATGCATCCAACAAAATAATACTAGACCTCATGTAACCGTAGATGAAGAAATCAATAGCACGTGACGAGATCATTGGTGCTAATGAACAACTGCCACTATATCTACAGTAAAGGGTATAAACGAAGAAATTCAGTAGCGATAGACAAACCTTAAAATCTTACTGAACATAGTCGTTGATTGAGGAGGAGGTCCATAACCTCGAGTTCATTTGATTTCCAGTGTCAAACGAACACAAAGTTAGTTAGCCTTATCAAGGAAAGCCACTAATAACTAACTCGGAGGTAATATGTACTTAACCATAAATAAGGCACGATATGAGGCATAAGACCATATTTATATAAAAAAGAAGAGATATGACTAAGAAGTATCGAGATAAAGTGCCAAATGAAACAAATATAATTAAGATTATCTGACGAAGCTCTACCTTCTTTAAGTATAAGAACTATCAAGAGCTTGTCAAAATAGCCACAATTTACGAGCAAGAAAAGGCTAAGCAGGAGTAAAGGATGAACATTGAAAAACGATTGGTAACTTTCATATAGTAGGGAAGCACAAAGCCATATCAAAATTGCCCAACCCTCCCGCCCTCTTTGACCTCAAAAAGCTTTGCCCCTCATATTCATCATTTCACAATACTAATAACGATGATAGTACAACATCGACTGAATTTTGAGGGCAAAATTCTTCTAAGGGGGATAGAGTATAATACCCCTGGTTTACACAAAAAAAAAAAAAAAACTGAAAATTCAGGAAAAAACTAGAAAGTTCGGGCGAAAACATGAAAGTTCAGGCGTAAACCCGAAAGTTCGGTCGAAAACCTGAAAGTTTAGGCATATGGTTTCTATAAAAAGGGGCCTTTCCCCCCTCATTTCTCACACCACAACTCTTCACTTCTCTCTCTCTTTGGTTGATTTCCATCACTCTCCTTGTGATTTTTCTCTTTCTTCTTTTGAGGCTCTTTCTCTTAGAGACTCTCCCTGCGATGCAAAGTTGTTCTCCTCGAGAAGAAGCGCCAGTTTTGGAACGAAGTCTAGTTTGAAGGTGGGGATGAAGGCATAGGTTTGCATGTATTATGTCTTTTCATAAAGTTATCACGCACTATTCATTATGTCTGATATTCACTTCCACCATACCGTTTATGAATGTACCTCGGTATATGAAATCCATGTGCTATACCATTACTCTGCTGAATTAATAATTAATTTAATTAGCCAGACACAGTCTTGTCCCAACAGCTTGTTGCTCTAGAAGAGTGGTATTTAAGCGAGACCATTGTGACTCCACCACTCAGCCTAGGAACTAGTCTGGTTGATTTTGTTGAGAGCTATCTCTTTGGTGCAGCCTTGAGATATGATACTGTATTATTCACATATACAATACTATTCACGCATATATTACTATTCATGTATATAGTACTATTCACATATATGATACTATTTACATATACGACATTATTCACACATAATACTATTCACGTATATGGTACTTTTCACGTATACTGTAACGACCCTCATTTTCATAAAATGGGACCCCAATATTGTTTAGATGTGTGGTATGTTTCTTGTGAAATGAGTGTATGCATGTTATAAATATTAGATAATATTATTCATATCATTATTATCTACTAATAAGATTACGTGTGGTATGTTATGGATATTAACTAATATTAGGTGAGTACATGTAGTGGTTAATTTAATTTTAACTATATGTAGTGATTACATATAGTGGTTAATTTGATTACATGTAGTCGTTGAAATGAATAAAATTGAATAAAGGTTAGATGGAAGTTGAATGAAATTAATTTAATGTAAAGTATATGGGGGGAGTTGTTTAGTAGATGGCATGCAAAGCATGGGAACATAAAATGAGATGAAATTCATTCAACTTGTTGGTCTTGTCATCCAGAAGAAAGAAAAAAAAACGTCCAGAGAAAGAAAGCTGAGAAGAAAGAAAGAAAAGAGAGAAAGGATTTCGGGATGGTTTTTCAACTGGATTCAATATGACGGTTAGCCATTTTTCCTTCTTTTCGTTGCAAAAGTGATATTTAAGCTACGTGTTACGTTCCTAGCGGTTTAATTTTTGTTATAAGAGGTGTTTTGTAGTGTTTCGAAAAATGGGGTTTTGACCCACTTTGAATAAAAACACGTAAAAATTATATATTATCACTCATATAGTCGCGTAGATCGCGAATATGTAGTTTGTTTGCATTAATATGTAATATTGATGCCGAAAGCCAAATTTGACACTGGGAAACTTTGAAACCATGTCAAACTCCGGTGAAATTCCAGTTTGAAACCATCGAATCGTAAGGGACTGAATTTCGGATGTTTCGATACCAAGATTATGATTTTTGGATATTGATTAATATTTTTAGTATGAGATTGAATGGTTTTAGTAAGTACGTCGGACTAGGAGACTTGTAGAAATAAGGTTAAAAAGCTTATTTCTACTATCTTTCACTTTGAAAATATTTTAGAGGGTGGTAGAAATTATTTAGACGTTTCACGTGTCTGGGAGACTAGCATATAATTATGGGACTGTATTGAAAAGTTATAAATTAATATAAATGGAAAGAATACCCATTAATATGACTTAATTAATATGAATGGTATTAATATGAAATGAAATGAAATGATAGGTGCAGGTTTTAATAGGAGTGTGGAGTGAAATGGTAGTGTGAAAACTATTATGGCATTGGTTATGAGTAGAATTTCATTATATTTTCATTTATATCATCATAATATGTATATGTGAATGCTTATACGTGTGCATGTTTGATTGTGGCTGTTGGCCCAGATATGTCCAAAAGGAGGGTGAATTGGACACTTAGACAATTTAAAAATAATAACAATGACAAAGATATAGTGCATAAAATAAACAAATATGCACACTCGATTTATAATGGTTTGGCTACTTGCCTACGTCCACTACCTAACCTCCTCAGTTAGGATTTTAACCTTGTGGCGACCCCACACCCTAGACCGCCATCCCTCATGGATCAACGAGCGGAAGTGTCATAGGCATCCATGACTACCTCAAATCATCCCATGAGATGATCGGGACCCTACAAGCCTCAACCAGACTCTCCATAGAGTCCCCAAAATTATTTTTTTTGAAACCACATCAACCTGATAGACTTAGCAATTCTAATATCATGACATGTACATCCACATGAATCAACAAGATATAATCTCCCAATGAGCAAGGCAATAATCATGAAGATCATATTACTCCCCAAATGAACATAAGACAATGATCCTTAAATAAAACATACAACCATGATCACAAAAGTCCTCAATTAAACCCAAAATAGTCTAAGGCAACATGCCTAAACCCATCATCAAATCCAAGTCCAAGGCATATAGCCAAATACATCAAAATCAAGGCCACAAGGCTAATATACATCAACATACCATAATACAACACAAACCCTCTCACAATTTAGGTTTAACAAGTGTTATATTAATTACATATGTATCAAAATAAGCAAAACATATACATATGTAAAAGACATCCATCCATACACATCAAACCTAGACTCACGTCAGGATGTCCCTACCTTTGGCAATGGCTAGGTCCTCAAGCAAATGCAATACCTTTGCCTTTACCCTTATCAGTAGAACCTGAAAAGAGAGTGAGAGTGTGAAACATAAAACACATAATAAAATAAGCATCAACCATTTTCATGCACATTTAAAAACTCCACCGACCCTTAGTTTATTTACAGACCGTAGGCCGGTCTTCCATCTTGGAGTATAACTTGCATCCTAGGGTCGTTTCATTCTGATCATTTCACTTTCAACCTACGTGAAATGATCCTACTAGCGGGGTATTACATACACAACCGCCATGGGTCATCTCATCTTGATCGTTCACTTTCAGCCTAAGCAGAATGATCCTGCCAGCTGGGTATTACATACACAACCGCCATTGGTCATCTCATCCTGATCATTCACTTTCAGCCTAAGTGACATGATCCTACCAGCGGGGTATTAAATACTCAACCGCCATTGGGTTATGTTGGCCTCATAACCCTAACCTTCATTTATAGAAGATTCTACCTCAACCCTCTAGAAAAGTTAGCTTGGCAACATGCACAAGCTTCCTAGGAACACCTAGGGAACTTAGCTTGGAAGACCAAGCTTCTAGAGTTTCAATGCATGCCATTTAAAAACATATTAAACACATGCATTTCTCAATGATAATTTCATGAAATTCAACATACAGGTATAATTTAATATGATGACACAAGTGATAAACAAAATGAACGACTACTCACAACCAATACCACGCACGCAAAGCTATCCACACACGAGCTACACGAATCCCAATGCAAAACAAAATCCTGTAAACCATAGATTCATGCACATGTATCAATTATCATGATCATCCATACACAGAGACACTAATCATGATTATTTTCTAATCCAGTAAGTCCATGTGCATCTAATTCCCCCCATTAGTCTCCCATCTCATGATCAACCTTGACATCCGTGCCAAGCCACGGATAAGGCTGATTCCCTAAAACTAAGACAATCACTTAGTCTAGGTCAATCAATCCTAACATAAGTCTAAACCATTCAAAACCATGCAAGATTGATTCTAACACAAGTAAATTCCTCAATTCAAATCAATACATGGCATATGACCTAATTTGGGGAAAATCTCTACAATAGGCATAGAGCCAAATTGCACTAAGTCATACAAAATTAACATAGGTTCAAACATTCTAAACCCATGATTCCATTCAATTTAGGTCCAATTAGATAATCCCGAAGTCAATTTGATCAATTGACTTGGTTTAGGTCAAAAGTCCCAATTTGGGCAAAATTCCGAAAATCAAGCCCTAGGCCGATTTTACACTAACTAGGGTTTCCGATGGATAAAAATACCGAACACCACCATCAATCATCTAGGATCAGCCACTTATCCAACATACTTCACATGCAAGCCCAACCGAAATCCCTAAGTTTGATTTCTAGGGTTTAGGTCTTTTACCCTAGATCTACCCATTTCTTGCTAGAAATTGGGGAAAATGGTACCATTGGGTTCCAAATCCACCAAGGAACCCAAATTTATACCATACACCACGGCCCTAAGGGTTTCCAACAAAACCCTAAACTCTTGCACCACCAAAAACGTGGTGAAGTTCAGGCAAAATGCATTCCAAGTGTAGATTTAGGTCAAGGAAGGTTGCTTCTATCATGAACAAGCTCAAAAGAGCAAAAATCAGCCAACCTTAGGAACGCCCAAAATCGTGACCCATGGAGAAAACTACACCAATAGAAAGCTTACTCTCACCTTCTATGGTGATTTCATGGAGAAAAATGGAGAAAAATACTTACTTTGGGGTGTAAATGGTGATGATTTCCCTTGGAAACCCTAGCTTTCCTCCCTTATTCCTTCTCCAATTCGTTCTTGGCACATATGGAAATAGTAGCAACCTTTCCCCTCTTTTTATAGACTGAAAATGACCATTTTTGACCAACGACGTGCCCAAAAAATGGATCAGTGCCCTCCTGATCAGTGCAGCAGCGTCCTCCCAGCGCATGTGCGCCCTCCTAGCACATGCGCGTCATCCCTTTCGCCCAAAACACCAATTTTTCATTTTTGCCGCTACGAGCTCAATATACATCAAAATTTCGCATACGACTACTCGTTTTCTATGTAAAGTCGCATACTGGACTCATTTCTAATATCCGTAGGTCCATTTGACGCACCAATAATTAATTATCATTTAATCAACACATATACACAACATATTCCAATATAAATGTCATATTTACCATGTGTTGAGATATAACCTTCCCATATATAAAGGTGCATTAAATGAGGACATTTAATGGAGTATTTTCAACAAGTCACATGTCAAGATGATGACTTGATCAACAAGTTACTTATGTGAAGCTTCTCCAACAAGCCACTTACAATAGTATAAATATGGCAAATAATATTAATAACAATAATAACACCACCAATAATACTTTCTATAATAACACCACCACCACTAATAATACTTTCTTTTATATAAGCAAATAATCACACATCAAACACACATACATACATACCAAGGTGAGCACATAGAGTTTGGGCAAAAATACAAATGGGTTATGGGCTAGATGAAATGATTTCTAGGGCGCTACAAACCTTGTCACTAAGAGATTCTCTTATGGGTGAGAATCAAACCGTTACACATTTTCTCAACTTGCGGGTGTGAGAACAACCGTTACACTGCTCAGCTCACAGGCGTGAGACCAACCTATCTCAACTTATGAGTGTGAGAATTACCGTTTCTCAACTTACAAGTGTGAGAAGACCTGACCTTGTTGAATATAAAATATCAACTCAGTAGTTTATCTAACTACTGTTACAACCTTGATACAATATACATGATATGAACTATCTATCAAATTAATCTTTTAACAAGAATGATATAAGTTAAAACAATGTTGAATGATTTGAGTAAAAACAATTCAAAACTTCAAATAGATTTTCAGATAAAGATAGGATGTTTGCTCAGTATGAAAATCTTTTGAATACGTAAAGTCTCGAAGAAAACTAGGGTGAAAACATAGTGACTTAAACGTTTTCTTTACCAGATGAAAATTCGACTAACTTTCAAAAATGTTTTAGCTCAGAGAATTTTCGGTGGTCTTAACAAATTGTTAAGTGTCTGTATTTATAGACTTGTAGAGATGAAGTTGTTGTTCATTTGAATTTGAATTTCAAATATGAACGTTTACTCACAACTGCTAGAATATACCACGAAAACGGCAACTTAACAATTCATGAATATTATGTTTTTCTCCAGATACACAAATAAGGAAAGTTTTCGAAGACGTGGTTCATGATTCAGAGAATATCTCTTACAAATACAGAAAATTGATTTTGTACAAAAAGTTATTCTAAAAAGGTGGCAAAAAATATGTACATGTAAGAATAACAAAAATATCATTTCTGTCGTTTTGTTCCTTTGAGGGCGCTCATAGAAATCAGCGTCCTACTAAACAATGAAGTGAGGGCGCTACTAAATAGTAAACATCCTGAATTGCTTTGACAATTAAACGACTTAAAGTATGAGGGCGCTACTTCGCAGTAAGCGTCCTACTTTGTTTTGAAACGTAAAACACATGAGGGCGCTACTCAAGAGTAAGTGTTCGGAAACTATTAAATGTAGTTTTAAAACAATGTTAAGCGCATTGACGGACGGTGAGCGTCCTATTTTGGAGACAACAGTCATGGGAATGAAAATTTCTATCAACATCCAGATTATTGCTCGACTTTTGGAGATTTCGATTGAGGAGAGGATTATTGATCCACATGAACCCCAGACAGTTGCAGAGATCGCAGAGTCTAATGAAAAATTGTTCAATTCCCTCGCCAAAGAGCTATACACTCAATCGACGTACACCAACCTCCCAAACAATCATATTAAGCCATCTCTTGCCGGCCTCGGAAAGATTGTATACGACAACATCTTGCCAGAAAGGGGTACTAGAGGCACTATGTCAAGGGCTCAACTTCTTATGTTTACTGCATAGAGAAGAAAATTAAGGTCTCCCTACCACACAACATTATCCATCAAATGATGAGGGTGATACCCTTTGAGAAAAGAATTCCTCGGCTACGGAGTCTTGATTATGAGGGTACTATACGAGGCAAACGTCGACACTTTAGATGAAACGTCAAAGCAGATCACTGAACCAGTTACAACATCCTCTATTTTCAAGACATATAGCACAACTGGAGGGGTAACTGACGAAGAAGTATTCGGCACGACTATAAGAAATGTCGAAAGAATGAGATACAAGCATGGACGTTGCCTTCGAAAAAGTCGACGCAAGATGCCCGTCAGAGAAGGACCAAATAATGAGTCAAATCAGAATCCTACATCAGACCCAACCCCGAATAGTGATCCAACCGATCTACCATTCACTGAGGAAGAGTTATATGCCACACTAAATCAACCTACACAAAGTCATGATAGACAAGGTACGCACGCAAATCCACCAACTTGGAACGTGCCAACTCAAGGCAGCACTTTGTAGCAAAGATTTCTAACTCCTGAGGTACAGTATCAGCCAGTTCCACAAGTTGCTGTAAACCAACAACAACAGTATTGGGTGTCACCAAATTTTGGAGGGCAAAACATCCCAATGAGCCCATTGTTTCAAACATTTTCACCTCAAACAAATCCAAATATCCAAGGGGTTCCAATTAGGGGATCCCTGCACAATCAAAACAACTACCTTCCACCTATGAATCACTCATACAACCAATACTTTCCCCCAATGCCAATGGCCTACCCTTCACATACGGGACAAACAACCCATCAACCACCAATGGGGCAACCAACTAACCTACTTGAACGGTTAGATGAAATGACATCCAATATTGTTGAAATGAGAGAAACCCAAAATAATATATTAACACGTATGCAAAACTCCGACGCAGAGCGAGCAAACTCTCAACCTTCTGTTGGTAGTCGTTCTGTACCTAGCAAGAGATCTCGAAGGAGCGGTAGTAGGCAGAAAAATAAAAATTAATTACTGGCATTGTAAACTTTTCTTTGATATATATGAATGAAATTGTTTTGTTTACAGACTATCTTTGGTGGGCCGACTTACAACCATTCTTTCTTTTGTATCACTAACTTTGGAGTGGTATGGGTCACAACAAAATTGGAAGATACTAAATAAAATGTGGAAGTAAGAAAACCTACGACCTTGTATGAAAAGAAACATTTGGAGAAAATTGCATTACTAACATTATCACTAAGTTTACACGGTATGGGACGAGTAAACTTAGAAGATACTATTGGTGAACTTCTATTCAGCCAATGTTTTTAGAGACCGTGTTCATACAACTTAACTTGGTTGACACCCTTATTACTAAATTCATGTGGTATGGGACACATGAACTTGGATAATAATCGAAAAGACTAAGAGTAAGAGTCTGAATACATAAGATTACGGTAGAACGTTAGATCAGGATATTTACCGAGGCAAATCTTAGAATTCTTATGACTCGCATGGATTTTCAATGAAATACATATGTATGTTCACAAAAACCAGAACCAAATCATTTTAAATACTTGCAAAGTTTTATACTTATTATATAAACATTCTAACCTTGTTTTTTACACCAAGACCAAACATACGAGATATATAAGATTATTTGATTCCTCAACAAAAACCTTACACTATACTTAGAAAAATAAGTGATTTTAATATTGCAGTACTCCCGAAATTGTTGCTAAGCATACTATAACATTATACTTGGCTACTGTTCCTTAATCTTGGTTTTATTTTTTCCTTGCCAGTGAGAAAATGCAAACCAGGAAGAGAGGAAGGCCACGTACTGTTCGTCCAGCAGTGGAGGCACCTCCTGAGATTCAGGAACTGCCGCCTCCAACAACAACACAGGCCACACCCAACACTACCACTACATCTGGGCAGACAATACCACCCCCACCCGCACCCTTTGCCATGCCTTCGAGCATGGAAACCTTCTTCGCCGGATTTATTGAAGCAATGAAAGTCACTGTTCAAACGGTTGTTCATGAGACCGCGACTAGTCAGGTTGCCACGGTTCAAGCACCTGTAAAATATGGGTCAGAATCTCAAACCGATCAGATTACTAAATACAAGCGGCTACAACCTCTTACTTTTGCTGGCACCATTTAGGCTGATGAGGTACAAAAGTGGCTGGATGAGTCAAATAAGGCTCTTGATGCAATGGGAGTCGATGCAAGCGACCTACCAACTTGCTGGTGGGGCAAACACATGGTGGATAATAGTGAAAGAGGACCCAAGGGTCAACATAACAGATATGAGTTGGCAACAGTTCGAGTCAATGTTTATTGATGAGTATTTTCCCGGTTCTGTGAAGAGACAGAAGCGCCAGGAATTTGCTAAGTTAATATATGCAAATCTTTTTATGGTACTGACGTAAATTTGCAGTGTTCTCGATGTGAACTTCAAATGTCAGAACAGATAATATATGCAAATCTTTTTATGATGGATATTGAAGACTTCGACATCATCCTCGACATGGACTGGCTAGCACCACTGAATGCAAAGATCGACTGTATGGAGAAGCAAGTTCAGTTAACCTTGCCTACAAGAGAGTTTGTCAAGATTCAGGGAACAAGGAAATGGATACACAAATAAACAGTTGCACTTCTCAAGTCACAACTTCGAGCGTTATCCCTTGGTAACGAAAATGAATCACCAGCACTGTACCCTCTCAAAGTACATGATGTTTCAGTCATATCTGAATTCCCAACAGTTTTTCTAAATGACATTCCTGGTCTACCTCCAGTTAGGTCATTCAATTTTGAGATCAACCTCACACCTGGGACAGGGCCTATCTCAATTCCACCATACAGAATGTCAAATGTCGAGTTGGTCGAACTAGACAAACAACTGAAGGAATTAGAGAGTAATGGCTTCATCAGAAAGAGTTCATCACCCTGGGGCGTTCCAGTTCTGTTTGTTTGCAAAATGGATGGTTCGTTACGACTTTGCATCGATTATCGCAAGTTGAATAATGTCACCATCAAGAACAGATATCCGTTGCCCAGGATCGATGACTTATTCGAGCTACTTAAAGATGCCAAATACTTTTCTAAGATTAATTTACGGTCCGGTTATCACCAACTCTGGATCCGAGAGTCGGACATCACCAAGACGACATTCAGAACTCGGTACGGTCACTACGAGTTCTTGGTCATGTCGTTCGGTCTAACAAATGCACCTGCTGCATTCATGGATTTGATGAATCGCATATTCAGGTTATACTTAGACCGATTTGTGGTGGTTTTTGTGGACGACATCTTGATATATTCCTCAACCGAGGAAGACCATAAGATACATTTGAAGATAATCCTCCAGACGTTGAGAAGCCACCAACTATATGCAAAGTTGAGTAAGTACGAATTTTGGGCGAAGAGAGTTCAATTCCTAGGCCATGTGGTTTCAGGCAATGGCATTGAGGTAGATCCTTCTAAGGTTGAAGCAGTTTTAAACTAGAAGCAGCCTATCACAGTTACTCAGATTATGAGTTTTCTTGGTTTGGCTGGCTATTATAGACGTTTCATCAAGGACTTCTCAAAGATTGCTGAACCTATGACCAAGCTCACTCGAAAAGACGTGCGATTCATCTGGAATCCCTCCTGTGAAGCATCATTTCAGGAATTGAAGAAACGCCTCACGACGACACCTGTACTTATCACTCCAAAAAATGCTATTGGATTTTCACTATACACCGATGCCTCTCTTCAAGGCTTAGGTGCCGTACTAATGCAAGAAGGCCAAGTTGTTGCATACTCCTCGAGGTAACTGAAGATTCATGAGGGTAATTACCCAACACATGACTTGGATATTAATTATGGCGTCATTACCTATACGGTGAACGGTTCGAGGTCTTCTCAGATCACAAGAGTCTTAAGTACATATACACTCAGAGAGACCTAAACCTCCGCCAAAGACGATGGTTGGAATTTTTGAAAGATTATGACTTTCAACTCCAGTACCATCACGGAAAGGCCAATGTTGTGGCCGATGCCCTGAGTAGAGAATCTTATGTTGCTTGCACTCTTAACTACAAAATGGGGAAGTTGGCTACAGAGATGGAGAACTTTAACCTACAACTGAACGAAGAGGGACCAAGACCACGCCTCTCTCAATTATCAGCCAACTCTGAGCTCATTCGAAAGATTTCAACAGCTCAAGCCAATGACCCTATGTTAATGGACAAACGAGAACTTCTACTCAGCGGACAGGACCTTCCTCACTGGTCAGTAGCTGAAGACGGGACCATTTCTATAGAAAATGTCTCTATCTACCGAACGATCCTGAGGTTCGGAAAGAAGTGCTTACTGAGATGCGCTGTTCGAGGTACGCTATGCATCCTGGGGGTGAGAAGATGTACAAGGATCTCAAGTGACAATTCTGGTTTTTTGGAATGAAGAAGGCAATTGCAGACTTTGTTGCTCGATGTCTCGTTTGCCAGAAAGTTAAGGCAGAACGAAGACTTTCCTCTGGACTTCTCCAACCGTTACTTATTAGAGAATGGAAATGGGAGAACATCGCAATGGATTTTGTTACGGCCTTACCTCGAAACAATAAAGGGTAAGATGCTATCTGGGTCATCATTGACAGACTTACAAAGTCTGCACACTTCTTGCCAATAAATTCACGAATAACCCCGCCAAACTTGCAGAACTATATGAAAGAGAGATCGTGCGCCTTCATGGCATACCACTCATGATCGTCTCTGATCGAGACCCTCGAATCACATCAAACTTTTGGAAAAGCTTCCAGAGTATAATGAGTTCTAAGATCACTATGAGCACAACCTTCCACCCTCAGACTGATGGGCAGTCATAGCGGCTTATCCAAATCTTAGAAGACATGTTACAATGCTGCATTTTTGACTTCAATGACGGATAGGCAAAGTATTTACATTTAGCTGTGTTTGCATACAACAACAGCTACCAAACTAGTCTCGGCATGGCACCGTACGAGGCTCTCTATGGTCGCCCTTGTAGATCTCCGGTATGCTGGTTAGATATGGCAGATCGACCGCAGTTAGGCCCTGAACTAGTTTAAGAGACTTCTGAGAAGATCACACTAGTAAAGGAACGATTTCGTGTTGCACAAAGTCGACAGAAGAGCTATGCAGACAAGCGGGGACAACCTCTAGAATTTTATAAGTGGGACTTCGTTTTTGTAAAAGTTCAGCCCACAAGAGGTGTCAAACGCTTTGGGATCAAAGGAAAGCTCTCCCCGCGGTACATCGGCCCATTCCAGATCATTGAACGTATTGGCAAACTTGCTTATCGTCTGTCCCTTCCTTCGTCCATGCCTAAGGTTCATGATCTTTTCATGTATCTATGCTTCGCAAGTATCGTCCCGATCCTTCGCACGTTATCCCTTTAGTCGAGGTTCAGGTTGTGGAAGGAAATACGTATCAAGAGAGAGCGATACAGATTTTAGAAAGAAAAACTCAAGAACTACGGCGAGGTAGCATACCACTTGTGAAAGTGCTCTGGGATCACCACGGCATAGAGGAAGCAACATGGGAACTAAAAGCAACAATTAACCAAAAATACCCTGAATTGTTTTCTAGTACCAACTGATGATGTGATAAATTGTACTATTCTCACTTATCAATAAAATGATGAAACATTGGTTACACTTATCTCAATACATTGTTTCACTTAAATAACTACGCAGATGTCTGAAAATAATATCAATGGATATAGTGATGCACACACGCGGTGGCCTCCTTGGCAACTTGTGGCTACTTCTCAAGAAGCAGAGTCAAGTCACAACTACTTTGCATCACCAACTCCATCACCACACAGACAGCGATCCATATCGGCGTGCATGGCTTTTTTCGTAACAATCCCGTGCCATCATCTTGGCCGGACCTTCTACCAAAATTGCCAGGCGGCCGGATTCGAGCAACATCACGAAAACGTATTCCAACGCTCAACCTACCTCCCCTCAAACGATGTAACCAGCGCCCTCCACCACCATCTGTTGTGCAAAGGTTGGAATCTTCAGAGGATGAATCTGATTCCATTTGCTCTCCATGGTTTTATGATGACAAGGATTTCACCGGTCACAGTGCTATTCATGGACCATACAAGCACTGCCCTGAACTTGCAAAAGATAACGCTGGCAGTGAATCTCAAACAGATAACCATCATAACTACTTGAATTGATTTCGAGGGCAAAATTCCTTTAAGGGGGGAAGAGTGTAATACCCTAGAATTGCACAAAAATAAAAAAAAAAAAAAAAATTTAGGGCAACGCCCGAACGTTCAGGCGTCAAAAATCTCTATATAAGGAACCCTCCTCATTTCTCATTTCTCACACCAAAATCACTCTCCTCGTGATTTTCCTTCTCTTTCTCACTCATTTTGAGTTTTAGTTTTTTGAGACTCTCGGTGCGGTGCGACGAAGTTCTGTCCGGAAGAAAGCGCCAGATCTGAAAGAAGAAGTTCTTATCTGAAGGTGGGGAACGAAATATAGGTTTGCGTGTTTCATAACTTTTATTAAAGTTTACATTCAATTATTATTGTCTACTGTTCATTTACACTGCATTATGTCATATAATGTTTATACTGCCGCACTTATGCCTGTATATTTGGAATTCATGTATTACACTGTTATAATGTCGGATTTGTGGTCAATCTGACTCAACTAGACTCGGTCTTGTCCTCAGTAACTTTAAATAGTGAACGGGAGGCAACGGGCTGCTCTGGGTGAATGATATTTAAGCAGACCTTGTGTCTTACCACTCAACTGGGGACTGAGCTAGTTGGTATTATTGAAAGCTATCAGCTTATGCAAGTAATACTGAATGTCCTAACCTTGCACGTCGTGATACCAACTCTGATAAGGATCACCAGATGTTGCCAAAGTCAGTCTAAATGTCAAGAAAAGACCAGACCAGTAGACTAGACCAGTTCATGGATTGGCATCATACATATCACCACCTAGGACGTCTATGGTTTATGACTCATAGAATAGTTAGTAGCATTGCTCGCTATTCATTATATTTCTCTGGAGAGGGACGTGCATGAGAACCCGGCTACGCCGCGGAGGGACACCAGTCGTGAATCCAGAGCATCATTCCTGAGGAGGGACGTACAGTGAGAACCTGGCTACGCTCGGGGAAGGACACCTATACGTGAACTCAAGCGATGTATGTTCATTAAACCATTACAAGACAGTGTCATGCATACATACATATTGATTGATTATGATGCTCACATGTGTATTTTAGATATTTATATTGAAGTATGCTTATTAATTGTTATACTCACGAACTATTTACCCATTGAGCGCGTTAAGCTCACTCCATTATTATCCAATTTTTCACATGAAATTAGGGTGGACTGGGAGCAAGTTTATGGGGCCCACATTTTGTACCTTTGTATCATTCATTGGGGATTTTGGGGAGTATGTTCCCTTGACCGTTTCATGTACAAATTATATTCTGAATTAAATGAAATCAGATTTGTACTGTGTATTATATTTTTCGCTATGCACTCTGTTGTTACCATTGTTATTATTCCAAATGCGCGCCCCGTCCGAGAGTGTACCGCCGGTTTAGGCGCGTCCGGGTGGGGTGTGACAATAGACTTATGCCAGAGGTAAAGGTAAAGACGGAGGAGGTGAGAGTTAGGGTTTTAGAGCACCTGACACAGCTTCACATGTGGGATCTTCTACGCCCAGAGCACCATTCATTTGCTACTAGTGTGGACAGCCAGGACACCAGAGGTTTGAGTTTCCGAATCCACCAGTGGTGTCTCCAGGAAGCACTCCTCAGCCTATCAGCAGAGAGAAAGCTAAAACAGTGACAGAACCTGACCCAGAAGCATCAAAGACATTGGTATAAGGTATGATCACTATTTGTGATATGCCTATGTATGTGTTTATTGATGCTGGTTTTACATTATCTTTTATTTTTGGGCATGTGGTAGATAAATTAAAAATTACTCTTGTTAGAGCTAGTACATGGTTGATGTTGAGTACAAGAGCAGGGGAGAGAATCTACCCTAATATGGTTTGTGGGCACGACATAGTTAGATTGGGTAATTATGAGATGCCTATGAACTTTAGAATTCTAGAGTTCTTAGAATTTGATGCTATCCTAGGAATGGATTGGATAGCAGCCTATCATGGCTATGTAGACTGCTTTGCTAAGAAAATTATATTCCAAATTCCTGGATATCTTGCATTTGAGTATAAAGGTGGAACATCAGATAAACAAACTTCTAGAGGTAAATTGGTGACAAATGATGAGAAAGTAGTGTTAGCTGGTTTGATACCAGAAGATGAAAAGACCAATGAGATTAAGTTTGATGACATTCCTGTCGTGAAAGAATTCCCAGAGGTGTTTCTTGCAGATTTGCCTGGATTACCTCCTAGAAGGGAGATTGACTTTATCATTGAGCTAACTCCTGGTACTAAACCTATTTTTATGGCACCGTATAGAATGGCGCCTAAGGAATTACAAGAGTTAAAAATACAGTTAGAAGAACTGTTGGCTAAGGGTTTTAGAAACCCAAGTTTATCACCATGAGGAGCTTCAGTCTTGTTTGTGATCAAGAAAGATGGGAGCTTGAGGCTGTGTATTGATTACGGACAGCTAAATCGAGTGACTGTGAAAAATAAGTACCCTCTTCCACTCAGATGATTTGTTTGATCAGCTGAAGGGAGCTAAATTCTTCTCGAAGATTGACTTGAGGTCAGGTTACCATTAGCTGAGGATCAGGGAGGAGGATGTACCTAAGACAACCTTCAGGACTAGATATGGACATTATTTTTTTTTGGTGATGCCTTTTGGTGTGACCAATGCACCTGCCATATTTATGGATTTGATGCAGAGGGTGTTCAAGCCATATCTAGACCAGTTTGTCATTATTTTCATTGATGATATTCTAATATATTCCAAGACTCATGAGGAGTATGAAAAGCACCTCAGGATGAGTTTGCAAACTTTAAAAGAACATATGTTATATGCTAAGTTTAGCATGTGTGAGTTTTGGATATTAGAGGTGAAATTCCTTGGTCATGTGGTGAGCTCGGAGGGAATTTTCGTTAATCCAGCTAAGGTTGAGGCCATTATTAGTTAGACAAGACCCATCACAGTGACAGATATCATAAGTTTTTTAGGATTGGTTGGTTATTATCAGAGGTTTATGCAGAGTTTTTCAAAGCTGGCTGCACCATTAACCAAGCTGACTTAGAAGAATATGCCATTTGTGTGGACAGATGAGTGCGAAAATGTTTTGGTTGAACTGAAAAGAAAGTCGACATCTGCACCAGTGTTGATCTTACGAGAATCTAGTCAAGAGTTAGTGATCTATACAGATGCTTCTCATACAAGTTTGGGTTGTGTACTTATGCAAAAGGATAGGGTCATTGCTTATGCATCAAGGCAGTTGAAGGTGCATGAGAAAAACTATCCTGTACATGATTTAGAATTGGCTGCAGTAGTCTTCGCATTGAAACTTTGGAGGCATTATCTCTATGGGGAGAAATTCACACTCTATTCAGATCATAAAAGTCTGAAATACCTATTTTCACAAAAAGATCTGAGTATGAGACAGAGGTGGTGGTTCGAGCTTCTCAAGGATTACAACTTCACACTGGAGTATCATCCTGGGAAGGTTAATGTAGTGGCTGATGCACTGAGCAGGAAGAGAGTAGAAGCTACTATTATGGCTAGTTAGATGTCTCATGAGTGGAGACTACTAGGGGATGCTACTATGATGAGTATTCATCCTATCTTTACAGATACAGTTATATGTGCTCAGATGAGGGCTCAGCCAGTTCATATTTAGGTAGTGATGTTCAGGACTTGGGCTGATGATTACAGTCGTGAGGACTAGTTGTTGACTTCAGATGATGTTTTGCGATTCAGAGGGATATTATGGATTCCTACAGATCCACAACTTAGACGAGAGGTACTTCAGGAGTCACATAGATCCATATATGCTATTCATCTAGGTGCTACCAAGATGTATCAAGATATGAAACGAGATATTGGTGACCTGGCATGAAAAGAGATATAGCTAAGTATATCAGGAAATGTGAAATATGTCAGCAAGTGAAGGCTGAACATCAGAAGCCTGGAGGGTAGATGCAACCACTTGCCATTCCTGAATGGAAGTGGGAGCATATAGCTATGGATTTTGTGATGGGATTTCCTAGATCTCAGCAGAGACATGATGCCATTTGGGTCATAGTGGACAGACTGACTAAATCTGCTCACTTTCTTCCAATGAACACCAGAGATTCTGTAGACAGACTGAGTCGGTTGTATGTACGTGAGATTGTTCAATTACATGGAGTACCAGTATCGATAGTATCAGATAGGGATTCGAGGTTTACCTCGAGATTCTGGCAGGGGTTGCAGAAGCAGCTCAGTACTCGGCTGAATCTCAGTACAACTTTTCATCCTCGGATTGATGGCTAGATAGAGAGGTTGATTCAGATATTAGAGGATATGCTCAGATCATGTATTTTAGAGTTTGGTGGAAATTGGGAAGAGTATATACATCTGTGTGAATTTACATATAGTAACAGTTGTCAGTCTAGTATCTGTATGACTCCTTTTGAGGCTTTATATGGGAGGCCATGTAGATCACTAGTTTGTTGGACTGAGGTAGGGGATATTGCTTTGATGGGTCCTGCTTTTGTGCAAGAACACACAGAGAAGATAAAGCAGATTAGACAAAACATGAAGGCGACCCAAGATAGACAGAAAAGTTATGTGGATATCAGAAAGAGAACCCTAAGGCTTGATGAGGGAGACCATGTACTGTTGAACGTCTCACCACAGAAAGGGCAAACTCGGTTTCGGGTAAAATGGAAATTAGCTCCTAGATTCATTGGACCTTTGCAGATCCTTGAGAGGATTGGTCCAGTTTCTTACAGGTTAGCCTTACCACCTCAGTTGGTAGCAGTACATAATGTATTCCATGTTTTGATGTTGAGGAAGTAACACTCAGATCCTACTCAACAGCGTTATCCAGATCCTACCCATGTGTTGGATTGGAGACATCTAGATTTGAGGTAAGATGGAACATATGATGAGATGCCAGTAGTGATTCTTGACAGGAAAGTGCAGAAGCTTAGGAATGAAGAGATTCTAATGGTCAAGGTCAAGTGGCAGTTTCATGGTGAGGAACAATATACCTGGGAGCGTAAAGATTATATGAAGGAGCATTTCTCAGAATTTATAAAATAAGGTATGCTTTCTAACTGTTATATTTTGAGGATGAAATTTCTTTTAAGTTGGAGAGGTTGTAACGACCCTCATTTTCATAAAATGGGACCCAAATACTGTTTAGATGTTGTGTGGTATGTTTTTTTGTGAAATGAGTGTATGTATGTTAAAATATTAGATAATATTATTCATATCCTTCTTCATAACCTTATTATTCATAACATTATTATCTACTAATAAGATTATGTGTGGTATGTTATGGATATTAACTAATATTAGGTGAGTACATGTAGGGTTAATTTAATTTAAACAATATGTAGTGATTACATGTAGTGGTGAATTTGATTACATGTAGTGGTTGAAATGAATAAAATTGAATAAAGGCTAGATGAAAGTTGAATGATATTAATTTAATGTAAAGTATATGGGGGGGGGTTGTTTAGTAGATGGCATGCAAAGCATGGGAACATAAAGTGAGATGAACTTCATTCAACTTGCTGGTCTTGTCGTCCAGGAGAAAGAAAAAAAGAACGTCTAGAGAAAGAAAGCCGAGAAGAAAGAAAGAAAAGAGATAAAGGGTTTCATGACGGTTTTGCGACCGGATTCGATATGCTGGTAAGCCATATTTCTTTTTTTTCATTGCAAAAGTGATATTTAAGCTACGTGTGACGTTCCTAGCGGTTTAATTTTTGCTATAGGAAGTGTTTTGTAATGTTTCCAAAAATGGGGTTTTGACCCACTTTGAATTCAAACACCTAAAAATTATATATTATCACTCCTATAGTCACATAGATCGCGAATATGTAGTTTGTTTGCATTCATATGTAATATTGGTGCCGGTATAGCTGTCGGAAGCCAAATTTGACACTGGGGGCCTTTAGAACCATGTCAAACTCTGGTGAAATTTCTTTTTGAAACCATCGAATCATAGAAGACAGAATTTCGGACGTTTCGATACCAAGATCATGATTTTTGGATATTGATTACTATTTTTAGTATGCGATCGAATGGTTTCAGTAAGTATGTTGGACTAGGAGACTTGTGGAAATAAGGTTAAAAAGCTTATCTCTACTGTCTTTCACTTTGAAAATATTTTAGAGGGTGGTAGAAATTATTCAAACTCTTGGAGACTCGCATATAATTATGGGACTGAATTGGAAAGTTTAGAAATTACTATAAATGGAAAGAATACCCATTAATATGACTTAATTAATATGAATGGGTAATAATATGAAATGAAATGATATGTGTAGGTTTGAATAGGAGTGTGGAGTGAAATGGTAGTGTGGAAACTATTCTGGCATTGGTTATGAGTAGAATTTCATTATATTTTCATTTATATCAACATAATATGTATATATGTGTGAATGCTTATACGTGTGCATGTTTGATTGTGGCATGAAGAAAAGGCAAAGATTTTCTATATAGACTAATAAATCTATTGGAGCTAGACCTTTAGATATAATCAAGTAGGTTGAGTTTGCTCTCTACAAGAATAATCGGGTCTAGTGGTCCTATTTAGATTTAAAAGTTTATGTAGGAATCTATTCAGTTGGAAAGTGTGACATGTTCTAGTATGGTTTGCGAGGAAAGCTAATTATGTTCGAAAAGAGGGATGTTTACTTGGAATTCGAGTACGGTTTACATCTTCTTTAGAACATTAGTTGGTAAGTACTGAATAGTACAAAGAACTAGTCCATTAGTACATCTGGCTGAATTATTCGAATAAGACTAAAATATGTGTGTTGCATATGGCATTGGCTTGCATTATATATTGGATGTTACTATGAGATGTATATATTGCATATTGATTGGCATAACATGCTCATGCATTCTCGATGATGTAGATGTATAGATGATGATATGTATGAATTCTATTTCACTGGGCACTGTTGGCTCACTCTATTCCCATTTTTTTTCAAGTCTTTCAACAGTAGACAAGGGCAAGGGAATAGCTTATCAGTGAGAAAGTAGTGCCTTGCCAGAGGAATTTTATTTTGATGTAGGTTTGATGAGATAGTTGTATACATGTATTTTGGTATTTTTGTTATGTATATATATGTATATAACACCCACACATAGAAACTAAATTAGATAGATGTATATGATAGTCAGATGATAGATGGATACTGTTAGATGATGTTTAGTTTGGATTTTGATGGATGTGGATTTATATATATTGTGTTGGATGGTTAATCAGGTGAAATGGATTTGTGTTAGATGTCCTATTTATAAAGGAAACTCTGCTGGAGTCTCGGTTGAGGCTTAACAGGGACTTAATTGTCCTATGGGTGATATAATGTTAGATTTTTGTTCCTGACCCCTGACATATATGGTACCATTCATGTATACAACACTATTTAGGTATACGGTATTTTTCCCTGTGACGTCTTGATTATGCGCGATGGTGATGGCCAATCCTTGTGACTATCATTTAGGCATCACCAGACGTCTCTAAAATATGGCCTAGTGCATAACCTTTGATTTCACATTGAAACACATTATAAAAGTTATATGTCAAGGTTATGCACGAGACGATATACTTTCTTGGTCTTTAAAGCTTTACCATGAAAGTTAGTAGACAACATAACCACCTAAGGACGTAAGCTGTTCGTGGCCTGTGGATTGATTATTATAAATTTTGGCGCTTGAGAGTCGCCCGTGGTGCATGAATGCCCACCTGATTGAGTCAACCCTAGGCGGTGCACCTCTGCTGTAAACTTTATTGTGTCAGCCAAAAGGAGATGTACGAACTGGGTTGTACCTTACTATTGAAATATTGGTTATATGAATTTCCCTGGAGATGGACATCTATATGTGAACCCAGGATGGTGCTTGGACACAAAGCCTTACGAGACGGCGTGTTATGAGTGTTTACGGGTTAATGGTTAATAAAATATTGACGATGTTCATGTTGTGTTTATATGATATCTGTGATTGTGATGCTCTATTAATTAATTGTCATAATCCATAGAATATCTGCTTGACCTACTGGGCGATTGCTCCCTCTGTTGCTAACATTTTTAGGGCTTAGACATTTTGGTCAAAAGAGAAAGTTAACGGGAGCTACCTGCAACTTAGATCTAGAGTGAGTCTTGATGTAATTTCCGCTGCTTACTCGTGTATGTAAAATATTGTACCTCGTGTACTTTGTACCCTCTATATTCAAAGAAGATGAATAAAAAGATCTACGTTGATGTCTAGGATTGTTCGCACTCCGATTTTATGATCTGTTGCGGGGTGTGACAGTACATCCATTAGATTCCCCAATATTATGAGATCACTGAAAAATGAATAAAGATAATATTCGTCTTCATTAAAATAATGAAGAGCTAGCTGGTCCTGAAGTACCATGTCTTGGTGCAATGGATGTACTTATATACAAAGCCAGATATTGTTTTCGCTGTTGACATGTCACACCCCGCTCGGACGCGCCTAAACCGACAATACACTAGCGGACTGGGCACGCATTTGGGACAATAACAATGGTAACAACAGAGTGCGCAGCGAAAAATATAATACATTACAAATCTGATTTCATTTAATTCAGAATATAATTTGTACATGAAACGGTCAAGGGAACATACTCCCCAAAATTCCCAATGAATGATACAAAGGGTACAAAATGTGGGCCCTATAAACTTGCACCCAGTCCACCCTAATTTCCTGTGAAAATTTGGATAATAATGGAGTGAGCTTAACGCGCTCAGTGGGTAAATAGTTCGTGAGTATAACAATTAATAAAGCATACTTCAATATTAAATATCTTAAATACACATGTGAGCATCATAATCAATCAATATGTATGTATGCATGACACCGTCTCGTAATGGTTTGATGAACGTACATCACCTGAGTTCACGTACAGGTGTCCTTCCCTGGGTGTAGCCAGGTTCTCACTGTACGTCCCTCCCCAGGAACGATGCTCTGGATTCACGTACTGATGTCCCTCCCCGGACGTAGCCGGGTTCTCATGTACGTCCCTCTCCAGAGAAATATAACGAATAGCGAGCAATGCTCCTAACTATTCTATGAGTCATAAACCATATACGTCCCTAGGTGGTGATATGTATGATGCCAATGCATGAACTGGTCCAGTCTACTGGTCTGGTCTTTTCTTGACATTTAGACTGACTTTGGCAACGTCTGGTGATCCTTATCAGGGTCGGTATCACGACGTGCAAGGTTAGGACATTCAGTATTACTTGTATAAGCTGATAGCTTTCAATAAAACCAACTAGATCAGTCCCCAGTTCAGAGGTGAGACACAAGGTCTGCTTAAATACCAATCGCCTAGAGCAGCCCGCTGCCTCCCGTTCACTATTTAAAGTTACTGAGGACAATACCGAGTCTAGTTGAGTCAGATTGACCACAAATCCGGCATTATAACAGTGTAATACATGAATTCCAAATATATAGGCATAAGTACAGCAGTATAAACAATATATGACATAATGCAGCGTAAATGAACAGTAGACATAATAATAATTGAATGTAAACTTTAATAAAAGTTATGAAACACGCAAACCTATATTTCGTTCCCCACCTTCAGATAAAAACTTCTTCTTTTAGATCTGGCGCTTTCCTCCGGATAGAACTTCGTTGCACCGCACCGAGAGTCTCGGACAGAGAGTCTCAAAAACTAAAAACTCAGAATGAGTGGAAAGGAGAAGAAAATCACAAGAGAAGATGATTTGGTGTGAGGAATGAGAAATGAGGAGGGTTCCTTATATAGAGATTTTTGGCATCTGAACGTTCAGGCATGCGCCTGAACGTTCCGGCGTTGCCCTAAATTTTTTTTTTTTGTGCAATTCTAGGTTATTACACTCTACCCCCCTTAAAGGGATTTTGCCCTCGAAATCAAATCAAGTAGTTATGGTGGTTTTTAGCTTGAGATTCACTGCCGGCGTTATCTTTTGCGTGTTCAGGGTAGTTTTTGTATGGTCCCTGAATACCAGTGTGGCCGGTGGAATCCTCATCATCATAAAACCATGGAGAGCAAATGGAATCGGACTTATCCGCTAAGATTCCAACCTTTGCATAACAGATGATGGTGGAGGGTGCTGATTACATCATTTGAGGGGAGGTAGGTTGAGTGGTGGAATACTTTTTCGTGCTGTTGCTCGAATCTGGCCGCATGAAAATTTTGGTAGAAGGTCTTGCTAAGATGAGGGCACGGGATTGTTACGAAAAAGCCATGCACGCTCTGGCGATAAGGATCGTTGTCTGCGTGGTGATGGAGTTGGTGATGCAAGGTAGTTGTGCCTTGACTCTGCTTCTTGAGAAGTAGCCACAGCTTGCCAAGGAGGCCACCGTGTGTGTGCATCACTATATCCATTAATATTATTTTCAGACATCAGCGTAGTTATTTAAGTGAAACAATGTATTGAGATAAGTGTAAACAATGTTTCATCATTTTATTGATAAGTGAAAATAGTACAATATACCACAACATCAGTTGGTACTAGAAAACAATTCAGGGTATTTTTGTTTAATTGTTGCTTCTAGTTCCCATGTTGCTTCTCCTATGCCGTGGTGATCCCAGAGCACTTTCACAAGTGGTATGCTACGTCGCCGTAGTTCTTGAGTTTTTTTATCTAAAATCTGTATCGCTATCTCTTGATACTTATTTCCTTCCGCAACCCGAACCTCGACTAAATAGATGATATGCGAAGGATCAGGACGATACTTGCAAAACATAGATACATGAAAAACGTCATAAGCCTTAGGCATGGATGATGGAAGGGATAGATGATAAGTAAGTTTGCCAATACATTCAATGATCTAAAATGGACCGATGTACCGCGGGGAGAGCTTTCCTTTGATCCCAAAGCGTTTGACACCTCGTGTGGGCTGGACTTTTAGAAAAACAAAGTCTCCCTTATCAAGTTCTAGAGGCTGTCGCCGTTTGTCAGCATAGCTCTTCCATCGACTTTGTGCAACACGAAGTCGTTCCTTTACTAGTGTGATCTTCTCAGAAGTCTCTTGAACTAGTTCAAGGCCTAACTGCGGTCGATCTGCCATATCTAACCAGCATACCGGAGATCTGCAAGGGCGACCATAAAGAGCCTCGTACGGTGCCATGCCGATACTAGTTTGGTAGTTGTTGTTGTATGCAAACTCAGCTAAATGTAAACACTTTGCCCATCTGTCATTAAAGTCCAAAATGCAACATCGTAACATGTCTTTTAAGATTTGGATAAGCTGCTCTGACTGTCCATCAGTCTGAGGGTGGAAGGCTGTGCTCATAGTGATCTTAGAACCCATTCTACTATGGAAGCTTTTCCAAAAGTTTGATGTGAATCGAGGGTCTCGATCAGAGACGATTGTGAGTGGTATGCCATGAAGGCGTACGATCTCTCTTTCATATAGTTCTGCAAGTTTGGCGGGATTATCCGTGAACTTTATTGGTAAGAAGTGTGCAGACTTTGTAAGTCTGTCAATGATAACCTAGATAACATCTTGCCCTTTATTATTTCGAGGTAAGGCCGTAACAAAATCCATTGCGATGTTCTCCCATTTCCATTCTCCAATAGGTAATGGCTGGAGAAGTCTAGAGGGAAGTCTTCGTTCTGCCTTAACTTTCTGGCAAACGAGACATCGAGCAACGATGTCTGCAATTGCCTTCTTCATTCCAGAAAACCAGAATTGTTGCTTGACATCCTTGTACATCTTGTCACCCCCAGGATGCATAGCGTACCTCGAACAGTGCATCTCAGTAAGCACTTCTTTTCGAACCTCAGGATCGTTCGGTAGACAGAGATATTTTTTATAGAAAATGGTCCCGTCTTCAGCGACCGACCAGTGAGGAAGGTCCTGTCCGTTGAGTAGAAGTTCTCGTTTCTCCATTAACATAGGGTCATTGGCTTGAGCTGCTGAATTGAGAGAGGCGTGATTTTGGTCCCTCTTCGTTCAACTGTAGGTTAAAGTTTTCCAACTCTGTAGCCAACTTCCCCATTTCGTAGTTAAGAGTCCAAACAACATAAGATTTTCTACTGAGGGCATCGGTCACAACGTTAGCCTTACCAGGATGGTACTGGAGTTGAAAGTCGTAGTCTTTCAAGAATTCCAACCATCTTTTTTGGCGGAGGTTTAGGTCTCTCTGAATGTATATGTACTTAAGGCTCTTGTAATCTAAGAAGACCTCGAACCGTTCACCGTATAGCTAATGACGCCATAATTTCAGTGCAAACACAACAGCTGGAAGTTCCAAGTCATGTGTTGGGTAATTACCCTCATGAATCTTCAGTTCCAAGTCATGTGTTGGGCAACAACTTGGTCTTCTTGCATTAGTACAACACCTAAGCCTTAAAGAGAGGCGTCGGTGTATAGTGAAAATCCAATTGCACTTCTTGGAGTGATAAGTACAGGTGTCGTCGTGAGGCGTTTCTTCAATTCTTGAAATGATGCTTCACATGAGGGATTCCAGATGAATCGCACGTCTTTTCGAGTGACCTTGGTCATAGGTTCAGCAATCTTTGAGAAGTCCGTGATGAAGCATCTGTAATAGCCAGCCAAACCAAGAAAACTCATAATCTGAGTAACAGTGGTAGGCTACTTCCAGTTTAAAACTGTAACTCATAATCTGAGTAACAGTGGTAGGCTACTTCCAGTTTAAAACTGTTTCAACCTTAGAAGGATCTACCTCAACGCCATTGCCTGAAACCACATGGCCTAGGAATTGAACTCTCTTCGCCCAGAATTCGCACTTACTCAACTTTGCATACAGTTGGTGGCTTCTCAAGGTCTGGAGGACTATCTTCAAATGTATCTTATGGTCTTCCTCGGTTGAGGAATATATCAAGATGTCGTCCACAAAAACCACCACAAATCGGTCTAAGTATAACCTGAATATGCAATTCATCAAATCCATGAATGCAGCAGGTGCATTTGTTAGACCGAACGGCATGACCAAGAACTCGTAGTGACTGTACCGAGTTCTGAATGTCGTTTTGGTAATATTCGACTCTCGGATCCAGATTGGTGATAACCGGATCGTAAATCTATCTTAGAGAAGTATTTGGCATCTCTAAGTTGGTCGAACAAGTCATCGATCCTGGGCAACGAATATCTGTTCTTGATGGTGAAGTTATTTAACTTGCGATAATCGATGCAAAGTCATAACAAACCATCCTTTTAGTGAACAACAGAACTGGAGCACCCCAGGGTGATGAACTCTTTCTGATGAAGCCATTACTCTCTAATTCCTTCAGTTGGTTGTCTAATTTGACCAGCTCGACATTTGACATTCTGTATGGTGGAATTGAGATAGGCCCTGTCCCAGGTATGAGGTTGATCTCAAAATCGAATTCCCTAACTGGAGGTAGACCTGGAAGGTCATTTAGAAAAACGGTTGGAAATTCAGATATGACTGGAACATCATATACTTCGAGAGGGTACAGTGTTGGTGATTCATTTTCGTCACCAAGGGATAACGCTCGAAGTTGTGACTTGAGAAGTGCAACTGTTGATTTGTGTATCCATTTCCTTGTTCCCTGAATCTTGACAAAATCTCCTGTAGGCAAGGTTAACTGAACTTGCTTCGTCATACGGTCGATCTTTGCATTCAGTGGTGCTAGCCAGTCCATGCCGAGGATGATGTCGAAGTCTTCAATATCCATCATAAAAAAATCTACATATATTATCTGTTCTGACATTCGAAGTTCACATCGAGAACACTTCAAATTTACGTCAGTACCAGATCCGAATGGTGATGTGACATGGAGTGTGATGTTTGTGGGTTCAGGATGTAGGCCTAAATGTCTTACCAATGCCGACGATATAAAAGAATGCGTAGCACCTGAATCAAACAAAACATGCACCATTGTATTGAACAAAGGAAAGGTACCTTCAACTACATTGTTGTCTGGGAGGGGTTGTTGAGCGATGGCAAATGCTCTGCCCTGATTCCGTTGACCCTGGTTCTGTTGGTTCTGCCTGGGTTGGGCATTAGCAGCAGGAGGTGCTTGTTGGACTGGAACAACGGGAATAGGTTGCTGAAGGTGCGGACAGGCATATTTTACGTGGCCCTGCTGACCGAAGTTGAAACAAGCCGGCCTATACTTCTGATTGATTTGATGGCCATGTTGATTGTTCTGCTGGCCTTGCTGATTGTTCTGCTGGCCTTGCTAATTGTGGTGTCGACCACCACCTCGACCATTACCGTTTCTACGGTCACCCCTTCCATAACGACCTCCGCGGCCATGATTTCGGAAACCATGATGGTTGTGGTTAGAAGGTTCAGCCGCAGGTGTTGTGGCCTCATTCTTCGAAACCGGGGCTGGGAGGGCTGGGTTTTGATTAAAGTAGGGCTTCTTCCTGTTGCCCTGTTGCGAGCCTTGTTGGGAAAACGTTGCAGGCCGTTTTCCCTTATTCATTCTCTGCTCCTGTAACTCGGATTGCGAAATCAACCTATATGAGGTTTGAGGTTCGAATCCGGGGGAGGCCCTGCGCTATTCATAAGGGAATAGTGTGGACAAATGATCTGGGTATGGGGTGCTTGCGCAACCCAGATGGCACAATATTATGGTTCCATAATGGCTGGAGTATGCCCTGCGGGGATACCCATCACCCTGGGTAGGGGGCGCTTGCGCAACCCAAGTGTGACATGACATGCTTGTAGGATATAACTGTACACCAAATTAAAGTGGTGTTAAACATACTTTATATTATTTTTAAGAAAGCAAGCGACACAAGTCTATTTTGTTTAAGAAAGGGAGACAAAACTGGTTGAATATACAAATGCTAGATATTTGTCAGACCCCACTATGCTCGATCTCAAGCTTATGGTGATATTACTATATTATGAAGATCTGTGAAGCAAACAATAATTGTTACATCTCCAAATCATCCAGAGAATTATTGCGACTTGTGAAGCAAGTCGAAAATGTATATGGATCATATGGATTATCTTTAATCAGAGGCTCTTTTACAATACTATAAAAGAATAATGCAACATGCATTACATAGTTATGAAAAGCTTTTATTAAAGTAGACAAAGCCTGATATATTTCACAAAAGGTATTCTTCACACATGAGCTACAGAAACATGACGAAATTAAAGTCTAAGTAAATGAGATCGAACAACTTATTTATCAAAGCTTTTCCAATTACGAAGAAGATTATATACAATATTGAGATGCGTCAACTCAAAGATTTTCCAGGCAAAAAAACAAAAGTAAATTCTCCTATGCATCTTGAGGGGGAGAATTTAAAAGGGAGGTATTGTTTAGTGCACTGTATTCTTTTTTCCTTCACTATGGTTTTGTTTCACTGGATTTTCCTAACAAGGTTTTTAACGAAGCAGTCCTAACAATATTAGACTCCAATAGAATATTGTACTCTTTTTCCTTCACTAAACTTTTTTCCCCTGGGTTTTTTCTAGTAAGGTTTTAACGAAGCATATTCTACACATGATGGATATTCAAAGGGGGGGTGTTGTAAATATGTTGAATATCCAAATAGTATGTGTATTCAAGTGGTACATGTATCCAAGTTATATAAATATGTATGTATACGTATCTGTTGTGATTATGGCTCAGGCCCACATGTGGGACCTGAAGTGGTGGAAGGCCATGTGCCTTCACATGGGCACGTGGGACCCGAGGTGGTTGGAAGACCATGTGTCTTCACATGGCTGTCACATGGGCACAACTATGTGGAGAGACCAATTGTCTATAAATTGGTCTCTCATCTCCTTCATTCTCGTACCAAAATTTTTCAATTTGTAAGCTCTCTCTTGTAATCCTCTTGAGAAAAATTAGTATTCATCATTTTTGTATTGAAACAAAGTTCTGACAATTTTACAACATATATATATATATATATATAAGAGCTTAGAAAATAATAAATTAAGAAGAGGCACAAAGAACATGCACTATACGCCACCCGTACTAAAAGGAAGTCCCCATCTAAACAAAAGTTGGATGGGTTAAATAATGTTTTTTAATGAATATGAAAAATAAAATAATTTTATTCAAGAATGCTTCAGTCAAAGAAAAACATTTATATATTGAGACTAAATAATTAATAATTTAATCGACAATAAAATATTATTTGTCATGATATTATTAAAATGTTTATACATACATACATACAGAAAATATAATTTCTAAAAAGTAAGATGAGAATTATTTCTTTGTTGGTAAGTATAAGATGAATTGAGAAAATTTTAATTTCTAAAAAGTAATGCAGAAACAAGTTATTTTAAAGATAATGCTTTTACTTATATTTTATTTTTTTATCTTTATGAAATGGTATATGTAATATTAGTTTTGAAACTAAAAAATAATAATAAAGTTTAATTTTATAAAAATAAATGAAAAGTCGTTTCATTCATATTAATTTTACTTATTAAGTATATTCTTTAATATTTAATATTACTTATAATAAAAGAAATAGTAATTTTATTAATTTTTTTTAAGCTTATAAAGAAGGGTACTTTTCTAATCTTCAAAGATTGTTTGTAAACATTAATTACATTTAAATCAAAATAAGCCATCTGGTTGCCAAAGGCTTGGCCGCCTATGCAAAAACATCGACCATGCCTTTCACAATTGTAAGAAAGAGCATCCCGAAATTGAACGATATCGCTATATATTAATATTTTTGTTTGAGTACCTGTATTGTCAATAAATACTACTAAAGTTCAATATAGGACGATCATTTCTTTTTATTAAACATTTTTTAATATGAAAGATTCATGTTACATTTAGTTCAGTCTTAATTTCATAGATCCACATCTATAAATTGAAAGGTTCGAGCGAGCAAGGTGAATCGTACTTAAGTCGCGCTTCGCTCAGGTCTCTCATAGAACCCCCTCACTGCACTCTGAGTCAACGCTCAGCAGCCAACTCCTTCTTGCACTACGCAGCTCCAAAGGAACTAAACAATCTGATAGGAAGAATGTCAAATCTCGCCTTAATTAGTATTTGTCAGGACTCTTCGGAGTAAGTTCCTTGGTTTGGACGGGGCATTTAGTTCATGTTGCTATTCTCGCATCCAGGGGGAATACGTTCGATTGCTTGTGATGGACCTAGAAGAGGGGCGACATGTCAAGTATCCGCATGGGATCATGTCTTTTTAGGTCTATTTTGGATGTACAATTCTATTTCGGTAGTAATATTCTATTTTAGTTGGAAAATGCTGTTGGGCTTAGCTTGGTTGGGGTATTTATTCAATCATCGTGGCTTTAGTATGAATCTCAAATTTCAATCGATTCATAGGGTCTTAACAAGAGAAGTCCTAGGGATAGTAATGGTGACAACTATTACATATATTTGGATATTGAAAATCATATTTTTGAGATTGACAACGATAATTCTTTTTTGAGTGAACTAAAAAGGAACTATGTGGTATGGTTCAACAACTACCCCGCTCAAATTATTTGGTCCTACTCGTTATCAATGGGATCAGGGATACTTCCAGCAAGAAATATATCAAAGAGTTGGCGCTGGGTTAGCCCCCAAATGAATTTGACTTTGCTTTTTTTTGTTTCGAAGTGACTCTCATCAACTAGCACTATTATGATGTGAACCATTAGAAGTAGTTCATCCAATCGGTTATTAGATATAAAAAAAGGGGATAATTCAACCAATCTTGCGTGTACAATGGACAGAGCCACTGGCTTATCTCTGCAAAGAATAAAAATAAAGTATTTTTTTTATTAAGAAAAGAGAAAATGATTCAACCGCCTAATTCTCGCCTTGATCTTATTTTTGCTTTTCTTTTATGAACATAAACGCCTTGATCTTATTTTTGCTTTTCTTTTATAAACATAAACGCTCCAAGGTAACTTCATAATAAGTAGTGTTTGGTAACTCTACTTCTTTTAGCTCTACGATTTTTAGCTCTACTTTTTTTAGCTCTATTTTTATTAGAGCTTATTTTAAAAGTATTGTTTGGTAACAAAAATACTTCAATCTCTTATTTTAAAAAAAATAAAAATAGAAATTTGTAATCATATGCTATATTTGGTTAAATTAAAAATATTTGTAATAATTATCACTTACTAAATTTGAGTTTTGACAAATTATTCTATAAGTGTGAAAAATTATTCTATATAATGATTAATGTAAATTTGGTATTTTGAAAATTATTTCTAATACAGTTGGATCATCCTCTACTACAAGTATTAGATTAACCTCTGAAAGAAAAAATAAACTTTTTTTATTTTTTATTTTAGAGGTTTAACCTCTACTATTTGTCAATCTCTATTTTATTTAGAGGTTGACAAATAATTACCAAACACTCTAATTTTGTCCAACCTCCATATTAATTAGAGTTTGGAGAAATTAGAGGTTAGAATTAGAGTTAGCAAACACCACCTAAAGCTTATCGTCCTTGCTATTTTGGCGTGTCTTTTCGCAATATTCCCAAAGCGAAAGCGAGTTAAATTTGAAATTGTTCTTTTTTTTTTTCTTACTTAATTATACCCATGTTTTCCTTCATTGAATTTCCTTTTTCTTTTCTAAACTCGGAATAAGCGTAGAAGGAATCCCTTAATCATGTCGTTCTTTTTTATATCTTGACTAGAATTTGTTCAAGTCTCACGGGAAGGCCATGAAGTTAGTTCTCGATCATGAATGCCCTATCCTAGTGCGAATTCCTTGCCTTTGACGATTAGAAAGGTAGATTAATTTTGTAATGTTTGAAAGATTTTCAAATACTTCCACGCGACAATTGAACAAAAAAATTATTTTAGATTTGCCCATGAACTAAAATTTTATTTTGAGACAAATAATAGCTTTATAGTACTAGTGGTACGTGCTTTAATTTAACTATTTAACTAAAAGTTTAAGATTTATAAATGTGTAATTTGTAATGACCATTGACAAGACGTTTGCTGAAGTCCATAGATGTAAATTGTCTCATCAATGTCACCATTGAGAAACACAGTCTTAACATCTATCTGATGTAACTCAAGATTAAAATGCGCCACCAAAGCCATTATGGTCCTGAAAGAGTCTTTCGATGAAACCGGAGAGAAAGTCTCTTTATAATTGATGTCTTCTTTCTGTGTAAAACCCTTAGCGACAAGACGTGCCTTGTACCTATCCACATCGCCCTTTGAATCCTTCTTGGTCTTAAATATCCATTTGCAACCAATGGGCTTCACACCTTCAAGCAATGGGACAAGACCCCATATGTCGTTGTCCTTCATGGACTTGATCTCTTCTGTCACACCCTAGGTTGCACAGCGCGCCCCCTACCCAGGTGCGGGCGCACCACCGCAGTGGAGAACGCCTAGCCATTATGGATCCATAATATTGTCCCATCTCGGCCAGCCACGCCACACAAGGAGGCCGGTCACCGAGATCATTTATCCCCCTGCACAATCCACAGCACAGGGAGGGCCTCCCCCAAGTTCGAACTCGCAACCTCTTCCTCATAAGGTTAGATTTCGCAACTTGAGTATCCATTGTTGAGGTTCAATGGATACTCAAGTTGCGAAATCTAACCTTATGAGGAAGAGGTTGCGAGTTCGAACTTGGGGGAGGCCCTCCCTGTGCTATGAATTGTGCAGGGGGATAAATGATCTCGGTGACCGGCATCCTTGTGTGGCGTGGCTGGCCGAGATGGGACAATATTATGGATCCATAATGGCTAGGCGTTCACCTCGAGGGGGTGCGCCCGCACCTGGGTAGGGGGCACGCTGTGTAACCCAGGGTGTGACATCTTCATTCAATGCATCAATCCACTTTTGAGAGTTAGAACTTTCCATGGCTTGACGAAAGTTGATGGATCATCTTCCACCACTCCAATGTCAACCTCATGTTCTTGGAGAAATACGATGTAATCATCTGAAAGTGCACTTCTCCTCTCTCTAGTGGATCTCCTTAATGACATTGATTCTTGAGGTTGTAGAGTTTGTTCTTCTATAACAACTTCTTGAACTTGAACGGGAGGTTCAATGACATTGTCTTGATCCAGAGTTGCTTCTTAAAAAATGTCAGGAATAGAAGTCTGATCCTGATCATTGTCAATAGTAATTGGAGGAATATCAACCTATTTTTCTTCAAAGACAAGGTCTTTAACCCTTTCTCCTCCCGCAAACACAACAACCTCAAAGAACCAGACATTTCCCGTCTCGATAATTGACTTAGTTATGGGATCATAAAACTTGTAACCCTGGATCGCCCACATAGATGTATCTTTCAGCATTACTTGGCTATCGGCAACTCAGGCAACCTTGCATGGACACACTGATGTGAGTTGTTGCACCAGAATCTATCTACCACGTGTGTCTAGGTACCGAAGTTAAATTAACCTCAAAACAAACCAAATGAAGAAGCATACCTTTCTTAGCATGCCATGCGTGATAGTTTGTGCATTGCTTCTTCTTATGCCCTTCAGCTCCACAGAAGAAACAACCAGTACCTGTCAATTCATTCAGTTTCTTATGTTGTTTCTTTTGAGGTGTCGTATCTATAGCTTCCTTTTCCTTCTTCCTTTTCTTTCCCTTGTCCTTAGTGGTTGAGGCCAGATGAGCACTCTCTGTCTTATCTTGCTTAAGTTTTTCTTCTTCCCGAACACAATGTGAAATGAGCTCATTCCGAGACCAAATCTCTTTTTGACAGTTGTAGCTCACCTTAAATTGGCTAAATTGTGCCATAAGGGATATTAAAACCAGATGCACCAGCAAGTCCTCAGCGAGTTCGAGTTTAAGTGCTTTCAACTTGGAAGCAAGATGAGATAATTCTATGATGTACTCCCTTATATTACCTTTGCCTTTATACCTCATTGAAATTAGACTTGTCAAGAGCATACCTATTTCAGCCTTTTCGTTCTTGACAAACCTTTTTTAAATATCCACAAGGATATTTTCAGACATTGTGCCCCTGAATGCTTTTGGAATGCCCTTCTTCGTGATCATCATACTCAAGCGATTTGATTTCTCCCTCCTTTCTAAATATTTTTTGTCATCAGAAGTACTATTATCCGTAAGAGGTGAGGGAGAATCAGTCCTTAACGCAAGGTAGAGATCCATGACTCCGAGAACTATTAAGAGGTTCTCTTTCCATGACTTGAAGTTAAAGCCATTTAGCATAGGAATAGAATTGATGTTGGCATTCATATTAGCAGAAGTCATAGTTGAACAGAGAACAATAAACAAATAAAACAAGCTCATATAAGTTTCAAAACAAAAATTAAATTTAAATAAAGGTAAACCCCATCTCAAGATACCGGGCACTTCATTAATATTTTACCTTTGGACAAAATATTAATTTGTAAGTAATATCTTCGTGTAGTAATCAAACACTGATAATAAGAACATATCGAACAATAAATCTATCTTTGGGTCGATTTATTGTTCACATGTAAAATCAAATAATGATCACGTATTTATTACCACAAGTGCACATATAATTCTATTAAACATTGACCTTCCTTTGGGCCGATTAATATTCACATAAGTTACAACATAAGTTACATGCTCATAACTTTTTATATTTCAAAACAAAATAATTTCAACAAGAGATGTCACTTTGGCGACATATTACTTTAATTAATTCATATTAAGATATATATATATAAACAAACATACCAATATTTGAATTTAAATCGCACAGAAGTGAATTCTTAAAAAAATTGAATTCTAATTTTTTTTTTGTTGTTGTTGATTGTCCCGCAGACAATTTCTTAAAAATAAGAAAAACAAAAAAAAAAGTTTTGTTTTTGTTTTATCTTGTTGTTACAGGCTATAAGCCCGCAACTTTTGTATCTTACATGGGCCCAGTGTAAGGTTGCTGCGGGTAAATTATTTTTTTTATTTGCTTTGCAGCCCGCAGCCCCTCCCCAGTCTGGCCCGTGTTGTTGGCCCAGGTATGCTCAAGAGGGTGGTGAATTGGACACTTGGACAATCTAAAATTAATTACAATGGCAAAGTTAAAGTGCGGAATATAAATAAATATGCACAGTCGATTTATAGTGGTTCGACTACTTGCCTACGTCCACTACCTAACATCCTCAGTTAGGATTTTAACCTTATCACTAAGGGATTCTCTTACGGATGAGAATCAAACCGTTACACCTTTTCTCAATTTGCTGGTGTGAGAACAACCGTTACACTGCTCAACTTGCAGGCTTGAGACCAACCTATCCCAACTTATAGGTGTGAGACAGACCTAAACTTTCTCAACTTACGGGTGTGAGAACTACCGTTTCTCAGCTTATGGGTGTGAGAAGACCGTTTCTCAGCTTATGGGTGTGAGAAGACCTAAACTTATTGAATATCAACTTAGTAGTTTATCTAACTACTGTTACAACCTCGATACAGTATACAAAATATGAAATAAAGTACAACTGTATCCTATGAACTATCTCTCAAATTTCTCTTTTAGCAAGAATGATATAAGTTAAAACAGCGCTGAAAATTTGAGTGAAAACAATTTAAGCTTTCAAATAGATTTTCAAATAAATATAGAGATAGAAATTTAGCTCAGTATGAAAATCTTTTGAATAAGTAGAGGTTCAAAGAAAACGCTTTGAAACCAGAATAATTTAAGCTTTTTGATTCAGATGAAAATTCGACTAACTTTCAAAAGTTTTTTGGCTGAGAGAATTTTCGGTGGTCTTAACAAATTGTTAAGTACTGGTATATATAGACCTGTAGAGACGAAGTTGTTGTTCATTTGAATTAAATTTCAAATATGAACATTTACTCACAACAGCTAGAATGTATCACGAAAATTACAACTGCACATTTCATGAACATTCTGATTTTCTCCATATTCAAGAATAAGGAAAGTTTAAGAGACGTGGTTCATGAATATGAGAATATCTCTTATAAATACAAAAAGTTGGTTTTTGTACGAAAAGTTGTTCTGAAAAGGTAGCTAAAAGGATGTACGTGTCAGAACAAGAAAAATATTATTTTTGTCGTTTTGTTCCTTTGAGGGCGCTCATAGAGCATCAGCGTCCTACTGAACAATGAAGTGAGGGCGCTACTGAATTGTAAGTGTCTTGACTTAGTTAGACAATTAAACGACTTAAATCATAAGGGCGCAACTCGATAGTTAGCGTCATGTTTTGTTTTAAATATGCATGAGGGCGCTACTCATAAGTGAATGTCCGAAAAATTTAAAACAATTCTAAAACAATATTAAGTGCACTGAAGGACAGTAAGCGTCCTAAAAGTTATCAAGTTGATTCTAAGGATGAGGGCGCTCCTATACAAGTAGCGTCCTGATAGTTTATTCAACTTATAACTATCAGCGTCCTTAAAGATAGAAATCAATTAAAAACTAAGAGAACTTCCAGCGAGCTGAAACTGAGTCAGTGTCCTGACGCTTTCAAAGGTTGACTAAAGGGAGGCCGCTACTTATAAGTAAGCATCCTAACAAATTAGTTCAATTCAACCTTGAGCATTCTAATATTTTATCAACGTCCTAACCCATCAAGTCCAAGAGGGCGTTGCTCAAACATTAGCATCCTGAAATACTCTATAAAGACGATTTTTGATATTTCGATTAAAGCTCGATAAAACATGATTAAAATCATGGTGTTTTTCTAATCAAATCAAATACTTTATAAATCATAAAGTATCTTTAAAATGCGATGATCAAAATATGAAAACAATTAAATCTTGCTGAGAGTAAGTTGATCGATAGACTTTACATTCTAAGTACTGACAGACTCGGAACTTTACTTGTGATGTTTAGTAGGCTTGTGAGCTCAGTTCCTTGATCTTGATTCTTGATAAATCTGAAACACTTGACAAGATCATCAGATACACAGATTGGAGATATTTGGAATCATCAAAACATTCATGACATGGGGTTCATTGAGATAACAATCTCTCACTTTTTCATGATTTCAAATACTTATAGATCATGCAGATAACTATATTCATGTACTCAAACATACAACGAATTTAGAGTAATATCTGCAGACATGTCAGGTATATCTGATTTCAATCACATAAATTACAAGATGAGTACAATCTCAGTATACAAGAACATGATAATTATACAGTCAGCATATTGTACAGAAACTCAGATGGCGTCATTAGCTATACGGTGAACGGTTCGAGGTCTTCTTAGATCACAAGAGCCTTAAGTACATATACATTCAGAGAGACCTAAACCTCCGCCAAAGAAGATGGTTGGAATTCTGAGTAACAGTGGTAGGCTGCTTCCAGTTTAAAACTGCTTCAACCTTAGAAGGATCTACCTCAATGCCATTGCCTGAAATCACATGGCCTAGGAATTGAACTCTCTTCGCCCAAAATTCGCACTTACTCAACTTTGCATACAGTTGGTGGCTTCTTAAGGTCTGGAGGACTATCTTCAAATGTATCTTATGGAATTCCTCGGTTGAGGAGTATATCAAGATGTCGTCCACAAAAAACCACCACAAATCGGTCTAAATACAACCTGAAAATGCGATTAATCAAATCCATGAATGCAATAGGTGCATTTGTTAGACCGAACGGCATAACCAAAAACTCGTAATGACCGTATCGAGTTTTGAATGTCGTCTTGGTGATGTCCGACTCACGGATCCGGAGTTGGTGATAACCGGACCATAAATCAATCTTAGAGAAGTATTTGGCATCTCTAAGTTGATCGAACAAGTCATCGATCCTGGGCAACGGATATCTGTTCTTGATGGTGACATTATTCAACTTGCGATAATCGATGCAAAGTCGTAACGAACCATCTTTTTTGCGAACAAATAGAACCGGAGCGCCCCAGGGTGATGAACTATTTCTGATGAAGCCATTACTCTCTAATTCCTTCAGTTGTTTGTCTAATTCGACCAGCTCGACATTTGACATTCTGTATGGTGAAATTGAGATAAGCCCTGTCCCAGGTATGAGGTTGATCTCAAAATCGAGTTCCCTAACTTGAGGTAGACCAGGAAGGTCATTTAGAAAAAATGTTGGGAATTCAGATATGATTGGAACATCGTGTACTTCGGGAGGGTACAGTGCTGGTGAGTCATTTCCTTCACCAAGGGACAACGCTCGAAGTTGTGACTTGAGAAGTGCAACCGTTGATTTGTGTATCCATTTCCTTGTTCCCTGAATTTTGACAAACTCACTTGAAGGCAAGGTTAACTGAACTTGCTTGTTCATACAGTCGATCTTTGCATGCAGTGGTGCTAGCCAGTCCATGCCGATGATGATGTCGAAGTCGTCAATATCCATCACAAAAAGATCTGCATATATTATCTGTTCGGACATTCGAAGCTCACATCGAGAACACTGTAAATTCACATCAGTACCAAATCCAAATGGTGATGTGACATGGAGTGTGATGTATGTGGGTTCAGGATGCAGGCCTAAATGTCTTATCAATGCTGACGATATAAAAGAATGCGTAGCACCTGAATCAAACAAAACATGCACCAATGTATTGAACAAAGGAAAGGTACCTTCAACTACATTGTTGTCTGGGAGGGGTTGTTGAGCGATGGCAAATGTTCTGCCCTAATTTCGTTGACCCTGGTTCTGCTGGGTCTGCCTGGGTGGGGCATTAGCAGCAGGTGGTGCGTGTTGGACTGGAACAACAGGAATAGGTTGCTGAAGGTGTGGACAGAGATGTTTTACATGGCCCTTCTGGCCGCAGTTGAAACACGTCGGCTGATACTGCAGATGGTTCTGTTGGCCATGCTGAATGTGGTGTCGACCACCACCTCTGCCATTGCCGTTTCTACTGCCACCCCTTCCATAACGACCTCCACGTCCATGATTTCAGAAACCCTGATGGTTAGGGTTAGAAGGTTCAGCGGCAGGTGTTGTGACCTCATTCTTCGAAACAAGGGCTGGGAGGGTTGTGTTTTGATTGTAGTAGGGCTTCTTCCTGTTGCCCTGTTGTGAGCCTTGTTAGGAAAACGTTGCAGGCCGTTTTCTCTTATTCATTCTCTGCTCCTGTAAGGTTTTCTCTTGTTCGAAGCTCATGGCCTTGTCAACAACCTCTTTGTAAATTATGAGATCCAAGATCGACAAGGCTTGTCGAATATCATGGCGAAGGCCATTATAAAATTTCTCAATCTTATCTTTCTCCGTTGAGATGGTGGAGAGAGAGTAGACTGATAATTCTTTGAACTTGTCAGCATATTCCCTGACGGTCATGTTGCCTTGGTATAACTTAGCGAATCCTTGGCACTTCTGTCTCTTCACAACGCCGAGGAAATACTCATCAATAAATAATGACTTGAACTGTTGCCAAGTCATATCTGTTATGTTGATCCTTGGATCCTCTTTCACTGTTATCCACCATGTTTTTGCCCCACCAACAAGTTGGTAGGTTGCGAGTGGAATTTTTCGAGTCTCATCGACTCCCATTGTATCAAGAGCCTTCTTTGACTCATCCAGCCACTTTTGCACCTCATCAGCCTCAATGGTGCCAGTGAAGGTAAGAGGTTGTAGCCTCTTGTACTTGCTAATCTGCTCGGTTTGAAATTCCAATCCAAATCTTACAGGTGCCTGAACAGTGGCAACCTGACTTGCCGCGGTCTCACGAACGGCAGTTTAAATAGTGACCTTCATTGCCTCAATAAATCCAGCGAAGAAGGTTTCAATGCTTGAAGGCATGGCAAAGGGAGCGGGTGGTGGTGGTATGGCCTGCCCAGATGTAGTGGCAGTGTCGGGTGTGGCCTGTGCTGTTGTTGGAGGAGGCGGTTCCTGAATCTCAGGAGGTGCCTCACTGCTGGACGAACAGTACATGGCCTTCCTCTCTTCCTGGTTTGCATTGTCTCACTGGCAAAGAGAAAAAGAAAACCAAGATTTTAGGAACTGTAGCCAAGTATAATGTTATAGTATGCTCAACAACAATTTCGAGAGTACTACAATATTAAAATCACCTATTTTTCTAAGTATAGTGTAAGATTTTTGTTGAGGAATCAAAGAATCTTATATAACTCGTATGTTTGGCCACGGGGTAAAAACAAGGTTAGTATGTTTATATAATAAGTACAAAACTTTGTAAGTATTTCAAATGATTTGGTTCTGGTCTTTGTGAACATACTTATATATTTCATTGAAAATCCATATGAGTCATAAGACTTCTAAGATTTGCCTCGGTAAATATCCTGATCTAACGTTCTATCGCAATCTTATGCATTCAAACTCTTACTCTTGGTCTTTTCGATTATTATCCAAGTTCGTGTGTCCCATACCACATGACTTTGGTAATAAGGGTGTTAACCAAGTTAAGTTGTATGAACACGGTCTCTAAAAACATTGGCTGAATAGAAGTTCACTAATAGTATCGTCCAAATTTACTCGTCCCATACCGTGTAAACGTAGTGATAATATTAGTAATGCAACTTTCTACAAATGTTTCTTTTCACACAAGGTCATGGGTTTTCTTACTCCCATATTTTATTTAGTATCATCCAATTTTGTTATGTCCCATACCATTCCAAAGTTAGTGATACAAAAGAAAGAATGGTTGTAAGTCGGCCCATCAAAGATAGTCTTTAAATAAGTGTCTACATGATCTTAATAACATATTACAACGATTTAACAAAAGTATATCGGATTATGATGTTCCACAAACAATTTCTAATTTTTAAAATTCAGATATCCCCAATTTGATTCTAGAAGAACAATCCATACACGTACCAGTTGCAGATTTAGAATCTATAAATAAATTGAATGTAGATAAACAAATATGTTTATCATACAATTATTCAATGTGTATGAAATTGATCTAGCAAAATTTTCTTTATAGATGGTCCTGGTGGGACAGGAAAAACATTCTTATACCGAGAAAATTTAGCTTACTTAAGAAACGAAAAATTTATAACATTTGCAACTGCAACATCAAGAATAGCCGCTACTACACTACTAGGAGGGAGAACTGCACATTCTAGATTTAAAATTCCTATAGTTTTAAATTCTTCATCAATGTGTTATATTACCAAGAACTTGGATTTAGCAAACTTTTTATGTAAAACTTCTATTGTTATTTGGGATGAAGCAACTATGGCTAATTGACATGCATTTGAGGCATTAGATAGGTCATTAAGAGATACTACGAATGTAAATAAACTCTTCGGTGGTATAATTATGATTTTAGGTGGTGATTTTCGTCAAGTCTTACCAGTTGTCTCTAATGGTACTAGAACAGAAACACTAAAATCTTGCACAGTGAAATCATCATTTTGGTCCCAAGTTGAAATAATACATCTTAAAGAAAATATGGGAGCTATAAATGATTCATTGATTGCACACTTCCTCTTACGAATAAGAAATGATAATGAAAATTATATCTTGGATGAATTAATAAAGCTACCCGATGAACTTATAATACCTTGGCGTGCTCATCAATCGATATATGAATTAATAAATTGCATTTATCCAACTTTAGATATAACATTAATGGATAATGAATACATTATTAATAGAGCTATATTAACTCCTAAAAATGAAACAATTGATCGTATCAATAGCGAAGTAATTAATATGTTTCCTGGTGAATCAGAAACATACTAGTTATTTGATAGTGCTGAAGATGATATTCCACATTTGTATCAACAAGAATTCTTAAATTCGATCTCACCAGGTGGACTTCCTCCATATAAGTTAACTCTAAAAATAGGACCCCCCCCCAATTATGCTTCTTAGGAATCTAGACCCTAACATTGGACTGTCACATCCTGCTCAGACGCGACTAAATCGGTGGGACACTCACAGGCGGGGTGCGAATGCATTATAACAGTTCTCGAGTGCACAGGTATACAATTCAAGTACAAGTTTGTTTTCATTAATTTCAGAATGTATTTTGTGCAGAATGTAAGCGGTCTGGAACCGCCAATAATGAGGGAACATCTTCCCAAAAATCTCCTTAACTAATTGAACAAATAAGTAAGGGTGTACAAAATGAGGACCCAAACACCTCTACCCAATCCACCCTAGACTCCTGAAAAATGGTTAGCAGGGATGAGCTATTGCCCAGTGGGTAAAATTGTTCGTGAATATGACAATTAATAAAGAAGACATCATAATCATACATCAAATATACACAACATAGCATCACAAACCGTGCAACATAGCTTAACAGATATGTATAAATAACATTGTCTCGTAATGGCTCTATGACCGTATATCGCCCTAGGTTCACGTACAAATGTCCATATCCAAGTAATCCTTGATTCACATTGTACGTCCATCTCTAGGGAAAACATCAATAATAGTGGGCACAATTGCACCAGTAAAAAATTTATAGATCACAAACCACTTACGTCCTTAGGTGGTTCTTATTTCATGTATGATGACTATGCATGTGCGGGTCTAGTCTTTACTTACATTAGAAAGGATTTAACAGCGTCTGGTGATGCTTATCAAGGTCAGCATCACCGCGTGTATTATTAGGATGTCCAGTATCACCTATACAAGCAGACAACTTTCAATGGGACCAACCAGACCAGTCTCTAGGTCGAGAGGTGGGAACACAAGGTCCCACTTAAATACCAAGTCTTCTAGAGTAGCAAATTGCCTCCGGTTCACTATTCAAAGTTACTGAGGACAAGACTAAGTCTGGTTTAGTCAAATTGATCGCTAATCCGACGTAGTAACAACATAATACGTGGACTCCAAATATTGAGGCATAAGCATGACATGTATGAACACTATACATAATAATGCACCGTAAGTGAATAATAAACATAATGATAAATGAATGAAAATTTTATGAAAAGTCATAAAACACGCAAACTTATGTTTCGTTCCCAGCTTCAAATTGGACACTTGATGTTCTGTGCTCTTTCCTGGGTAGCGGCTTCGCACCGTACAAGTGGAGAGTCTCTAAGAGAAAGAGTCTCAAAAGAGAGAGAGAGAGAGGGTTCCCAAGGAGTGAGGGAAGAGGTGGACAAGTTGGTGTGAGAAATGAGGGGGAGGGGGCCCCCTTTTATAAGGAATGGCCATGCCTGAATGTTCGGGTACTGGTCATTTTTTTTGTGTAAACCAAGAGTATTACACTTTACCCCCCTTAAAATAATTTCGCCCTCAAAATTTCAGTTCATGTGAATGATTGCTATTTTCGTGACATTCACTGCCTTAGTCATCTTCCATTTGATCAGGGTATTGCTGGTAAGGTCCCTGAATTATACTCTAGCCTGTGGAATCCTCAACATCGTCAAACAATGGAGAGCAAATGGAATCAGATTCCTCTACAGAACGTTCCGACATTTGCTTGACAGATAGTGGTATAAGGTAGTGCGAGTTGTTGCGTTTCAGGGGAGGCAGGTTGAGTGGGGAAATGTTTTTACGTGTTGTTGCCCGAATTCACCCGCCTGGTAGTTTGGGTAGGAGATCCTGCCAGGATGGGGGCCCAAGATTGTTTCCGGCAATTTCATCACGATATAATCATATACGTTTTGGCGAAGGTGATCGCAGCCGTTGAGATGAGGGAGTTGGTGATGTATAGAAGCTATGGGTTGCTTCTGGACTTGAAGGGCTCTCCCGAGGTTGTGAAACAGGCCATGGTGTATATGGTTCTTTACTCCTTTTTGTGCTATTAGCAGACATCTGCATTTTTATAATGAGATTAGATGTTGACACAATTATAGTTGTAAAAGAATAATTTCATTGATAAGTGAAAAGTTCAATATTTCACAACATCAATTATTGTTGGAACAATTCGGGGTATCTTTGTTTGATTTTATCTTCAAGTTCCCAAGTTACTGCCTCTATTCCGTGGTGATCCCAAAGTACTTTTACAAGTAGAATACTAAGTTGTCTAAGTTCTTGAGTTTTCCTATCTAGAATTTGTACTACTCTCTCCTGATATTTGTTTCCTTCTTCAACCTAAACTTTGACTAAATAGACAATATGTGAAGGATCAGGATGATACTTTCGAAGCATGGATACATGAAAAACCTCATGAACTTTGGACATAGATGAGGGAAGGGATAGTCGATAGGCTAGTTTGCCAATGCGTTCGACGATCTTAAATGGGCCTATATATCTTAGAGAGAGCTTTCCTTTGATCCCAAAGCGTTTGACACCTCTTGTAGGCTGGACTTTTAGAAAAACATAGTCCTCATTCTCAAACTCTAGTGGTTGTCTCCGCTTGTCGATGTAGCTCTTTTGTTGACTCTGTGCCACACGAAGTCGCTCATTTACTAATATGATCTTCTCAGAAGTCTCTTGAACTAGTTCTGGCCCCAATTGCGGTCGATCTGCCATGTCTAACCAGCATACCGGATATCTATAAGGGTGACCATAAAGAGCCTTGTATGGTGCCATGCCAACACTGGATTAGTAGTTGTTGTTGTACTCAAATTCAGCCAAATGTAGGTGTTTAGCCCATCCGTCGTGAAAGTCCAGTATGCAACATCGTAACACGTCCTATAAAATATTGATCAAACGCTCTGACTGCCCGTCGGTCTGTGGGTGAAAAGTTGTGCTCATGGTAATCTTGGAGCCCATTCTACTCTGGAAGCTTTGCCAAAAGTTTGATGTGAATCGAGTGTCTCGATCAGAGACGATCGTGAGTGGTATGCCATGGAGGCGCACGATCTCTTTGTCATACAATTCGACTAGCTTGGCGAGGTTATCCTTGAGCTTTATTGGTAAAAAGTGTGCAGATTTTGTAAGTTTGTCAATGATAAGCCAAATTGCATTGTGCCCTTTATTATTTCGAGGCAAGGCAGTAACAAAGTCCATTGCTATGTTCCCCCACTTCCATTCTCTAATAAGCAAAGGCTGGAGAAGGTCGGAAAGAAGTCTGTGTTCTGTCTTTACTTGTTGGAAAATGAGACATCGAGCAACATAGTCTGCAATAACCTTCTTCATTCCTGAGAAACAAAATTGTCGCTTGACATCTTTGTACATTTTGTCTCCCACAGGATGCATATCGAACCTCGAGCAATGCATTTCAGTGAGCACTTCTTTTCGAACTTCAGGGTCGTTCAGTAGGCACAAACGTTTCTTGTAGAAAACTGCCCCATCATTGGAGACCGACTAGTAGGGAAAGTCATGTCCGTTGAGGATGAGTTCTCTTTTCTCCATTAACATGAGGTCGTTGGCTTGGGCAGCTGAGATTTTTCGAATAAGCTCGGAGTTGGCAGTTAATTAGGAGAGTCATGATCTTCTTCCCTCCTCAATGAGCTGTAAGTTGTAGTTCTCCATCTCCGTAGCCAACTTCCCTATTTCAAAGTTGAGGATACACGCAGCAACACATGACTTTCTACTCAGGGCATCAGCCACAACGTTGGCTTTTCCCAGATGATATTTGAGTTGAAAGTCGTAGTCTTTCAAAAATTCCAACGATCTTCTTTGGTGGAAGTTTAGATCCCTCTGAGTGTAGATGTACTTGAGTCTTTTGTGATCTGAGAAGACCTCGAACCGCTCACCGTATAGGTAGTGGCGTCAAAACTTCAGTACGAATACGATAGCTGCGAGTTCCAAGTCGTGCGTTGGATAATTACCCTCATGGATCTTTAGTTGTCTAGAAGCATAAGCAACAACTTGGCCATCTTGGATTAGTACTGCACCTAAGCCTTGGAGAGAGGCGTCGATGTATAGTGAAAATCCAACTCCATTTCTTGTAGTGATTAGTACTGGTGCTGTCGTGAGACGCTTGTTCAATTACTGGAATGACGATTCGCAAGCTGCGTTCCAGATGAATCGTGTGTCTTTCCGGGTGTGTTTGGTCATAGGTTCAACAATCTTGGAGAAGTCCTTGATGAAGCGTCTGTAGTAGCCAGCCAAACCGAGAAAACTCTGAATTTGAGTGACACTGATAGGTTGCTTCCAGTTTAATACCACTTCAACCTTTGAAGGATCTAGTTCGATGCCATTGCCTGAAACTACATGACTTAGGAATTGAACTTTCTTGGCCCAAAATTCGCACTTACTCAACTTTGCGTATAGCTGGTAGTGTCTTAAGGTCTAGAGGACAATCTGTTACACGCAAACCCGCAAGCGTACGGTGTCAAGTTATAATATAGTCCGATAAGATATCGGGCATCGTCCTCAGGGATTATTACTATACTATCTATCACGTTTTAACCCTAACTTTATCTAGACAATCGAAATCGAATGATTGAGTAATTAAAACAACAATTAAAACAATTAACTATTAACTAACAATGTAAAGTAAATCAGATAGGAAATCAATGTAGAATGGACTAGAGGTTCGATGTCACCTCACTATCAACTATGCCTTTATATCTATTTTTATCATTAAATCAGTTCTTCGTTTATAAGTCGAAAATCCTAACGTTTCTAATTCCCTCTTTTGAAGCAAAACTAGAGCATGTTAATGTCGCCTTGGCTTAACTCTTTCGATGAAAACCTAAGACGACAACAACTCATTAAGTTCTATGATTTCCACCTAATGACTTCAAAGGTTCTCGATCTCTTTGTGAGTCTCATGATTGCCTAGGTTATATTTCCCAATTTCCAACCTAAGGTACCCTCTTTTGGAGCATCTACCTCAAATCTATGATCATCTAATCAGTGGCCAATGGATCAAAAACATTACACTCAGAGAAATATAAATAAACTATAGAAACTTTATTAACAATAATCAAACCATAAAACTAGACATAGTATCAAGCTTGGATCAATCTACACCTCTAAAAAGAGGCTTTAGTTTATAGCTAAAGATATAAAAACATTAAACAATGGTTTGAACATGAATAAGAACAATGGAAAACAAACTAGAATGTTGTAGAGATTGTGAATAGTCATCAATGTAGATCTTCCTCCCCACTTTGCTCCAGCCGTAATCCTCTTCTTCTCCACTCTATGATCCTTTAGAAACCCTTAATAATTGTATATATAGAGTCACAAGTTCATAGGAAGTCTTCCAAGAGAAGTCCAAGTCGAATTAGGAAAGTCTTCAACAAAATTAGAAAATTTCTATTTTTAATCGCACATCCGCTTTCTTCCTCGCCATTTTCCTCCTTATTTCCCACACCAAATCAACCTCAAAGCCATTCCATGTTATATTATTTCAAGTAATGAATCCATAGAAACAAACCACGCCCAATTTGGAGTTGAATTGAGAAAGTTGTGACTAAAATACAAATATTGCGCAGTTGGCTTTTGTGTAGCAACGCGGCGCCCAGAACGTGGTTTGGGCATTTTACTTGTGGACTTAGCCAATTTTCAGCCCCTTTATGACATGTATCTTCATTCCAACTTCTTGTGTCTTGTTCCCATCATCCAAATCCATGTTAAACACATCTAAACACCTACAAAACAAACCAAAACAAATGAGTAACACACTTAGATAATCAAATTAACCAACTTATAGAATTAAAAATCAAAATAAAGCATAGTATACTAAAATGTGACTAAACTAACTAATAGGTCAAAACTAAGACAAACTAACCAAACAAATGCATAAATTATATTAAAACTCATCTAAATCATACCCTAAACATATCTAAATATTCAACTTATCAAATACCCCCAAACTTAAGGCTTTGATCGTCCCGAGCAAAGGAAAAACAAAACTAAAACTCTACTAACATATTAATCTTCAAACTACTATCCTCTTTTCAATCAAATTAAGAATTTGATTGGAAATATCATGCAAGATCATTATTATGGCCTCTAAGATCACATTAAAAGATAATAACTCATCGGATAATTTTTAAGAGTGTTAGAGATGTCTAGAATTTCAATCCAACTCCTCACTTAACCTTATCTTCAATTCTCAAACACACTATCATATAGTTAGTCTCATAAAATCATTCATGAAATTCATAGACAAGTGCAAGCAAGTATGAAGTGTAAGTGATCTCAAATAACTATATATAAAGTGAATCCCATAGGCAAATCTTTCATACCACTCTCCACTAATGTAGATCACATGCCATTTAGAATCAATAGGTCTTTCTTAGGTTGTAATGTATGGCCAAGGTTCAAAGGTAGGAAAAATTGAAAAAATTTATACTCAAAACACCCTAAGCACTTTGATCTTTTACAAACATCCACAACATTACATTTAGAACCAAAAAACAAATTTCAACACATATATCCTCTCTTTAAATATTCAATCTTTTCATTTCATTCCCCATTCTTTTGTTTGCTTGTTTTCTTATTTTCAAAGAACTACACCCGAAACTTATTTCTTTTCACAATCATGGGCATAACATCCTTTTCTTCTCTTTTTTATTTTCTTTTCTTTTTCAATAAAACTCATAAGCAAACTTCTCATTTTTTTTTCTTCTTTGTCACTCTTTTTCTTCACTTTTCTTTCCCATTGTTCTTTCATCCAAATAATAACACTCCAACATGATCAAAGTGTATAAGGTACATAGGTTGAAAAACAAGAAAATTAAACATGATAAGCTCAAATTTCTTGATGCATAGGTAACAAAGAAAAGGATATTCAGCTCAAAATGGGAACTATGGATACAATAAAAAGTAAGGTAGGCTATTTGGCTCAAATCAATTCCATGTTATATTATTTCAAGTAATGAATCCATAAAAACAAACCATGTCCAATTCGGAGTTGAATTGAGAAAGTTATGGCCAAAATACAAAAATTGCGCAGTTGGCTTTTGTGTAGCACCGCGGCGCCCAGAACGTGTTTTAGGCATTTTTTGTGGACTTAGCTAATTTTTAGCCCCTTTATGACATGTATGTTCATTCTAACTTCTTGTGTCTTGTTCCCATCATCCAAATCCATGTTAAACACATCTAAACACCTACAAAACAAACCAAAACAAATGAGTAACACACTTACATAATCAAATTAACCAACTTATAGAATTAAAAATCGAAATAAAGCATAGTATACTAAAATGTGACTAAACTAACAAATAGTTCAAAACTAAGACAAACTAACCAAACAAATGCATAAATTATATTAAAACTCATCTAAAACATACTCTAAACATATCTAATATTCAACTTATCACAATCCTCAGGTGCGTCTTATGATCTTCTATTGTTGGTGAATACACCAATATATCCTACAAAGACCACCCCGAATTGATCTAAATATGGTCTGAAGATATGATTCATCAAATCCATGTACGCTGCAGGTGTGTTAGTTAGACCGAGTCGCTTGACCAGGAACTTGTAATGACCATATTGAGTTTTGAAAGTTGTTTTATTGACGTTCGACTCTTTGATTCAAAGTTGATGATAGTCGGATCGTAAATCAATCTTTGAGAAGTATTTGACATCTCTAAGTTGGTCGAACAAGACATCGATCCTGGCAATGGGTATCTGTTCTTGATGGTTACGTTGTTCAACTTGCGATAGTCGATGCAAAGTCGTAGAGAACCATCATTTTTTCGAACGAATAGAACTGGAGCGCCCCAGGGTGATGAACTTTTTCTAATGAAGCCTGTACTCTCCAATTCTTCAGTTGATTATCCAACTCAACCAGCTGTATGGTGGAATTAAAATGGGTTCGATTCCCGATACCAGTTTGATTTCGAAGTTGAATTCCTGAACTGGGGTAGGCCAGGAATGTCGTTTAGAAATATCATTGGGAATTCATATATGACTTCAGTGTAGTGGACATCGAGAGGGTATGGTGGTGGTGGCTTATTGTCGTCACTAATGGATAGAGATCGAAGTTTTTCTTTGGGGAGTGAGACAGTTGAGCTGTGAATATGTTTCTAGGTGCATTGGATCTTGACTTTTTCTCCGGTAGGTAAGGTTATCAGGACTTTCTTATTTAGACAATCGATCTTAGCGTTTAGCGGCGTCAGCTAGTCCATGTCTAGAATGATGTCAAAGTCTTCTATGCCCATGACCAGGAGATTTGTAGGGATTATCTGTCCTGACATTCTAAGTTTACATCTAGAACATTTCTTGTTAATGTCAGTACAAGGTCCTATTGGTGTTGAGTCATGGAGAGTGAAGTTGGTTGGTTCAAGTGGCAAGCCTAATTGTGCTACCAATGTAAAAGATATAAAAGAATGCATGGAACCTGAATCAAATAATACATGTACCATTGTATTGAACAAGGGAAATGTACCTTCCACCACATTATTATCGTCTGGAAGGGGTTGTTGGGCCACAACATAGGCTCTTCCTTGCTGTCTTTGTCCCTGGTTTTGGTGGTTCTGCCTAGGCTGAGCGTTTGCAGTAGGTTGGGCTTGTTGGACTAGGACTGCGGGAACTGGCTATTGCGGTTGTGGAGGGTGGGGACAGAGCCATTTACGTGGCCCTATTGGCTGCAATTCTAACAAGTCAACCTCTGATTGGTTAGGCACTTGTTGTTGGTTCAGTTGGTCGTACTGATTGTGGTGTTGTTGACCAACACCTTTGTGATTTCCATTGTGGCCTCCTCTGTTATGATTTTGAAAACCATGTCGGCCAGGGTTAAAAGTTTTCGCAGGTGCAGTGGCCTCTTGCTTTTGCATGGGGGCTGGGAGGGCTGGGTTTGGATTATGATAGAACTTTTTCCTGTTACCCTGCTGGGCAAAATTTGCTGCCCGTTTTCCTCTGTTCTTTCTTTGTTCTTGCTACGTTTTCTCTTGTTTAAAGTTCATGGCCATATTGACTAGCTCCCTGTAATTCTTGAGCTCCAAGATTGACAGGGCCTGTCGAATGTCTGGACGAAGGCCATTTAGAATTTCTCAGCCTTATCTCGTTCCATTGAGATGGTGGAGAGAGAGAAGACCGATAGTCCCTTGAACTTGGCAGCATACTCTCGGACTGTCATGTTACCCTAGTAAAGCCTAGCAAACTCCTGGCATTTTTTGCCTCTTCACTGCGCCAAGGAAGTACTCATCAATGAACAATGACTCGTATTCCAACCAAGTCATGACTGTTACATTAACCCTTGGGTTTTCCTTCACCGTTATCCACCAAGTGTTAGCCCTACCAACAAGTTGGTAGGAAGCTAGTAGAATTTTTCGACCCTCGTTGACTCGCATAGCCTCAAGAGCCTTTTTTTGTTGATTTAAGTGGTTTTGCACTTAGTTTTTCTCCTAAATGTTTTGATGCTTACAAACAATATAACAAATGGTGCTAATGTTTCTATCTAGTATATTTCAGCACCTAAAGATAGAAAAGAGCCAATACAACATCTAAGTCTTCAAATTTAAGAAGTCTCTCAAGCAAAGGATCAACCATACTTACAGCTTGGACAACTTGAAGGAATGAAGACAAAAAGGTTGGGAGTCTTTATGTGTCTAGAATTAGGATGTAACCTTCTTGCATTTCCTATTGCTCAATCTTTCTAAACTTCATGCATTCATACTTCACATATGCATAGTTTTGATAAAACTCATTCATGCATTAAGTATTCTTTAAAAATGATTTTCAAGTATTCAAAATGTTTGATTTATATTTTTAAACTATTTTAAATCATATTTGCATTAGTTTTGATTACAATGATATTTCTACAAAGTTTTTCAAAATAATCAAAATTGTTTTGATTTTTATCAAAATCTTGTTTGATTGTTTAATTGTTGATTTCAAAGTGTTTTAATCATCAAACTAAATATATTTCAATAATATTTTGATGTCCAAATAGGCACATGTGTTTAGAATTTCAAAAAATCATGTATACCCAAGTTTTCACATTCAAAGTATGCACAAATAAACTTTAACCCTGTAAAAGTATTTGATATCTTTCTCAAATGGTTTTGGATATGTTTTCAATGGTTTCGGAATATTCTTTACATAAACTTTAAGCTATTATATGCCTATATTTGGTTTTAATTTCATATATATTTTTGAAAAAGAGAAAAATTTTAAAACGGGGTGATGAGTCAGGGCGCTAATTGAGTGTGAGCAAGCTAATGTAAGTTGTATGCATGAGCAAGCTATTGCAAACTGTTTGCATGAGTAAGCTACTGCAAACTGTTTGCATGAGCAAGCTAATGTGAATTGTTTGCATTAGCAAGCTAATGTGAACTTCGAATGAGCAAGCTAATGCGCTTGAGGGAGCTAATGCGCAATTAGTGAGCTAATGCGTATCAACAAGCAAATGCGCTTGAGGGAGCTAATGCGCAATAAGTAAGCTAATGCGCATCAGCAAGCTAATGTACTTGAGGACAGGGTGTGAATGCATTATAACAGTTATCGAGTGCACAGGTACACAATTCAAGTACAAGTCTATTTTCATTAATTTAAGAATGTATTTTGTACAGAATGTAGGCGGTTTGGAGCCGCCAATAATGAGAAAACATCCTCCCAAAAATCTCTCTAAGTAATTTAACAAATAAGTAGGGGAGTACAAAATGAGGGCCCCTCTTGCTGATAATAGAATTTGAGAAATAGTTCAAGATATACAGTTGTACTTGATTTCATATCTTAAGTACTGTATTGAACTATATCAGTAGTTGCGTTAAACTACTGATCATTAACCAGATATTTTCATACTTATACTATTTATCTATTTTGAAAATTGTCTGTGTCTTTAATTTACACCAGTCCTTAGTTTTACACATCAATGTTTTACTGGTATCATATTGTTTTTAAAGAAGCTCTGATTTTCATATCATATCATTCATGCTTTTTGATACTGCACTTGAGCAGTACCGAACATTGAAAGGTAAAGGGCTGAAGGTGTATTTCAACTTAGCATTACCTACTTTACATTTCATATATTTGTAATGCTATGTACTGTGCTTAATGTAAGTGTTTTACTATGCTAGAACCAACCAACATCTTAGTGTTTGTCATGCTGGTGTGTTTCTGGACTGAAACAACTAGGACAAGTGAAGGTAGTTCACTTAATGATTTCAGGATTGAAATCATGAAGGTTATCTCTGAGCCTTTAAAATTGAAAACGGTTCATCCTAATCCAGTAAAAGAGTAGGTGTGTCCTGAACCTTATAAATGATAGGTTATCTCTCGGCCTTTAAAAGAGAAACCGATTCATCCTCATGCCGTAAAAGGATAGATGCGTCCTCAACCTATAAGAGAATAGGTTATCTCTTAACCTATAAAAGAGAAACGGTTGTTCCTTATCCTGCAAAAGGATTACGGGTCTTCCTTAGCTAGTAAAAAGAACATCGGTTTCTATAATACCCTGTATTTCACAAAAAAAAATAAAAAATAAAAAAAAAATATTCGTTTGGGCAGATGTGCCCAGAAGTCCAGGCAGCCCGCCCGGACGTCCAGGCGCCAAAACCTCTATATAAACCAACCCCCCTCTTCATTTTTCACACCAAATTCACTCCAAATTGTGATTTTTCCTCCTCTTTTCACTCATTTAGAGTTTTTAGTCTTTTGAGACTCTCTGTTCGAGACTCTCGGTGCGGTGCGACGAAGTTCTGTCCGGAGAAAAGCGCCAGATCTGAAAAAGAAGAAGTTCTTATCTGAAGGTGGGGAACAAAACATAGGTTTGCGTGTTTTATAACTTTTATTACAGTTTACATTCAGTTATTATTATATCTACAATTCATTTACACTGCATTATGTCATATAATGTTTATAGTGTTGCACTTATGCCTGTACACTTGGAATTCACGTATTATATTGTTATAATGCTGGATTTGTGGTCAATCTGACTCAACTAGACTCGGTCTTGTCCTCAGTAACTTTAAATAGTGAACAGGAGGCAGCAGGCTGCTCTAGGCGATTGGTATTTAAGCAGACCTTGTGTCTTACCTCTCAACTTGGGACTAATCTAGTTGGTCTTATTGAAAGCTATCAGCTTATACAAGTAATACTGAATGTCCTAACCTTGCACGCCGTGATATCAACTCTGATAAGGATCACCAGACGTTGCCAAAGTCAGTCTAAATGTCAAGAAAGGACCAGACCAGCAGACTACACCAGTTCATGCATTGGCATCATACATATCACCACCTAGGGACGTATATGGTTTATGACTCATAGAATAGTTAGGAGCATTGATCGCTATTCATTAGATTTCTCTGGAAAGGGACTTACATGAGAACCCAGCTACGCTTGGAGAGGGACATCAGTACATGAATCCTGAGCACCGTTCCTGAGGAAGGACGTACAATAGAACCTAGCTACGCCAGGGGAGAACGTCCGGACGGACATTTGTACGTGAACTCAGGCGATGTACGTTCATCAAACCAATACGAGACGGTGTCATGCATACATACATATTGATTGATTATGATGCTCACATGTGTATTTAAGATATTTGATATTGAAGTATGCTTTATTAATTATTATACTCACGAACTATTGTACCCACTGAGCGCGTTAAGCTTACTCCATTATTATCCAATTTTTCACAGGAAATTAGGGTGGACTGGGTGCAGGTTATGGGGCCCACATTTTTGTACCCTCTGTATTATTCATTGGGAATTTTGGGGAGTATGTTCCCTTGACCATTTTATGTACATATTCTGAATTAAATGAAATCAGATTTGTACTTGTGTGTATTATATTTTTCGATGCGCACTTTGTTGTTACCATTGTTATTGTTCCAAATGCGTGCCCCGTCCGAGAGTGAACCGCCGGTTTAGGCGCATCCGGGTAGGGTGTGACAGTTTCTCCTCATACCGAAAAAAGAAAATTTGGTTCTTCCTTAGCCAGTAAAAGGAACATGGGTTTTTCTTAATCCCGAAAAAAAGGAGAATGGTTCATCCTTTGCCCATGAAAGGATGTGTTTGCCTTTAACCTGAAAAAGGGCAGTTGTAACGGTTTGGTTCTCACCCGTAAGAGATTCATTTAGTGGATTGAGAAAATCCTAATCGGGAGATTATGTAGTGGACGAAGGCTTGTCCGAACCACTAAAAATCTGTGTCAAATTTTTACAATTTAGTTTGTGTTCTAATTTGCATCATATTCCAATACACTTATGTAAATCACTAAGTTATTAAAAGACATAATTTTTTAAATTGACCATCACACTCAATTCACCCCCTCTTGAGTGGACCAAAAATTGGTATCAAAGAGGGTTCTCTGAAATTGATCTAACAACCTAGAGTCTAGATCCTATGGTCAATTTAGGGTTCGTCTTAGGGTTCTCATTTTTCGTGCATTAGAATTAGAAACCCTAGCTGTCACATCGGAGATTTGCACATTTTGAATTTTGTAGTCTCTGTGTAATTATCTCGATGACGTCAGCCAGTCCCTGCATGCCACCTAGCATTTATTTCTTGACCGCCTTTGAGACGTTTAATGAAAATCTTTGCTTCGTCTTCACTTGCACCATCTGCAGTGAAACGTCTCGACGTCTCATCTCCTCAATCTCTCTAATGGCTTCTCTAGAAACCCTTCATCCCAAAAGCGTCCACGAGAAGAATCGTCTTCTTCAAGTGGCTTTTCTCTATCTTCTTCTTCTAATGATTCAGTTGAAGTTGTTATAGGTTGTAGGTATCCAAAAATTGCATCCATGCCCCCTCCAGGTTTTCCCAGGGCTGTATTGCAACCTCCCATGAAGATAGAACCAAAGCCAAAACCATCCCATGCCGACCATGTAGAATCTTCAATAAAGAATTTCTTAATCCAATCCTCCGAGTCCAACTCTGCCAGTTTTCAGTTGATTGTCGAGATGCTCTTCGAACAGGAGAAGAGATTAAAGGAGCTTGAAAAAGTAAACAAACTTCAAAAGGACATGTTGTTTACTCTTCTCAAAAGGGTGGATAAGTCTGAAGTTGTTCTTGATGACGCAATCAATGGGAGTTTCGCCTTTGCTATGAGCCAGATTAGAAGGCTCGGTCCTGTTCGCATATATCGAACACATGACTGCAAGAATGGATGACCCGCTGCGTCATCTGCCGGGATTAGCAGCACCTCGATCTCGTGATGCTTAAGGCTTTCCTCATCAAACTTGATTTCCATTGCTCTCAGCTCCTGTCTGTCTGTCGATCTTTTTGTCTAGGTGTAATATTCTTTTAATGGTCCGTTGGACCTTGAAAAACTAACGTACAATGTTTAATGGCTGCTTTCCTTCCCAAATACAACAAGTAGTTCATTAAGCTATATTTCTTTCTCTCATTCATTTTTTAATGCTTTGCTATATGTGAATGATTGATAAACTTGAATTTGTGTGATTGTTATATTTCATATTCATACTACACACACTAATCACTGTTCAAATTCTGCTTGATTTATGCTCTGATATGCCTGCTTCTATGTTTGCAAAATTATTCTCGAATATTTCTGTTGCATAGCTATGTTGCTTTCATGAGCACGATTATATGTCATCATACTAATGTTATCTTATTCATATTTCCTAATAAACTGCATCTTGATGAAATCTTACTATGACCAATGCATTTATCAATTCATTGGTGACATCCTTCTCAACCAGTCACATATATTTTGAGTATCTGATATTCTTATCCGTGATTGTCTGATAAATATCATGATTATACATATCTTGTATCTCTGATTATATCATGATTATTTATGTTGAGTTTGAACTTGTGATATCTAATTATCTGATGATCAGGTAACACAATAGCTAGGTCGGGCGTTAATATTTTATCTCTGCCTATGCTCATTCATTTCATGATCATGCTTGCTCTGAACTTAGAATATCTTATCTATGCATGATTCATGTGTTTGCAAATGTATGTAGGCCTTGTACATAACTCTATATCATACGCCTATATCTTGAACATAATTTTGCCTACACTCATGACTATTATATGTTGGCATTATTCTTTCAATGATTTCCTGATTTTGATGCATCAGCTTTATACCATATCATGTTTGCATCAAACTCATGGATATCTGATTTCTAATGAGTTTATACCCTTCCAAATACTTTCTCATTAGAATCAGCGAATCAAACAATCTAGGCCATGCTTTAATTTAAATTACTTGCCTAGTTATGGTTCAATGAATGTATGCTATTGCTTAAATGCCTCTAAATCTCAGTGTCCATTTCTGTGTTCATTTATCTTTCCTACATTTTTTCTATTTTGATTGTTACCTATTGTGCACTATATCTGTTTAACTATATTAACCGAAAGGTAACGCAAAAATCTGCCAAGTCCAATTTACTCCCCCTCTAGGATTATAATACTGGGCTAGCAAGTGGTATCAGAGCAGATGCTCATGATTTAAGGCTTAACATCCTTGAGCCAAAGATCAAAATTGTCAACACCATAGAATGTGACTTAGGTGATAACCTATTTACTCCACTTATGCTTAATGACCAAAATTTCATATATCTTGAAAATTGATTGCGTTTTGGATAGTGTTTGTGAAACCCTTTTTGATCGTCATATCATAGTATCTTGTTTAGTGGTTTCATAGATATCTTGTTGTATCGATTTATGTGTTAAAGTTAAACTATTTTGAATCGATTACATAAATCAACACTTGGTTTGTTTGATTCTTGATTTTAATCAATTACAATTTTAGAATCGTCAAGTTTTAATCATCTTTATATATTGATTCTTGTGCTTTAAACATATCATTGTTATAATCAATATCTAGATACGTGTGCACTTTCGATTCTTGAGTTCATATCATATATATTTGAATGGATTGCATATTTGAGAAAAATTATTTGAACACATGCCATCATTTAAATAGCGGTGGTTAGAATAGTAGTGTTAATTCATTCAATATTGTAAGCTTAATATTGTTGAGAGTGTTGTAGAACACTTCTCATCGTCATTCGTAATCTTGATGTATCGTTGACGTGTTTGTCAATAGGGAATATACCATACTATTGTATAGCTCGTAACGACACCCGTAAGTTAGTTATAGTGTGACTTTCTAGGCAAGCCCTTGTGTAGGCTAAAATATTTCTTTCTAACCAAGCCCTTGTGTAGGTAAGCGTGTGTGGCTTTCTAACCAAGCCCTTATGTTGGTTAGTGTAAGGCTTTAAGCCAAGCCTTTGTGCTGCCTTTTGTGTACGACTTCTAGTCACGCCTGTAAGTTGACTAGCCAATAGTGTATTGCAAAATCTTGATCGCAGTGATTAGGTAGCGGACATATGTTCAAGGAGAACTGTACCACTCTAAATCTCTGCGTCCATTTATCTTTTCTACATTTTTTTTTATTTTGATTGTTACCTATTGTGCACTATATCTGTTTTACTATATTAATCGAAAGGTAACGCAAAAATCTGTCAAGTCCAATTTTCCCCCTCTTGGACTATAATACTGGGCTAGCAAGTGGTATCAGAGCGGATGCTCATCATTTAAGGCTTACGATCCTTGAGCCTAAGATCAAAATGGTCAACACCATAGAATGTGACTTAGGTGATAATCTATTCACTCAACTTATGCTTAATGACCAAAATTTCATATATCTTGAAAATTGATTGCGTTTTGAATAGTGTTTGTGAAACCCTTTTTTATAGTCATATCAGAGTATCTTGTTTAGTGGTTTTATAAATATCTTGTGGTATCGATTCATGTGTTAAAGTTAAACTATATTGAATCAATTACATAAATCAACACATGGTTTGTTTGATTCTTGATTTTAATCATTTACACTTTTAGAATCGTCAAGTTTTAATCATCATTATATATTGATTCTTGTGCTTTAAACATATCATTGTTAGAATCAATATCTAGATACGTGTGCACATTCGATTCTTGAGATCATATCATATATATTTGAATGGATTGCATAATGGAGAAAAATTATTTCAACACATTGCATCATTTAAATCATTGTGGTTGGAATAGTAATGTTAATTCATTCAATATTGTAAGCTTAATATTGTTGAGAGTGTTGTAGAACACTTCTCATCGCCATTCGTATTCTTGATGTATCGTTGACGTGTTTGTCAATCGAGAATATACCATACTATAGTATATCTCGTAACCACACCCGTTAGTTGGTTATAGTGTGACTTTCAAGGCAAGCCGTTGTGTAGACTAGAATATAGCTTTCTAACCAAGCCCTTGTGTAGGTAAGCGTGTGTGGCTTTCTAACCAAGCCCTTATGTTGGTTAGTGTAAGGCTTTGAACCAAGCCGTTGTGCTGGCTTTTGTACACGACTTCTAGTGACGCCTGTAAGTTGACTAGCCAATAGTGCATTGCAAAATCTTCATTGCAGTGATTAGGTAGTAGAAACAGGTTCAAGGAGAACTGTACCAGTCTTAATCTCAATGTCCATTTCTGTGTTCATTTATCTTTCCTACATTTTTTCTATTTTGATTGTTACCTATTGTGCACTATATCTGTTTAACTATATTAACCGAAAGGTAATGCAAAAATCTGCCAAGTCCAATTTACTCCCCCTCTAGGACTATAATACTGGGCTAGCAAGTGGTATCAGAGCGGATGCTCATGATTTAAGGCTTAACATCCTTGAGCCAAAGATCAAAATTGTCAACACCATAGAATGTGACTTAGGTGATAACCTATTTACTCCACTTATGCTTAATGACCAAAATTTCATATATCCTGAAAATTGATTGCGTTTTGGATAGTGTTTGTGAAACCCTTTTTGATCGTCATATCATAGTATCTTGTTTAGTGGTTTCATAGATATCTTGTTGTATCGATTTATGTGTTAAAGTTAAACTATTTTGAATCGATTACATAAATCAACACTTGGTTTGTTTGATTCTTGATTTTAATCATTTACACTTTTAGAATCGTCAAGTTTTAATCATCATTATATATTGATTCTTGTGCTTTAAACATATCATTGTTAGAATCAATATCTAGATACGTGTGCACATTCGATTCCTGAGATCATATCATATATATTTGAATGGATTGCATAGTGGAGAAAAATTATTTCAACACATTGCATCATTTAAATCATTGTGGTTGGAATAGTAGTGTTAATTCATTCAATATTGTAAGCTTAATATTGTTGAGAGTGTTGTAGAACACTTCTCATCGTCATTCGTATTCTTGATGTATCGTTGACGTGTTTGTCAATCGGGAATATACCATACTATAGTATATCTCGTAACCACACCCGTTAGTTGGTTATAGTGTGACTTTCAAGGCAAGCCTTTGTGTAGACTGGAATTTGGCTTTCAAACCAAGCCCTTGTGTAGGTAAGCGTGTGTGGCTTTCTAACCAAGCCCTTATGTTGGTTAGTGTAAGGCTTTGAACCAAGCCCTTGTGCAGGCTTTTGTACATGACTTCTAGTGACGCATGTAAGTTGACTAGCCAATAGTGCATTGCAAAATCTTCCTTGCAATGATTAGGTAGTAGAAACAGGTTCAAGGAGAACTGTACCAGTCTAAATCTCAATGTCCATTTCTGTGTTCATTTATCTTTCCTATATTTTTTCTATTTTGATTGTTACCTATTGTGCACTATATCTGTTTAACTATATTAACCGAAAGGTAACGCAAAAATCTGCCAAGTCCAATTTACTCCCCCTCTAGGACTATAATACTGGGCTAGCAAGTGGTATCAGAGCGGATGCTCATGATTTAAGGCTTAACATCCTTGAGCCAAAGATCAAAATTGTCAACACCATAGAATGTGACTTAGGTGATAACCTATTTACTCCACTTATGCTTAATGACCAAAATTTCATATATCCTGAAAATTGATTGCGTTTTGGATAGTGTTTGTGAAACCCTTTTTGATCGTCATATCATAGTATCTTGTTGTATCGATTTATGTGTTAAAGTTAAACTATTTTGAATCGATTACATAAATCAACACTTGGTTTGTTTGATTCTTGATTTTAATCATTTACAATTTTAGAATCGTCAAGTTTTAATCATCATTATATATTGATTCTTGTGCTTTAAACATATCATTGTTAGAATCAATATCTAGATACGTGTGCACATTCGATTCCTAAGATCATATCATATATATTTGAATGGATTGCATAGTGGAGAAAAATTATTTCAACACATTGCATCATTTAAATCATTGTGGTTGGAATAGTAGTGTTAATTCATTCAATATTGTAAGCTTAATATTGTTGAGAGTGTTGTAGAACACTTCTCATCGTCATTCGTATTCTTGATGTATCGTTGACGTGTTTGTCAATCGGGAATATACCATACTATAGTATATCTCGTAACCACACCCGTTAGTTGGTTATAGTGTGACTTTCAAGGCAAGCCTTTGTGTAGACTAGAATATGGCTTTCAAACCAAGCCCTTGTGTAGGTAAGCGTGTGTGGCTTTCTAACCAAGCCCTTATGTTGGTTAGTGTAAGGCTTTGAACCAAGCCTTTGTGCTGGCTTTTGTACACGACTTCTAGTGACGCCCGTAAGTTGACTTGCCAATAGTGCATTGCAAAATCTTCATCGCAGTGATTAGGTAGTAGAAACAGGTTCAAGGAGAACTGTACCAATCTAAATCTCGGTGTCCATTTCTGTGTTCATTTATCTTTCCTACATTTTTTCTATTTTGATTGTTACCTATTGTGCACTATATCTGTTTAACTATATTAACCGAAAGGTAACGCAAAAATCTGCCAAGTCCAATTTACTCCCCCTCTAGGACTATAATACTGGGCTAGCAAGTGGTATCAGAGCGGATGCTCATGATTTAAGGCTTAACATCCTTGAGCCAAAGATCAAAATTGTCAACACCATAGAATGTGACTTAGGTGATAACCTATTTACTCCACTTATGCTTAATGACCAAAATTCCATATATCCTGAAAACTGATTGGGTTTTGGATAGTGTTTGTGAAACCCTTTTTGATCGTCATATCATAGTATCTTGTTTAGTGGTTTCATAGATATCTTGTTGTATCGATTTATGTGTTGAAGTTAAACTATATTGAATCGATTACATAAATCAACACTTGGTTTGTTTGATTCTTGATTTTAATCATTTACACTTTTAGAATCGTCAAGTTTTAATCATCATTATATATTGATTCTTGTGCTTTAAACATATCATTGTTATAATCAATATCTAGATACGTGTGCATTTTCGATTCTTGAGTTCATATCATATATATTTGAATGGATTGCATATTTGAGAAAAATTATTTGAACACATGCCATCATTTAAATAGCAGTGGTTAGAATAGTAGTGTTAATTCATTCAATATTGTAAGCTTAATATTGTTTAGAGTGTTGTAGAACACTTTTCATCGTCATTCGTAATCTTGAAATATCGTTGACGTGTTTGTCCATAGGGAATATACCATACTATTGTATAACTCGTAACCACACCCGTAAGTAGGTTATAGTGTGATTTTCTACGCAAGCCCTTATGTAGGCTAGAATATGTCTTTCTAACCAAGCCCTTGTGTAGGTAAGCGTGTGTAGCTTTCTAACCAAGCCCTTATGTTGGTTAGTTGAAGCGTTTCGCCAAGCCTTTGTGCTGGCTTTTGCATACGACTTCTAGTCATGCCCGTAAGTTGACTAGCCAATAGTGTATTGCAAAATCTTGATCGCAGTGATTAGGTATAGAACTATACCAGACAAAATCTTTGTGTCCATTTATCTTTCCTACATTTTTTTTATTTTAATTGTTACCAATTGTGCACTATATCTGTTAACTATATTAACTGAAAGGTAACGCAAAAATCTGCCAAGTCCAATTTCCCCCTTCTTGGACTATAATACTAGGATAGCAAGTGGTATCAGAGCGGATGCTCATGATTTAAGGCTTAAGATCCTTGAGCCTAAGATCAAAATGGTCAACACCATAGAATGTGACATAGGTGATAACCTATTCGCTCAACTTATGCTTAATGACCAAAATTTCATATATCTTGAAAATTGATTGCCTTTTGAATAGTGTTTGTGAAAACCTTTTTTATCGTCATATCAGAGTATCTTGTTTAGTGGTTTCATAAATATCTTGTGGTATCGATTCATGTGTTAAAGTTATACTATACTGAATCGATTTTATAAATCAACACTTGGTTTGTTTGATTCTTGTTCTTAATCATTTACACTATTAGAATCGTCAAGTTTTAATCATCATTATATATTGAATCTCGTACTTTAAACATATCATTGTTAGAATCAATGTATATATACGTGTGCACATTCGATTCTTGAGTTCATATCATATATATTTGAATGTATTGCATATCTGAGAAAAATTATTTCAACACGTTGCATCATTTAAATCGTCGTGGTTGGAATAGTTGTGCTAATTCATTCAATATTGTAAGCTTAATATTGTTGAGAGTGATGTAGAACACTTCTCATCGTCATTCGTAATCTTGATGTATCGTTGACATGTTGGTCAATCGGGAATATACCATACTATTGTATAGCTCGTAACCACACCCGTAAGTTGCTTATAGTGTGACTTTCTATGCAAGCCCTTGTGTAGGCTAGCATATGGCTTTCTAACCAAGCCGTTGTGTAGGTAAGCGTGTGTCGCTTTCTAACCAAGCCCTTATGTTGGTTAGTGTAAGGGTTTGAGCCAAGCCTTTGTGCTGGCTTTTGTATACGAGTTCTAGCCACGCCCGTAAGTTGACTAGCCAATAGCGTATTACAAAATCTTGATCGCAGTGATTAGGTAGTGGACATAGGTTCAAGGAGAACTGTACCGCTCTAAATCTCTGTGTCCATTTATCTTCCTACATTTTTTTATGAAATTTAGCATATATTCAGCATGTTTAGACTTTGATACTTGGTATCAACATGTTTATCATATATATGTTCACATGTCTAAACTATGGAAAGTTTATAATTTTCCATCTCACATGCCATTGATGTTACTCTCTAACATTATATTTTGTATGCATCAATTGACTGTGATGTTTGATATCTAATAGATGCCATGAACTTCAAACTATATTATACTTTGCATCTTGTTAGAATCAAAATAGTTAGGTCTGGCTTAATCATAAATCTCTTTGCCTATGCTATAAGTATGCTTATGCCTGTTTATTTAGATATCTTAAAGCATACTCTGTGTTTGGTTTGGTTTAATTATCAAATTTACATTTGTGCCAAACACTAAGGAGAATAATTGCCCACGATTAAAAATTCTTTATGAATTCATGTATCGGCAATTCTTTCTCGTTCCCCCCGACTTCAATTCTTGGCTACATTTTTGAAATTATTTCAAAACTTTTAGTCCATGAATAAGTCAATTTATTTCTCACTGTGCTTAAAAATAAGATCCTTCTCTGACGTGATAGTAGACCTTACGCATTCTCACGTACCTAACTATGACACGATGTCATAAATCATCTTAAGGGTGAATGCACAAAATAAGGGGGAGTCTCCATATAAGGGGGAGCTTCACTACTCTACTCATCACGAGGGCTGATCTTAGTCTTTCTTTCTTCACTTTTTGATGATATCAAAAGGCGGAGAAGAAAAATAAAGATATAAAAAAATAAGGGGGAGAAGAAAATTAATAAGGAGGAATAGTTCAAGGGAAAACCTTTTTGCTTAATATGCTTAATTTTTCTATTTGTTTGTTATCATCAAAAAGGGGGAGATTGTTAACCTATATGGTTCATCCTTAGCACATCCCTAAAGTATACTTGATGAAGTATATTTTGATGATCACAAACAAAGTATTTTTTGGTGCTAACGAACGTTTATCAAGAACTTATCTCTGCACCAAAGGAAAAGCAAAAAGCCAAGGAACGACTCGATCAAGGAACTCATAGCTCATATCCAACGGTCAAGATCGTTTCAACTAACGGACTTCAACGATCACATCATGATTTCAAGATCACTTCACTCGGACATTTCGATCAAGCTTCGAGACTTCATCTCTCGATTAACGTTCAAGTCATTCAACTCCGAATTGCTCTTATTGAAGATCTCATAATGAAGAGTTGGATCTAACGGTTATGAGAAATAAGAATACACAAAGTGTTTAAGGTATATATTTCTTTAATCGTTATTGCTCAAAATGTTTTTCAAAACCATGCATATATCATTTTTATATGTTCTCTAAATCTGCATGTTTTGATTTCATGTTTTTAACAATATTTCGAATTGATTTAATACTATATATTTAATTTGAAATCTATCGAGTTTTTATTCGCATTTATCAAATATCTTATCGCGAGTCAAAACTGTTTTCAAAGAGTATTTCACGACGCTAATGAAATAGCAACGGTCTCTTGAACTTGTTAAGTCAGGACCCTGATAGGTCATTAGGACGCTAATAACGTTCAAGGTTGAATTGAATTGATTAATCATGACACTTACTTGTATAGTGGCGATCATCTATATTAGTCAACCATTGAAGCTGTCAGAAAGCTGACTCAGCATCAGCTCACTAAAAGATCTCTTAAAAGTTCTTCAAAGAATGTTTCTTTCTGATGGTTATAAGTTGATTAAAATATCAGATTTTCATGTCAATGTTTTATTGGCATCATATTGTTTTCGAAGAAGCTCAGATTTTCATGTCATATCATTCGTGCTTTTCGAAACTGCACTTGAGCAATATCGAACATTGAAAGGTAAATGACTAAAGGTGTATTTCAACTTAACATTACCTAGTTTACATTTCATATATTTGTAATGCTATGTACTGTGCTTAATGTAAAGTGTTTTACTATGTTAGAACCAACCAACGTCTTAGTGTTGTAATGCTAGTGTGTTTCTGGACTGAAACAACCAGGACAAGTGAAGGTAGTTCACTTAATGATTTCAAGATTTAAATCATGAAGGCTATCTCTGAGCCTTTAAAAGAGAAAGTGGTTCATCCTCATCTCGTAAAAGGAAAGGTGCGTCTTCAACCTATAAGATGATAAGTTATCTCTTAACCTATAAAAGAGAAACGGTTTTTCCTTATCCCGCAAAAAGATCACGGTTCTTCCTTAGCCAGTAAAAGGAACATGGGTTTCTCCTCATCCCAGAAAAAAGAAATTTGGTTCTTCCTTAGCCAGTAAAAGGACCATGGATTTCTCCGTATCCCGGAAAAAGGAAATTTGGTTCTTACGTCAATTCATTTCCATAAAAGTAACTAGTCAGGCACGTGAGAATGGGCCATCATATGTTTAATAGAAAAATATTTGGCAAGTAACCCATGCATCATTATGGTGTGAACAACTTGCATTATTGTTTTATTATACAAAATAAAGAAAGGATAGTGTTAGTGGAAGAAAGTATTGTTCACTAAGTCTATGCCGTTTTTGATAATGAAGGTGCCACAAACGGAGTTACAATAGTTAATAGTATCTTGATGCCCAAGTTATCTATTGTTTGAATGTTAACATGCCATATATTTGGAAAATACTTATAATAATGCAACTTGTGCCTAGAGCCAACATTATTTGGGAAAGTAACCTATGCAACTTTGTGTTTTTGAAAAACTTATCCCAATGAAAGGACCCGTATGGTGTTGTATAGTATTTGATACTACAGGGATAACACACTAAGGGAAATAACGTGAGAAGAAACTTCTGGTAAGCTTTATTTCTTTTATTTGATAATATGTTATTTCATATTGTCGAAATATATGAACACATTGTTTTATTCATAGCCCAAAGCCATGTTGTTATATTTTAATGGAAAAAGGGGTGCAGAGAAAATATTTTATAGCTTGCTTGAAGCTATACAAAGAAAAAATATTTTCTGGCTAAAGCTAGATGGAAAAGTGTATTATGGATGATTGCACCAGAAGTTGCAACATCAACAGAAATATGAATATTGTGATCTTTGATCCAAAAAATTTATGATCGGATGCAATGAAATTGCAAGATCCGAATTATGTATAAAGCAAATTTTAACGCCTGTAGCTCATGTTGTAAAGAAAATATTTTACAGCTTGAAGCTATTGAGAAATATTTTAAATGTTATGGCTAAAAGCCATGTGGCCAAGAATTTATGGTCGAAAACTATTGAAAGAATTTTTTAGGTCAAGAGCCATATATTGAATATTGATGACATCATAGCTAGAAGCTATGAAAGAATTTTGAATAGCCAAAAGCTATATTTGATTGATAATATTCCATGTGAAATTACATGAGTTTTGCCCACGGGACCCACATATTTATGGATTTGTAAATTAGCCTAGAGCTAATATGATGACTATTACATTAACATTGACAATAACGCTAACGTTAACATTGACACTGACATTTTCTTTGATGTTTTTCTTGGTGCCCAAGTTATTTATTATATGTACTATATAAATGTCATTACTTTTTCTTTTTTCTATATTTATTTGAATTTTTGAATTTATTTATTTATTGACATCTCATGACAGATTATTTAAAGGTTCATCACAATTAAAATTGCACCTGAAGTTGTAATATTACAATCATATGAACCAAAAGTTTATTATGATCAAATGATGAATTGCACGTGACGTTGCAATATTAAAAGTGTCATGAGATAAATTATGTTTTGAAGAAGACATTTGAGAAAATATTATTCTCGTATGTGCTCTTGAAGTAACAATACAAAAGATGTTGGAGTCTTCTCAAACACAAATGTGATGAAAGGTCACCATCCTCATTTAATTGATTAATTTTATGACATTCCCTGAAGTAAATGTTCTTTTGATTTTTGATCATGAATGACAAATAAATATGGTCATGATCATGGATACGAAATAAATATGACATATGACGAAGCCATTATCAAGGATGAAAAATTAAATGTGGCAAAGCTCATGATGGATGACAAATAAATATGAGAAATGTCATAATCATGGATAAGAAAATAAAGGCCATAATGATGAAATAGAATAAATATGGCAAAGATCATAATCGAAATTATTATGAGAACCATGATGGTTACAATTATTGGAATATGGTTATAGTCATAAGCTTGAAATATATTTACTATTCCACTAAAATGGAATAATATTATTGCAAAAAAATATATAATCAAGTACAAATTGTTTGCAATATGAATGAAATTAAAAAGGGGTATTGGTCGGATAGATGATGTATGACCAAATGATTGATTTTTTTACCTAGCCTCAATAAAGAAAATGAGGTTGGATTGAAAATATATTCATGGCTCCAAAAGAGCGAATATTGTGTTGTCAAATGCAATGCAAATGTCTTATGATACACCAAATCGAGAAGATCTTGGTTGATTTTAAAGATATCTAAATGATAGATATTACATATTCAACGAACATGTTCATATTGCTTTTGAGAAAAACGAAAAAGGCATGTTCATTGACGTTTTGGCTTATTATGATATTATGAGGTCAATAAAATGATTTATGATCGGGAACCAGAAGTTTTTTGACATAAATATTTATTGGCTAGGATTGAAAACCATCAATGACATTCATTATGACAATAGTCATTTTTATGACACAATTTTTCCGCCATTAGGGGGAGCATAGCCAATTTAAGAAGAATGATGTGCAAAATTGATAGAATGTAATCCCACCATTAGGGAGAGAAAATAAAATTGCTAGAATGCAATATAAGCCAATGTAAGGAAATCTTTCCACTATTAGGGGGAGAAAAATAAAAATGTCAAAAGAATGACATGTAAATTGCTTGAAAGACAACATAAGCTATAAGCTAATGAAAACTAGAAGTTCAAATGATAAGTTGGAGTGAATGATAAATTCACATGATCAATCAATATGCAAAAAAATTTGCAAATCAGTTAACTACTATATTCATCCTTACGCCCTGAAGGATAATGTACAAATGACACACCTGAAGTGTGGTTGACCGGTCAAATCAAAGGACATAACTTCCTAAAAGAGGAAAGAACATACAAATGATTGATAAATGTATAATAATTCCAAAATAGGGAATGGATTAGCAAATAAATATTGCATGAAAAGGTATCTCCATAAGAGATATAAAACATACCTTGAAGTGGTATGCGTATCTCCTAAAGAGATATAAATTGAGAAATAAATATACCCTGAAGTGGCATGCTTTTCTCATAAAGAGATATGGATTGAAGAATTTATACCCTTGAAGTTGAATAAAATTAGAGAATTCTCAATCTGTTCATATTTGAAAGTCATGGAATGGAAATAATGTTGCTCCTGATAAAATTTTAAAGTGTCCATTGATATTATGGGATCCCAAAACCATAAAAACTATACATGGAGTACGTACTGCATAGGTATTCATAATATGAATACACATTTTCATAATTGCAATGAATAAGCATCCTAATAATCTGCATATGCATTTCAATCATTTTATATATTTGCTAATTGTTGCATATGTTAAGACTCCCGAAGAGTTTATCAAAATATATCTTAAATTCAGAAATTTGAAATGAAAGATCTTGGAAAAATTAAAGTTATTCTCTCGGCCTGCAGATCGAGAATTTTTCAAGTAGGATTCTTGTCTAATTATCAAATGTATTAAGGGATTTTTGAAGAAAGTTCATATCGACAAGGTAGATGTAATACCCCTGGTTTACACACAATAATAATAATAATAAATAAATAAAAAAGAAACTGAATGTTCAGGTGAAAACCTGAAAGTTTGAGTGTAAACCTGAAATTTCAGGCAAAAAAACCCGAAAGTTCGGGCGAAAACCTGAAAGTTTAGGTGAAAACTTAAAAGTTCAAGCAAAAACCCGAAAGTTTGGGCGAAAACCTGAAAGTTTAGGCATATGATTTCTATAAAAAGGGAGCCCTTCCCTCCCCATTTCTCACACCACAACTCTTCACTTCTCTCTCTCTTTGGGTTAATTTCCATCATTCTCCTTGTGATTTTTCTCTTTCTTCTTCTGAGACTTTGTCTCTCTTAGAGACTCTTTCTGCAGTGCAAAGTTGTTCTCCTCTGGAAGAAGCGCCAGTTTTGGAACTAAGTCCAATTTGAAGATGGGGATGAAGGCATAGGTTTGCATGTATTATGTCTTTTCATAACGTTATCACGCACTATTCATTATATATGATATTCACTTCCACCATATCGTTTATGCATGTACCTTGGTATATGGAATCCAAGTGCTATACCATTACTCTGCTGAATTAGTAATTAATTTAATTAGCGAGACACAGTCTTGTCCCAATTACCTTTGAATGGTGAACATGAGGTAGCTTGATGCTCTAGAAGAGTGGTATTTAAGCGAGACCATTGTGACTCCACCACTCAGTCCACCACTCAGTCCAGGGACTAGTCTGGTTGATTTTATTGAGAGCTATTCCTTTGGTGCAGCCTTGAGATATGGTACTATTCACATATAATACTATTCACATATATGATACTATTCACGTATATGATACTATTCATAGAGTTCTATTTACGTATACAACACTATTCTAGTATACAATATTTTTCCTTATGACGACCAATCCTTATGACTATCATTTAGGAATCACCAGACGTCACTAAATTATGTCCCAGTGGATACCTTTGATCTCACATTGAAACACAGGTATATGTCAAGGTTATGCACGAGACGATATCCTTCCTTGGTCTTTGCAGCTTTACCATGAAAGTTAGTAGACAACGTAACCACCTAAGGATGTAAGCCGTTCGTGGCCTGTGGATTGATTGTTGGAAATTTTGGCGCATGTGAATTTCCTGTGGTGCATGAATGCCCACCTGATTGAGTCAACCCTAGGCGGTGCACCTCTGCTGTAAACTTTATTGTGTCAGCCAAAAAGAGATGTACTGACTGGGTTGTACCTTACTATCGAAATATTGGTTATATGAATTTCCCTGGAGATGGACATATAGTGTGAACCCATGACAAATTTCCCTAGAGATTGACATCTATATGTGAACCCAAGATGGTGCTTGGCCATGAAGCTTTACGTGACGGCGTGTTATGAGTGTTTACTGGTTAATGGTTAAATAAAATACTGACGATGTCATGTTGTGTTTATCTTATATTTGTGATTGTGATGCTCTATTTATTAATTTCCATAATCTCCATGGAATATCTACTTGACCTACTGGGCGATAGCTCACTCCGTTGCTAACATTTTCAAGGCTTAGACATTTTGGTCAAAAGAAAAAGTTAACAAGAGCTACGTGCGGCATGAGGCGCGTAGGGTATAGACGTCGACTTAGATCTAGAGTGAGTTTTGATCTAATTTCCGTTGCGCACTCGTCTATGTAAAATAATGTACCTCGTGTACTTTGTACCCTTTGTATACAAAGAGGATGAATAAAAAGATCTATGTTGATGTCTAGGTTTGTTCGCACTCCGATTTTATGATCTGTTGCAGGGTGTGACAATTTTTGGTATCAGAGAATGATCTTGCGACCAATGCCATACACTTGTCGTTTCCTCGGTACACGCGTCGGCAATGTGAATACAACACACATATCGGCCCCTTCCAATACGTGTGTTTACCACCTTGGCACAATTTTAGTGCCTTAGTGTGTGTGACGATCCCTCAGTTCAAGCATTGGTCGTTGACCACCTTGGTGTGCACGTCGGTCCCTCGGTATCCTCAATGATGCTCTAACACGTGGGCATGCACGCATGGCACCCTCCGCTACGTGTTGTTTATGAAAGAGTTGCTTTTGTTTAGGTGGCATATGGTGGCGCATGCGTACCATAAGAATTGGTACTAGGGTAACTCCATCTCAAAGAATTATCTGGATTTTATTGAGAAATATGGTGAGTAGATAATTATGTGTGACACATAGTCCTAGCTTGATATTAATAGGGATTGAATATTGTTACATCGAATGGATATAAATATCCCTATCTTGAGCTTATGGGATTACTGTGCTAGTCAGATTTTTGAGAGAATAATGATAGGATGAAGGTTTGATTCTTGAATTTAAGCATATTCAATCAGAAATTGAAGGATTTAGGATTATATGAGAATTATAAGGTCTGAGAATGATCTAAATAAATAGACGTACATATTGAGACTCTAGATTTGAGGAACTTATGATTATGATCATTGATTAGTGTTACCTTTAAGGTCTCTGGGGCATTTCAAACTGATGATCTTATATATATAAACAATGATTATGATGATTTTTTTTTATAGTTACGTGGGCATCAAAAGTGAGTGCATAATATGTATATTAGTCTTGCCACATATGGAGAGTATGACTAGATTAGGATGGATTTATTATTTGATCTTAATATTATATATAATGAGTGATTGTGACAAGAGAAATGTAGTCCTTGATGGGTATTAGCATACCCGATTTTATTTTAATATTAAGGAGATCAAATTATTGCATTACTTGATATTAGTATTAATATAATCACTTAGTATATTGATTTTGGGTATTGATATGGTCAAATAAATTAGATGATCATAGTGTGAGAAAATGAGGACTTATACTTTGATTGGAGATATGAGTTTAGTATGTTCTCAACCAATGGTTGTATATGGACTGTACAAAGATCTTAGGTTATGAAATTAACCTAGAGTAAAAGAAGTAATGAAGTATATGATAACGTCACTTAATCAAATTAGTATGCGACCCTAAATATTGGATGATCCAATTACTTAAAAACCTTATTAGATATATAAGGATGATTTGATATGAAATGAGAGCTCAACCTTAGTAAGCAAATCAATGTGATGTATATAGCCTGAGATTTACTTGAGAATCAAGAAATTAGCTTTAGGATGAAACTAGTTGGGAATCAAGATTAAGGCAAATACGCTGTTGAGAAAATTTAAAGCCTAATATGTGATTAGGTATGAAAAACTAAACCTTAAAGGAAATTTTGGAAAAGAAATAAACCTTAAGGACAATAAGTCTTAAGGAAAATGGCAAGGATACGCCTACTTAAAATAATGAGCCTTGAAGGAAATATGGCTCATTGAAAAAAATCAAATGACTAACCAAGTAGATTATTAAAAGACATAAGGAGTGGTTGGATCTAATGACCAAATCTGACCAAAGATTTGAGGTGTTGAACCGATGGTTCTCACAGCGAGTCTTAGAAGCTTGCAAGCACAAGAAAAGATTAAAAACCTTAAAAGCTTGCAACATTTCAGATTCTTGAGAAAAATGTCGAACGAGCAAACAATTGTATATCATCCAAAGAAAAATGTTATATTGATCAAACTGAGTTAAAGGAATGTAATTCAGAGCCCTAATGCACCCGTGTCCTCATTCTTAGAGGCACCTAAAATTAACAAACCGACTTGAACTTGAACCGAGAGGTATTTTTGCCCTAGCATCAGGATATTGGTTGCGATAACGCAACATGAACCTTTTTGGAAAAAGAAAGGGGTTCGTAAGAAGGATACCATATGGTTCAAGCTGGTTAAGACCATTGTAAAATGCAGTGCAGTTGGTAGGCTACAATACGAGTTTATTAAGGAAGAACACGGAAAATGGATGATACTACCATTGAAAAATTTAGGATAGAATGTTTGATGGGAATTTCATGACCTTGATTGACTTTTTATCATTGTATTCGGGGTGGTGTGGGAGGCAATGAATGCAGAGGATACTTGGAATATTTTGGACATGGAGGACCTATGGCTCTGTGTGGTAAATCTCTAGAAACCAGTTTATAACTTGTATCACCAAGTTTGGATGGTATGGGACGGAAAAACTTGGAGGATACTAGTTATAGGTTGAGTTTTTTAGATGGTTCGCATTGTGTGGTGAAGTTTTAGAGACCAGGATATTGCTTTTATCACCAAGCTTGGACGGTATGGGATGGACAAACTTGGAGGATTCTTGTTATGGCTTGGGATCTGAATATTCAAAGAACTTGATTGTTGCATTTGTTTTGCTATGCATTCGTGTAGGATAGTGCATCAGGATAATTATAAGTGGAACAAATGTATTTTTGGTTGACGACTTGAAATTGGAACCAATCCAAAAGTTGGAGGATTTTTCAACTGGTTTTGAACCAAATACCTTATTTTAGTCAAGTTGCCAAACTATTTTTAAATTTGGCCAACCCAATATGTCATGTTTTGGATTTTAGGATTGGATATTGGGATTAAGTTGGAAATCAAAGATACCTAATTAAAGGTCACAACTCCAGTCCATAACCCTAGAAAAGTTAGGAACAGTGACCCATGACAACCATACCTAAGAACATAAGCTAGAAATGAGAATTTACAATTCCATGTTAAATAAAACGTAGATGCATCCAACAGAATAATACTAGACCTCATCTAACTGTAGATGAAGAAATCAATAGCACGTGACGAGATCATTGGTGCTAATGAACAACTGTCACTATATCTACAGTAAAGGGTATAAACGAAAAAATTCAGTCGCGACAGACAAACCTTAAAATCTTATGGAACATAGTTGTTGATTGAGGAGGAGGTCCACAACCTCGAGTTCATTTGATTTCCAGTGTCAAACAAACACAGAGTTAGTTAGCCTTTTCAAGGAAAGCCACAACTCTTCACTTATCTCTCTCTTTAGGTTGATTTCCATCACTTTCCTTGTGATATTTCTCTTTCTTCTTTTGAGACTCTCTCTACGGTGCAAAGTTGTTCTCCTCAGGAAGAAGTGCCAGTTTTGGAACGAAGTCTAGTTTGAAGGTGGGGATGAAGGCATAGGTTTGCATGTATTATGTCTTTTCGTAAAGTTATCATGCACTATTCATTATGTCTGATACTCACTTCCACCATACCGTTTATGCATGTACCTTGGTAAATGGAATCCATGTGCCATATCATTACTTTGCTAAATTAGTAATTAATTTAATTAGTCAGACACAGTCTTGTCCCAAGTACCTTTGAATAGTGAACAGGAGGCAGCTTGTTGCTCTAGTAGAGTGGTATTTAAGCGAGACTATTTTGATTCCATCACTTAGCCTGGGGACTAGTCTGATTAATTTTATTGAGAGCTATTCCTTTGGTGCATCCATGAGATATGGTCTTGTCGTCCAGAAGAAAGAAAAAAAGAACGTCCAGAGAAAGAAAGTCGAGAAGAAAGAAGGAAAAGAGAGAAAGGATTTCGTGATAGTTTTGCGACCGAATTCGATATGCCGGTTAGCCATTTTTCATTCTTTTCGTTGGAAAAGTGATATTTAAGCTATGTGTTACATTCCTAGCGGTTTAATTTTTGTTATAGGAGGTGTTTTTGTAGTGTTTCAAAAAATGGAGTTTTGACCCACTTTGAATAGAAACAGGTAAAAATTATATATTATCACCATATAGTCACGTAGATCACGAATATGTAGTTTGTTTGCATTCATATGTAATATTTGTGCCGAAAGCCAAATTTGACACTGGGGGACTTTTGTCAAACTCTGGTGAAATTCGGGTTTAAAACCATCAAATCGTAGAGGACTGAATTTCAGACGTTTTGATACCAAGATCCTGATTTTTGGATATCGATTAATATTTTTAGTATGGGATTGAATGGTTTCAGTAAGTACGTTTGACTAGGAGACTTGTAGAAATAAGGTTAAAAAGCTTATTTCTATTGTTTTTCCCTTCGAAAATATTTTAGAGGGTGGTAGAAATTATTTAGACAGACCATCACGTGTCTGGGAGACTAGCATATAATTATGGGATTGTATTGGAAAGTTAGCAATTAATATAAATGGAAAGAATACCCATTAATATGACTTAATTAATATGAATGGTATTAATATGAAATGAAATGATATGTGTAGGTTTGAATAGGAGTGTGGAGTGAAATGGTAGTGTGGAAACTATTTTGGCATTGGTTATGAGTAGAATTACATTATATTTTCATTTATATCATCATAATATGTATATGTGAATGCTTATACGTGTGCATGTTTGATTGTGGTTGTTGGCCCAGATATGTCCAAGAGGGGGGGTGAATTGGACACTTAGACAATTTCAAAATAAAAACAATGGCAAAGATACAGTGCATAAAATAAACAAATATGCACAGTCGATTTATAATGGTTCGGCTACTTGCCTACGTCCACTACCAAACCTCCTCAGTTAGGATTTTAACCTTGTGGCGACCCTACACCCCAGACCTCCAACCCTCATGGATCGGCATGCGGAAGTGCCGGGGTGGGACGCCCGACGTAGGCATCCACGACCACCTCAAATCATCCTATGAGATGATCGAGACCCTACAAGCCTCAACTAGACTCTTCATAGAGTCCCAAATTTTTTTTTTTTTTGAAACAACATCAATCTGATAGACTTACCAATTCTAATATCTTGACAACCTCAATAGTCCTTCTGCATCAACACACACTCTAAGCCGATACGAGAGGCATTAGTGTAGATAACCAACTCCTGACCAAGCTCTGGTAGAATCAATATTGGCGCAGATGTCAATATCTTTTTTAGCTCTAAAAAGGCATTCTCAAACTCATCCGCCCACACAAAGGGCACATCCTTCTAGGTAAGCCTAGTAAGAGGTGCAACAAACTTAGAAAGGCCCTGCACAAACCTCCTGTAATAACCTCCTAAACCCAGAAAGTTCCTGATCTCGGTCACTGTGGTAGGTCTAGGCCAACTGGTAATGGCTACGACATTGCATGGATCAACAGAAATCCCCTCTGACCTCACCACATGACCCAAGAATCTCACCTTGGTGATCCAAAACTCGCCCTTACTCAGCTTTGCATACAATCTATGCTCTCTCAGAGTCTGCAAAGTCACTCTGAGGTGTTCCTCATGCTCATTCTGAGTCTTGGAATACACCAGTATGTCATCAATGAAGACGATGACAAACTTATCTAGATACTGCCTAAAGACTCTGCATCAGGTCCATGACCATTGCCGGTGCATTAGCCACACCAAAAGGCATCACAAGAAACTCATAATATCCATATCGAGTCCTAAAGGCTGTCTTAAGCACATCTTCATCCCTGATCCTCAACTGATGATAACTGGAACGCAGATCAATCTTCGAGAAGAATCTTGCTTCCTTCAGCTGGTCAAACAGATCATCGATCCTTGGGAGAGGATATTTGTTCTAAATGGTCACCCTATTGAGTTGGCGGTAGTCAATACATAACTGCAAACTCCCATCCTTCTTTTTGACGAAAAGAACTAGAGTTCCCCATGGTGGCCTACTTGGGCAAATGAAGCCCTTAGCCAACAACTCCTCAAGCTGTTTCTGCAACTCAATCTCCTCAAGCTGTTTCTGCAACTCAATCCACTCAACCGGCGCCAATCAATATGGTGTCATGGAGACAGGCTTCGTACTAGGGACCAGCTCTATGTTAAAGTCGATTTCCCTCTTCGGAGCCAATCTAGGAAGGTCTGAAGGAAACACATCAGGAAAATATCTCACTACAGGGATTTCCTCAAGTCTCATCCCACTGGTTTCATCATCCTCTGGTACTATCCCAACTAAGATCTCTCTATCTCCATCAGTTACCAATCTACCTCTGGTAATTGGTTGGTTCGATGCTCTCCCTCGCAATGTGAACTCAGAATGTCCAGGGATCTAAAAAATGACTCTCTTCACAAAGCAATCAATCACTGCATGGTATGCGGCGGGCCAATCCATTCCAAAGATTGCATCAAACTCAAGGAACTCTAGGACTCTAAGGTCCACGGGCATCTCCAAGTCCCCAACTCTCACTATACAGTGCTCACAAACCAAGTTTAGGTAAATTTTCTCCCTAGCTACAATACTCACAACTAACCATGTACTAGCTTTAACGGGAGTTAAAAGCAATCTATCTACCATGCATTCAGATATGAAAAACAGTGTAGATCCAGCATCAAATAAAACATGCATCGAAATATCACAAATATGAAGAGTACCTTCAACTTAGGTCCTCGATGCAGCTGGATCTGGCTCGGTGGCTGCCTTGGCAATCTCTCTGCCACTAGACTGCTGCACTGTACCCGGAGATGTCAACGGTGGGTTCAAACACTCAAACCTCCTGTGACCCAGCTGACCACACCTATAAAACAAGAATGGAGTTCTCAGAGCAGTAGACCCTAACTGTGATGCAACCCCGTTACCACCTCTGCCTCTGCCTCTGCCTCGACCTCGGCCTAATTGTGGAAGTGGCGGCCTCTGTGCCTGACTGGCCACTGGGGTAGAAGGTACAGCGAATGGTGAAGATCTAACACCAATCTAGATGTGAGATGACTCACTCTAAGCACCCTCAGACTGTGTCCCCGTTTGAAACTTCCTCTTCTTCCCCCATTTCCTCTCCTTCCAAGAGTTCTTCCCACCTGTCTCAGCCTGAAACTGCTGAGGTGCCTGAACAACGGGTCTCGCCTATCCTTCAATGTGCTCATGCATCTCAAACTGTGCAGCCCTCGTGGTCACTGTCCTGAACTCGGCCATGTCAGTCACTGACAAGGCCTGCCTGATAGCTGGCCTAAATCCCAACATGACTTGTGTGATCCGGTCCTCAGTTGACTATACTAAACCCGGAGCATAAGCAGACAACTGCATGAACTTGATCTTGTACTGACGAACAATCATAGTGTCCTGCTTAAGATCCATGAACTCATGCCTCTTCTTCAGCCTCTCGGTCGCAGGAACATAAGCCTCAAGGAATAACTGTCTGAAAGACTTCCAACTCTGAGCTGTGCCTCGGTTCTTCAATACAGATGTCCACTAATCATCTGCATCACCCTCCAGCATATGGGTAGAACATAGCACCTGGGCCTCCTCATTAAGGCTAAGAGTCCTAGCAATCTTCTCAACATTCTTCAGTCAATCCTCTGCCTTCTTCAGTTCTACTCCCCCATGGAACTTCTCAGGCTTCAACTTCATAAATTTCTCTACCATCCTGATCTGATGGTCTGAAGGGTTTCTAGCTGGAATAGGAACTACGGCAGGTGCAATCTCTGGTTGTGGTGCAGCAATAGGGGGCTCGACAACATCCTCATTTTCCATAGGGTCGGCCTCAACCTCACTAACATCATCCTCCTGGGGTATAGCTGGAGGTGGCTGTGGTGTTGCGACCTCTGTCCTCCTGACCAGCTGCTGAATCTGAGTTGTCTAAGTGGCCATCAAAAGACCTTGTGTGGCAACAAGATCCTCCAGCCTCCTCATTCGGTCATCTTCCCTAGATGAATCCATGTGCGGTTGTCTTCTTCCGCTTCACCTCTTGATTCTGAGAAGCACAACACAACAACCAATCATTCACATGTTCATCCAAGTAATACCCCAAAGCCTTATAACTACACCTAATATGTAATACACACACAAAATAGAGTAGTAAGACTTTTAAGTTATCATTTAAGCTTTTAATTACCTAAAACTCTCATTTCAATCAATCTAGGTCAAATTCTCTAAGTCTAGACCAAACCTATTAAACATGGGCTCTGATACCAACTATGGCGACCCCACACCCGACACTGCCATCCCTCATGGATCGGCGTGTAAAAGTGTCGGGGTAGGAGGCTAGACGTAGGCATCCATGGCCACCTCAAATCATCTCATGAGATGATCGAGACCCTACAAGCCTCAACCAGACTCTACAGAGAGTCCCAAAAAAAAAAATTTTGAAACAACATCAACCTAATAGACTTAGCAATTCTAATATCATGACATGTACATCCACATGAATCAACAAGATATAATCTCCCAATGCACAAGGCAATAATCATAAAGATCATATTAGTCCCCAAATGAACATAAGACAATGATCCTTAAATAAAACATACAACCATGATCACAAAAGTCCTCAATTAAACCCAAAATAGTCTAAGGCAACATGCCTAGACCCATCACCAAATCCAAGTTCAAGGCATATAGCCAAATACATCAAAATAAAGGCCACAAGGCCAATATACATCAACATACCATAATACAACACAAACCCTCTCACCATCTAGGTTTAACAAGTGTTATATTAATTACATATGTATCAAAATAAGCAAAACATATACATATGTAAAAGACATCCATCCATACACATCAAACCTAGACTAACGTCAGGATGTCCCTAGCTTTGGCAATGGCTAGGTCCTCAAGCAAATGTCATACTCTTGCCTTTAACCTTATCAATAGAACCTGAAAAGAAAGTGAGAGTGTGAGCCAACGGTGCCCAGTGAATAGTATTCAATTATGAAATCAATTATACATCAATAAAGTCATATGCGCACATGCATGAAATTATGCTCATAAGTATGTGAAACATAAAACACAATAAAAAAAATGTCAACTATTTTCATGCACATTTAAAAACTCCACCGACCCTTAGTTATATTTACAGACCGTAGGCCGGTCCTCCATCTTGGAGTATAACTTACATCCTAGAGTCATCTCATTCTGATCATTTCACTTTCAACCTAAGTGAAATGATCCTACCAGCGGGGTATTACATACAGAACCGGCATGGGTCATCTCATCCTGATGGTTCACTTCTAGCCTAAGTGGAATGATCCTACCAGCAGGGTATTACATACACATGGTCATCTCATCCTAATCATTCACTTCCAGCCTAAGTGGAATGATCCTGCCAGCGGGGTATTACATACACAACTGCCATTGGTCATCTCATCCTGATCATCCACTTTCAGCCTAAGTGACATGATCCTACCAGCGGGGTATTAAATACTCAACCGCCATTGGGGTATGTTGGCCTCATACCCCTAACCTTCGTTTATAGAAGATTCTACCTCAACCCTCTAGAAAAGTTAGTTTGGCAACATGCACAAGCTTCCTAGGAATACCCAGGGAACTTAGCCTGGAACACTAAGCTTTTAAAGTTTCAATGCATGACATTTTAAAACATATTAAACACATGCATTTCTCAATGATATTTCATGACATTCAACATACAAGTATAATTTAATATCATGACAAAAGCGATAAATGAAATGAACAACTACTCACAACCAATGTCAGGCACGCAAAGCTATCCACACATGGGCTACACGAATCCCAATGCAAAACAAAATCCTGTAAACCATACATTTATGCATATGTATCAATTATCATGATCATCCATACACAGACACACTAATCATGATCAATTTCTAGTCCAATAAGTCCATGTGCATCTAATTCCCACCATGAGTCTCCCATCTCATGATCAACCCCGACATCTGTGCCAAGCCACGGATAAGGCTAATTCTCAAAAACTAAGACAATCACTTAGTCTAGGTCAATCAATCCTAACACAAGTCTAAACCATTCAAAACCATGCAAGATTGATTATAAACGAGTAAATTCCTCAATTCAAATCAATACATGGAATATGACCTAATTTGGGAAAAATCTCTACAATAGGCATATAGCCAAATTGCACTAAATCATACAAAATTAACATAGGTTCCAACATTCTAAACCCATGATTCCATTCAATTTAGGTCCAATTAGATAATCCCCAAGTCAATTTGATCAATTGACTTGGTTTAGATCAAAATCCCCAATTTGGGCAAAATCTCCAAAATCAAGCCCTAAGCCAATTTTACACTACAACTAGGGTTTCCGATGGATAAAAATACTGAACACCACCATCAATCATCTAGGATCAGCCACTTATCCAACATAGTTCACATGCAAGCCCAACCGAAATCCCTAAGTTCGATTTCTAGGGTTTAGGTCTTTTACACTAGATCTACCCATTTCTTGCTAGAAATTGGGAAAAATGGTACCATTGGGTGCCAACTCCACCAAGGAACCCAAATTTATACCATACACCACGTCCCTAAGGGTTTCCAACAAAACCCTAAACTCTTGCACCACCAAAAACGTGGTGAAGTTTGTGCAAAATGTATTCCAAGTGTAGATCTTGGTCAATGAAGGTTGCTTCTATCATGAACAAGCTCAAAAGAGCAAAAAACAGCCAACCTTAGGTTAGGGAACACCCAAAACTGTGACTCATGGAGAAAAACACTTATTTTGGGGTGTAAATGGTGATGATTTCCCTTAGAAACCCTAACTTTCCTCCCTTCTTCCTTCTCCAATTCGTTCTTGGCACATATGGAAATAGTAGTAATCTTTCCCCTTTATTTATACACTGAAAATAGCCATTTTTGACCAAAAACGTGCCCAGAAAATGAATCAGTGCCCTCTTGATCAGTGCAGGAGCGTCCTCCCGGCGCATGAGCACCCTCCCAGTGCATGGGCATCCTCCATTTCGCCCAAAATACTCATTTTTCATTTTTGCCACTATGGGTTCAATATACATCGAAATTTCACATACGACCACTCATTCGCTATGTAAAGATGCATTCTAGATTCATTTATAATATCCCCAGGTCCATTTGATGCACCAATAACTAATTATCATTTAATCAACACATATACACAATATATTCTAATATAAATGTCATATTTGCCATGTGTTAAGATATAACCTTCCCATATATAAAGGTGTATTAAATAAGGACATTTAATTGAGTCTTTTTAACAAGTCACAAGTCAAGATGATGACTTAATCAACAAGTTACTTATGTGAAGCTTCTCCATCAAGCCACTTACAATAGTAATATGGCAAATAATATTAATAACAATAATATTTTCTATAATAACACCACCACCACTAATAATAAAGGGCAAGATGCTATCTGGGTTTTCATTGACAGACTTACAAAGTCTGCACACTTCTTGCCAATAAAGTTCACGGATAACCCCGCCAAACTTGCGAAATTATATGAAAGAGAGATCTTACGCCTTCATGGCATACCACTCACGATCGTCTATGATCGAGACCCTCGATTCACATCAAACTTTTGGAAAATCTTCCAGAGTAGAATGGGTTCTAAGATCACTATGAGCACAACCTTCCACCCTCAGACTGATGGGCAGTCAGAGCGGCTTATCCACATCTTAGAAGACATGTTACAATGCTGCATTTTTGATTTTAATGACGGATGGGCAAAGTATTTACATTTAGCTGAGTTTGCATACAACAATAGCTACCAAACTAGTATCGGCATGGCACCGTACGAGGCTCTCTATGGTCGCCCTTGCAGATCTCCGGTATGCTGGTTAGATATGGCAGATCGACCGTAGTTAGGCCCTGAACTAGTTCAAGAGACTTCTGAGAAGATCACACTAGTAAAGGAACGACTTCGTGTTGCACAAAGTCGACAGAAGCGCTATGCTGACAAGCGGAGACAGCCTCTAGAATTTGATAAGGGGGACTTTTTTTTCTGAAAGTCCAGCCCACAAGAGGTGTCAAACGCTTTGGGATCAAAGAAAAACTCTCCCCGCGGTATATCGGTCCATTTCAGATCGTTGAACGTATTGGCAAACTTGCTTATCGTTTATCCCTTCCAGCGTCCATGCCTAAAGTTCATGACGGTTTTCACGTATCTATGCTTCGCAAGTATCGTCTTGATCCTTCGCATATCATCCCTCTAGTTGAGGTTCGGGTTGAGGAAGGAAATAAGCATCAGGAGAGAGCGATACAGATTTTGGATAGAAAAACTCAAGACCTAAGGCGACGTAGCATACCACTTGTGAAGGTGTTCTGGGATCACTACGGTGTAGAGGAAGCAACAATTAAATAGAAATACCCTCAATTGTTTTCTAGTACCAACTGATGATGTGATACATTGTGCTATTCTCACTTATCAATAAAATGATGAAACATTGTTTCACTTGAATTACTACGCAGCTGTCTGAAAATAATATCAATGGATATAGTGATGCACACACACAGTGGCCTCCTTGGCAACCTGTGGCTACTTCTCAAGAAGCAGTGTCAAGTCACAACTATTTTGCATCACCAACTCCATCACCACACAGACAGCGATCCTTATCGCCAGAGCGTGCTTGGCTTTTTCATAACTATCCCATGCCCTCATCTTGGCAAGACCTTCTACCAAAATTGTCAGGCGACCGGATTCGAGCAACAGCACGAAAAAGTATTCCACCGCTCAACCTGCCTCCCCTCAAACGATGTAACCAGCGCCCTCCACCACCATCTGTTATGCACAGGTTTGAATCTTCAGAGGATGAGTCTGATTCCATTTGCTCTCCATGGTTTTATGATGATGAGGATTCCACCGGCCACAGTGCTATTCAGGGACCATACAAGCGCTACCCTGAACTCGCAAAAGAAGACGCCGGCAGTGAATCTCAACTAGATAACCATCATAACTACTTGAATTGATTTCGATGGCGAAATCCCTTTAAGGGGGGTAGAGTGTAATACCCTAGGATTGCAAAAAAGAAAAAAAAAATAGGGGCAACGCTAGAACGTTCCGGCGCATGCCCGAACGTTCTGGCGCAATGCCCGAAAGTTCCGGCGCATGCCCGAACGATCAGGCGCAAAGCCCAAACGTTCTGGCGCATACCCGAACGTTCAGCCGCCAAAAATCTCTATATAAGGAACCCTCCTCACTTCTCATTTCTCACACCAAAATCACTCTCCTTGTGATTTTCCTTCTCTTTCTCACTCATTTTGAGTTTTAGTCTTTTGAGACTCTCGTTACGGTGTGACAAAATTTTGTCTGGAGGAAAGCGCCAGATCTGAAAGAAGAAGTTCTTATCTGAAGGTGGGGAACAAAACATAGGTTTGCGTGTTTTATAACTTTTATTAAAGTTTACATTCAATTATTATTATATCTACTATTCATTTACACTGCATTATGTCATATAATGTTTATACTGTCGCACTTATGCCTGTACATTTGGAATTCACGTATTATACTGTTATAATGTCGGATTTGTGGTCAATCTGACTCAACTAGACTCGGTCTTGTCCTCAGTAACTTTAAATAGTCAACGGGAGGCACCGGGCTACTCTAGGCGATTGGTATTTAAGCAGACCTTGTGTCTCACCTCTCAACTAGGGACTGATCTAGTTGGTCTTATTGAAAGCTATCAGCTTATACAAGTAATATTGAATGTCCTAACATTGCACCTCGTGATACCGACCCTGATAAGGATCACCAGACGTTGCCAAAGTCAGTCTAAATGTCAAGAAAATACCAGACCAGTTCATGCATTGGCATCATACATATAACCACCTAGGGACGTATGTCGTTTATGACTCATAGAATAGTTAGGAGCATTGCTCGCTATTCATTATATTTCTCTGGATAGGGACGTACATGAGAACCCGGCTACGCCTGGGGAGGGACATCAGTACGTGAATCCAGAGCATCGTTCCTGAGGAGGGGCGTACAATAGAACCTGGCTACGCTAGGGGAGAAACGTCCGGACGGACATTTGTACTTGAACTCAGGCGATGTACATTCATCAAACCAATACGAGACGGTGTCATGCATACATACATATTGATTGATTATGATGCTCACATGTGTATTTAAGATATTTGATATTGAAGTATGCTTTATTAATTGTTATACTCACAAACTATTTACCCACTGAGCGCGTTAAGCTCACTCCATTATTATCCAATCTTTCACAGGAAATTAGGGTGGACTGGGTGCAGGTTTATGGGGCCCACATTTTGTACCCTTTGTATTATTCATTGGGGAGTATGTTCCCTTGACCATTTCATGTACAAATTATATTCTGAATTAAATGAAATCAGATTTGTACCTATGTTTTATATTTTCGCTGCGCACTCTGTTGTTACCATTGTTATTATTCCAAATGCGCGCCCCATCCGCGAGTGTACCGCCGGTTGAGGCGCGTCCGGGCGGGGTGTGAAATGGGGGGTAGTTGATTTGATAGATGAAAGATGCATATTTAGATAGGTTTTAGAGCATGTTTTAGGACATTTAATGCATTAGTTTGATAGGTTTATGTTAGTTTAATATATTTGTTAGTTTAGGATTAATTTGGTTTTTATGCATTATTTTAGTTGATTAGTTAATAAATTTGATTTAATTTATATTTGAGTGAGTTATTAAATTAATTTGCTTTGTTTTATAGGTGTTTGGATGCATTATTCATGGATTTGGATGAGAAGAACATGTACAAGAAGTGGCGAAGGAGAAGCATGAAGAGCCCAAGCAGAAAAGTGGCGAAAATTGGCTAAGTCCACGAATCAAGCGCAACAGTTGAGGTTCTGGGCGTTGCGGCGCTGACACAAATTTATCGGAGTGTCGCAGCGCTGCTCGTGGCGCTGGAAATGTTTATAAGGGCGCTGCGCGCTGCTCGCAGAGCTAGGCATTGCAATTTGGATGATTTTTTTATGACTTTCTAATTTTGATTTTTGGAGAGAGGGCTGGGGGTCATAATATATATCATTTTTTAGGGTTTTAGAAGAGAGGAAAGATGGCTAGGGTTTGAAAAAAAGGAGAACAATATCAAGTTTTAGAGGAGGAGATTCTTCGTCAACATCCTATACTTTTCTAGTTTGATTTCTTTTGTTCATGTTCATGTTTATAACATTTATTTTCTTAGTTATGAACTAAATCATCTATCTGGAGGATAGATGGATCCTAACTTTGATTCTATGTTCTAGTTTAGGGCTTTACTTATTGTTAATGAATTTATGATAGTTTATTTATATTTCTCCATTGTTAATGCTTTCAATCTCTTGATCACGGATTGGATGAACTTAGTTCTATGGTACGACACTCGGGAAAGGGTACTTTGGATCGAAACAAGGGAAATATAGCCTAGGTTATCGTGAAACCGAGAGGAGATCGAGACCTTTTGAAGTCATTAATGGAAACCATAGATCTTAGTGAGTTTGTAGGAATTAGATCTTTATCGAGAGGTCGAGATCAATTCCTATGAATATGCTCTAACGCGACACTCGAGAGAGGGTGTTAGAAACATTAGGATTTCCAGCTAATAAACTAAGTGAATACATTGATGATAAATATTTGGAAAAGAACATAGTTGATAGTTAGGTGAAATTGATTCTCTAGGTTTTCACATTTATTGATTTTTCTCATAATTCGTTTAGTTTAAATTAGTTACATTTGATTTTTAATTCATTTAAATCTCTATAGTTCGATTACTAGATAAGGTATTTTCTGAGTCAGAATCCCTTGAGGCGTCATATTCCCTTGGGTCGGGGGGTTTCAGAAAGGTGGATTTACTGAAACTTCCTGTCCGCCTAGATCTGGCTTGGTTCGGTCAAAATTTCCTTCTTGGTTCTCAAAAATTTCATCTTTCGTGACCCTTTGTTGATTGGGTTGTTGATTGTTTGAGTCTGAGTCTCTCTCAGTCCTCTGTCTTGCTTCTTTATTTGGCGCTCCTCTGGTAGGAATCTTGCGTCAACTTCTTCGTCGACTATTTTTTGTGTCGTTACTAGCCCTTTCACTATTTCCTTCTGAAGTGGCGCCAAATAATTCTTCGTCTGTCACCCCTCTTTTTGAGTTGAAAGTTTTGGAATAAGAGGCCAGTGAAATCATTTTCGTAATTTGTATAAAGGATTCATCAAAGATATTAAGGTTTGTCTCAGCTAGCAACTTCATGATTAAAGCTCCATAGCCGAGATGTTCCTTTTGGGTAGGGTTTTGGATTACTTTGGCCATCTGTTGAATGATGATGTGAGGTAGGGAGACAAAAGTTTCTTTGTCTAGGCAATATAAGACAAGGAGTTGAGCCCTTGTCATCATGCTCCTACTCACCACTTCGGGCAGGATATCATCAACCACAATCTTTTCAAGGACTGCAAGGTTTGGTCTTAAGAGTGTATTTGGGAGGCGGGCATATTTCTTGTCGGCGTATGCCTTCTGAGTGAAGAAAGCAAATTGGTGTTCTTTTGAATTTGCAATCTCCACAACGGCCTGGGATTCATGTGGATCTATGATCTTGGTTCCTATGGGGATTGCTATTAGTCGAGAGATAGCTTCGACGCTGAAAGAAATTGTCACTCCCCTGACCCGTGTCTCCAAGATAGGGTTGTTTCCGTCCTCCTGAAGTCCAGCAACACTCATGTTGTCGTAAAAGAACCTGACCAAGTTGAGGGAGACATAACCCTCAATATTAATTATGTTTAGCCATCCCAGCTTCGCGAGCTTGTTGTGAAAGAGTGGGCATAAGCGAGGATTCTTCATGTTTATATTCCTCATTAAAACAACCTTTTGATCATGAAGGCCCTCTAGTCTTGTGGAAACTTGTTCCTGACTGCTGGAAATCGTTCCTTCACTAGTAACCATTATCTTGCTGAAAAGAAGTTAAAACTTGTAAAATGCATAAAAATGCATTCCTAAAATTTTTGTTTAAGATTTATAATTTTGTCTGTTAGACAACATTTTCTCCTTTTCTCTTGATGTTTATGATAGCATTTCATCTAAGTTTCTATTTAGCAACAAATTAATGTTTTCACTCCCCTGGGCGATCCTAAGTGGGGGCTTTGGGCGGGCCGTGGATCTTTTGCTCTAATACCATTAATTGTGACACCCCTTCCAGACGTGCCTAGACCGGCGGGACACTCACAGGCGGGGTCCGAATGCATTATAACAGTTATCGAGTGCGCAGGTACATATTTCAAGTACAAGTCTGTTTTCATTGATTTCAGAATATATTTTTCTACAGAATGTAGGTGGTCCAGAAAGCTCCAATAATGAGGGAACATCCTCCCAAAAAATCTCCCTAACTAATCAAATAATTAAGTAAGGGATATAAAATGAGGACCCAAAAACTTCTTCGCCCAATCCACCTTAGACTCCTGTAAAATGGTTAGGAACGACATGAGCTATTACCGAGTGGGTAAAATAGTTCGTGAATATGACAATTAATAAAGAAGACATCATAATCATACATCAGATACACACAACATGGCATCATAAACAGTGCACAATAGTTTAACGAGTAAGTATACATAAAACTGTCTCGTAATGACTCTGTGACCGTATGTTGCCCTTGGTTCATGTACAAATGTCCATCTCCAGGTAATCCTAGGTTCACATTGTATGTCCATCTCCATGGAAAACATTAATAATAGTGGGCACAATTACACCAATAAATAATCTATAGATCACAGACCACTTACGTCCCTAGGTGATTCTTATTTTATGTATGATGACTATGCACGTGTAGGTCTGGTTTTTACTTACATTAGACAGGATTTGGTAGCATCTGGTGATGCTTATCAGGGTCGGTATCACTGCGTGCATTGTTAGGATGTCCAGTATCACCTATACAAGCATATAACTTTCAATAGGACCAACCAGACCAGTCCCTAGGTCGAGAGCTGGGAACCCAAGGTCCCGCTTAAATACCAAGTCTTCTAGAGCAGCAAGCTGCCTCCCGTTCACTATTCAAAGTTACTGAGGACAAGACTAAGTCTGGTTTAGTCAAATTGACCGTTAATCCTGGATGATAACAGTATAATACATGGACTCCAAATATTAAGGCATAAGCTTGACATGTATGAACACTATACATACTATTGCAGCGTAAGTGAATAATAGACATAATGATAACTGAATGAAAACTTTATGAAAAGTTATAAGATACGCAAACCTATATTTCGTTTTCACCTTTAAATTGTACTTCTTTTCAAAACTGGCGCTTCTTTTCGAGGAGAACAGCTTCGCACCGCAAAGAGAGTCTGTAACAGAGAAAGTCTCAAAAGAGGAGAGAGAAAATCACAAGGAGAGCGAAGGAAACCAATCCAAAGAGAAAGAGAGAGCAGGAGAGTTGTGATGTGAGAAATAAGGGGAGGGGGGGGGGGCTTTTATAGCGGCCCCATGCTCGAACCTTTCAATTCATAGATGTGGATCTATGAAATTAAGACTGAACTAAACGGAATCTTTCATATTAAAAAATGTTTAATAAAAAGAAATGATTGTCCTATATTGAACTTTTGTAGTATCTATTGACAATACAGGTACTCAAACAAAAATATTAATATATAGCGTTATCGTTCAATTTCGGGATGCTCTTTTGTACAATTGTGAAAGGCATGGTGATGTTTTTGCATAGGTGGCCAAGCCTTTGGCAACCAAATGGCTTATTTTGATTTAAATGTAATTAATGTTAACAAAAAATCTTTGAAGATTAGAAAAGTACCCTTCCTTATAAGCTTAAACAAAATTAATAAACATTATGTTGTTATTATTTCTTTTATTATAAGTAATATCAAATATTTAAGAATATACTTAATTTAAAATTATCTTTAAAATAACTTGTTTCGGCATTACTTTTTAGAAATTAAAATTTTCTCATTTCATCTTATACTTACATACAAAGAAATAATTCTCATCTTCCTTTTTAGAAATTATATTTTCTGTATGTATGTACATATGTACGTATACATGCATGTATGTATGTATAACCAGGGGGGGAGCCACATTACCGCTACCACAGGCTCCAACCCAGGGTAGCGGCAATGAAGCCCCCCCTCCCCCTATATATATATATATGGAATACATAATTATTAAATATAAAGTATAATTAATATTTTTATTAAATATAAATATACTAAGTATTAATTTATTATTATTATTTAGAAGAAATAATGTTTGTATCCATGTTAGTATTAGTAATACATCCGTACCCTTAACTAACTAGTTGTGAGTTATATATTAATTTATAAAATTATATAAGAAATTAAAATAATCTAATTAAATAAAAAGAAAAATATTAAAAATATTTATTTATCAAAAACTAATATCCAACAAATTATAACCACAATCGAATAAAAAATTTACATATAAATACTTGAAAACACACTCCTCTAAATTTGTCACTCAAGCGTCGATTTACAGCGTTAAAGATAGAATTTTTTTTTATAATAATGCTTAGTTGGATTCAAAATAATTACACATGCATATCTTTTAGATATTAATGATTAACATATCTTAAAGTGTGTAATAAATGATCCAATGGATACACATGTATAGTTGCATATGTACTTACAAGTTTTTGTAGTTAGATTAGTATTTTTCTTATTAAAAGAGAAATAGTAATCTAACTGTAAAAATTGCAACTACATATGTGATTATACATGCTTACGTTTGAATATTAGTGATTTACATATCTTACTCAATGAATTTTCCTTGTACCGTATAGGTTTGTCTAAAATTTGGTTAGTCCACCCTAAACAAAATTCCTGGCTCCGCCCTTGTGTATAAACATTATAATAATATCATGACAAATAATATTTTATTGTCGATTAAAAGATTAATTATTTAGTCTCAATATATAAATGTTTTTCTTTAATTGAAGCATTCTTGAATACAAATCTTTTATTTTTCATATTCATAGAAAAAAATATTAACCCATCCAACTTTTGTTTAGATGGGGACTTTCGCGTGTAGTGCATGTTCTTTGTGCCTCTTCTTAATTTATTATTTTCTAACCTCTTATATATATATAGTACATATAAATGTTTTAAGGGAAATTGAATTAAGGTTAAAACTATATTCATTGTTATTTTCAACCATGTGAACTATGTCTTCCTCTTCCTTCATGATTTATGACCCCTTAGGTTTTTTAATTAAATTGAATTATTGCAAACATATCAAAAACTTGATGGAATGCATCCTAATGCAAGATGGAAGGGGAAAATGCGAAAATAACCGAGAAAAGTGAAGGTCGACGATCAAGGATCGATCCTGGTGAAGGAGGGTCTGTCACACCCTGGGTTGCACAGCGTGCCCCCTACCCAGGTGCGGGCGCACCACCGCAGTGGAGAACGCCTAGCCATTATGGATCCATAATATTGTCCCATCTCGGCCAGCCACGCCACACAAGGACGCCGGACACCGAGATTATTTATCCATATTATTCACACTCCCATGAATAATATAGGGCCTCCCCCAAGTTCGAACTCGCAACTTCTTCCTCATAAGGTTAGATTTCGCAACTTGAGTACCCATCGAAATGGTTCAATGGGTACTCAAATTGCGAAATCTAACCTTATGAGGAAGAAGTTGCGAGTTCGAACTTGGGGGAGGCCCTATATTATTCATGGGAGTGTGAATAATATGGATAAATGATCTCGGTGTCCGGCGTCCTTGTGTGGCGTGGCTGGCCGAGATGGGAGAATGGTTCAATGGATACTCAAGTTGCGAAATCTAACCTTATGAGGAAGAAGTTGCGAGTTCGAACTTGGGGGAGGCCCTATATTATTCATGGGAGTGTGAATAATATGGATAAATGATCTCGGTGTCTGGCGTCCTTGTGTGGCGTGGCTGGCCGAGATGGGACAATATTATGGATCCATAATGGCTAGGCGTTCTCCACTGCGGTGGTGCGCCCGCACCTGGGTAGGGGGCACGCTGTGCAACCCAGGGTGTGACAAAAAGGCCTTACGTATACATAAGGCCTTTTTGTCACGCCCTGGGTTGCACAGCGTGCCCCCTACCCAGACGCGGGCGCACTCCCACCGCAGCGGGAGCGAACGCCAAGCCATTATGGATCCCATAATATTGTCACATCTCGGCCAGCCACGCCACACAAGGACGCCGGTCACCGAGATCATTTATCCCCCTGCACAATCCACAGCACAAGGAGGGCCTCCCCCAAGTTCGAACTCGCAACCTCTTCCTCATAAGGTTAGATTTCGCAACTTGAGTACCCATTGAGCCAATCAATGGGTACTCAAGTTGCGAAATCTAACCTTATGAGGAAGAGGTTGCGAGTTCGAACTTGGGGGAGGCCCTCCTTGTGCTGTGGATTGTGCAGGGGGATAAATGATCTCGGTGACCGGCGTCCTTGTGTGGCGTGGCTGGCCGAGATGTGACAATATTATGGGATCCATAATGGCTAGGCGTTCGCTCCCGCTGCGGTGGGAGTGCGCCCGCGTCTGGGTAGGGGGCACGCTGTGCAACCCAGGGCGTGACAGGGTCGGTCTTTGAAGTTCGACCAGAACCTCTTTGTTTGGTTGAACAGGATCGACCCTCCTTTAAATAGGTCGGTCCTTGATGGCCCACCTTCACTTTTCCCGAGTTTTTTTGCATTTCCCCCTTCCATCATATATTGGGATGTATTCCATCAAGTTTTTGACATGTTTGCAATAATTCCTAGTTAGTTTGGGCAGCGAGGTACCGCTCCCCACCCGTAACTGTAATGTGGGGTATGGGTGGGGTACAGTTGGGGTACGACACTCCACCACCCAAATGAAGTACGAATGTTGACATGTTCATAGACATAAAGACAACGCCCCAAGGTGAAAATAACAGCTAATACATACACAATAGTATCAACATAAAGAAAATTTCATTCACCAAATTTTGCAAATCGTATCAAGATACATTATAGACAACAAACAAATTCATTACATGTACACACACCCTAAAAAAAAATAATAAATAGACACTAATGAAGCTATTGTCCTCTCCGCTTGCGTACATATGCTCTAACCCCTGACGGACCCGCTTCATCGCGCCTTCGAATTGATGTCCCCCTGCCCTTGCTCTTTTTCCATCGTAGAGGAAAGCCTAGCTTCATCACGAATGTTCAACCTAGACACAACACCAACAATTGACTCAATGGCAATTCTCGCACTACGAAACTGTTACTTCTGGTTCAGGCATGGACATCCATTTTAATGCGATGTTTAGGGCTCGTCTGTTGCGCGGTTGTACATATCCCATTGCAAATTGACAATTACATGTGAATAACAGATAAATCCAATTCTATATAAAGAAAAAAGAAAGGAATGCAAACTTTATTACCAGGGTGGTATCATCACCAAATATATATCTTTGTTAAGGGTTGGCGGGATGCTGATGTGTTGAGTTCTCAACGATCAGGTGAGATATAGATGTAAACTACTCGAGGTAGTTCAGAGTCGCATGTTGGACACCCAAAAGGGGGGTGAATTTGGTGTTATGGCCGATTTTGACAATTTCTAATTTATTTGGTGGAAATCCTTTGATTGATTCAATTATGTACTCAAATTAATTCACAGTGCACAATGAGATGTTGAAAGTAGAGACAATGCACACAAAGGATTTTTACGTGGTTCGAAAAAATTCTTTTCCTACATCCACACCTAGAGAAACCATTTTTAGGATTCCACCATACTAGATTCACTTTAAGGGTGTGAACCAAACCGTTACAATGCCTTTTTAAGGCTCAAGACAAACCTATCCTTTTCACGGGCTAAGGACAAACCACTTGTTCTTTTTTCTAGGGCAAAGGGGTCGATATCCATTTCACGGGCTAAAGAAGAACCACTTGACCCTTTTTAAGATAAATGGTGAAACTATACCTTGATTCCAACCTTAGAATCACAAGTGATGTACTATCACTTTGACTTGGTTTGTTTCAACCTTGAAACAATCCAACACTACTGAATACAAATATTATAATGTTTGTTCTATACATTATAACAATTACAATGAAGCTCACAACACATATTTTCCAATACAAGATATAAAAAATTAAGCTTAAAGTGAGAGAGAGAGTCCTTATAGTGCTTTTACCTTTCTTGCACCAGTTTTTGCTCAAGAATGCATTTGATGATGATTTGAATGAAACCCAGAAAATGTGTTTTGAACATCTTTTCAAAATCAACTCATTTGATTCTCAAATGCTTAGATGTAAGATGTGCATGAGTGAGAAATGGTTTGATATTTGGAAAACATTTAAGGCACTCACGTTCTCTCATACTCTATTTTTCTCTCTATCTTCTCTCTCGATTTTCATGGTGGTATTGCTCATCATGAGCAAGCCAAAGTGTGAAGCTCAAAATGTGAGAGTGTTCATCACTCTTCCTTACTCAGAGAAAAATGACCAACTTGCAAAAACGTGCTTATGCTAGGTTTCAAAATCAGTTGATGCCTTCAGAATGAGCACTTGCACGTTTAAAAAGAAAAATGCAGTAGCAGGTTCAAGAACAAGATTTAAATTCAAAACATTGTTTAATCTAAAGTAGTTTTGGGCGTGCTAGACAACGAGAATCATTTAGGTGTTAATGGAGAATATTTCAGTTGTAATGGCCTAACAAAACTGTGCAAGGATTAAAGAAACCGAGCATGTGAAAGTTTCACGTTTTTCCGTGAGAAACCTCAGTTTTTGTCTCCGCCAATGATAACGCGCTATCACACTGCTCACTTAGTGCAATATTGGATTATAGCGGGTTGTTGTGCTCGATATACTGAAATGACTGAGAGTTCCAACTTTCGGACTTCTTCGATAGCGCGCTATCATGGATGATAGGGCGCTATTGGCCAAAACTCAACATTGACAATAGCGGGTTGTGAAGCTCAATGTCCTGATGAGATTGAGAGTTCCTGATTTCGAAACTCTATGATAGCGCGCTATAGCCTGTTTTCTAGAAACTCATTTTTTTTACAATTTACTCAATAGCGTGCTATCATCCCATGATAGCGCGCTATGGCCTTCTGAAAAATTAGGCAAATAGCAGGATAGCGTGCTATAGGTTCCTGATAGCGCGCTATAGGTTCCTGATTTTGGAAAAATCAAACTTTTGACATTCAAGAACATTTCCATTGAATCAAAACATTTTGTTAAAGGATTAAATACTTTTGAATCATTGAAAACAATATCGAAACCTTTTTTTTAAAACATTTTATCAAGATCATGCTAAAAGTTAAAACATTTTCAAAAACTTGAAATCTTCGAATATGATTTTGCGAAAAACTAATGCATGATATTTAAGATGATGATTGAGCAAACTGAAGCAAGTAGGTTACATCCTAATTCTAAGTTGTCCAAGCTTTGCATGTAGTTGATCCTTTGCTTTGATCTTTTGCTTGAAGGACTTGAAGTACTTTGATCTTGTATTTGCTCTTCTCTACTTAGGTGTTGAAATATATACTAGATTGAAACATTAGCACCATTTGTTATATTGTTTGGTAGCATCGAAACACTTAGGTGAATGCCTAGTGGGAAACCACTTAGGCCAACAATCTCCCCCTTTTTATGATAACAACACAATATAAACTTGATAAACTTTTAACATCAAAAAGATACATGATGACATGATTATGATAAATGTGAAATATTACAAGCATAATATCAACTTAGATGTTTATCAAGTTCCATTTTCTCTCCCATTATCTCTCCCCCTTTTGGATATCAGCAAAAAGGTTTAAAAGAATAACCCAGATTCTCATGAAGAAATTCCTATGACCTAGGCATCAAAATGCGAGAACTCCCTCTTTCAAAAAGAGATAGAGGCTCCTCCTAAATCTATGCACTCAAAACTCAAGAAGATTCATGATATACAATCAAGATTAAGCACACCTGAATGCATAGTAGATGCCATACCATAAGACACACACATGAGATTCAAGAATGATAATTCAAGCACATGGAGAAATTGAAAAAGATATAAATTTGAAAATTTTAGCTCAAAAGGTTCATAGGTTAGCTAGATAGGATTTTGAATATTTGCATAGCATAGCCAATTTTAAACATGTAGATGCACAAATATAAGATAGAATTCTATGAGAGGCATCTAGACAAGTAACAATGAGAAGGATATGCCAAGAAGATGAATTCATAAAGAATTTTAGGCACTGGCAATCATTCTCATAATATTAGGCAAGAATATGAATTTGATTATCAACACATGCCTAATACAATGTATGCTCTATTATGTATCAGAAATAAGCACAAGCATACATCGAGGTCCATAACATAGACAAAATGATCTATGATTAAGCATGACCTAGCCAGGATGATTTCAATAAGATGCAAAATATAGTTTACAAACTCAAGGCATCCGTTTGAAATCAATTTTCAAAACATTTGATGCATATAAGATTTAAAATTCAAGCAATGCATCAAAATTGCGTATTAATGGAACATAAATGCCAAAATGGATAGGTATGAGTATGGGCATTCTATTTCCATTAACTTAGGCATGTGAAAGAGTGTAAATAAGAACATAGGCTAAGATGTGGATTCAAAGTAATGCATTGAAGGATATAAATAATGTGGAATGCATACTTGAATCATGAATATATATGAGTCATGCACATGTGAATATGATTAAGTACAAGCATGAACATACTTCAAATGAGATAGCATGGGCAAGTCATGTGATATGAAGAAGCACAATGCCTAGCCATTCATTTTCTAAATAGATGCTAAAGATGAGTTTCAAATTTGAAGAGCACCTATGGAATAAAGTGTCCAATATGGTTTTCAAATAAAATTTGCGATTACACTTCTAAACCAATTGGAGGATTCTCAAGAGCCTCTGATACCAATTGTTAGAATTGGTCATCACCGACACTCACGCGTGTCCTTTCAATCTCTCAACATATTTTCCTTCATGATATAAATAATAATTTTTAAGGAAAATATTTAATTATTGAGAATATGCCTTGTGATATGATTTAAAAATATGAACATGGCATAACTCTAGATATGACTACTAGGCAAGACAATGAGATAAAGAGCGAAAGCCTAGCATACTCACTGTTTTGATCAATAAAAGTAGATAAGATATTCATATAATCAAAACTTAGTTTAAGTGAAGTGAATATGAGCCAAGATATACCAAATTATTTTTAAGCATATGACAACATATACATATTCTACATATAGGCAGTATGAGATCAAGATTATGAAGTCAAAGCCTATATAGAAAGCAATATGACATTATATGTATACCCATGAAAGACATTCATACTGCATACAAGAAACAAGTATAAGCATGATAAATATATGGCATAACGTGCAACATGCTTATAAATACATGTGTCATAAGGTAGAGAGTTTAAGTATTGGACACATGGCATTAAATTCAAACAAATCATTTCATTGATGTTCAAATAGTTCAAGGAGTGAAGCTTATACATCAATGATATCATGATCTCATAGAAATAGGCAATATGATAGATTATATATAAGCATTACATTCATATTGCAAGCATTTTATTTTATGATAAGCATGAAGTACTACATGGGTTTTAAGCATAGCATACTTATCACACATAGGCATGAATATAATTCCTGAGCACATTACTACCTAAGACATAATTTTGTTAACTTAATTAATCATGTTAATAAATGGGCTATACACCTATTGATTAAGTTTAAGCATGGAGTTAACAACATCAACAAACACATGTGTCATGATAGATATGATATAATAAATCTAGACACATATCATTATAATGTATTTTCCTTAAAATAATTTTTGATGAGGCATAAAGGAAAAACATTTTTAAAGTAAGATCTTTGATGATAAGTGGTAAAACATATATGAATATTAATAGGCACACTTATCAAATATATTCACCATGGTTTCAAATAATTTATCAATGAAGATGCAGCACATGGCAAACGATTGAATGACTAAAATATAACATGTGAATGTCATAGTCAATCAAGTCCTTATTCTAGTTGACTAGGTTTATTTGTTTGATATAGATTTTGGGCTCATGGTCAACTAGGCTTATTAGTGTGAATTTGTCATAAAGAATTTGATACTTAGAGGCAATAGACAAATCCAACTATCTTTCATGGAAATGACCGAAATTTCATAAGATAGAAATTTGAAGTCAAGATAGTAATTCCATATTGTTCTCCTTCAAGTATGAGTGAATGGATATGGTAGGGGTATATTTTCATTTCACTCATTTACCCTAGAAGGATAATGGTCATGATCATATGATTGCCCAAGATTTGTAATAGGCACATCAATCATGTATCACAACTTATAAAGAGACATGACACTCTATATGCAAGCTCATGATATTCTAAGAGTAAACTTTTAATGCTAGAGCATGCGACATCTCATTATTTGTTGTCTTCCCTTGATTTTTGACCTATATTAGATTAATGATAATTGTCCTTACAACACATGGGCGGCTGCCTTTGGGTCTCTAAGAGACAAGGACTAGTTAAATATTTAGGTCTTATTAATAATTGCTAGAGACTAAAGTTTTTGTTTCTTATTCAATGTCTCTATGAAATTCATTCTTAATATTATACTAAGAATGATTAATCTCCAAGGAATGCCTATTTGAATGTCTTGTACTTAAATGATATATGTCATTAAACTTAAGAGTACAAGAATGAGGGACTTTAGTGGATAGTCATTAATTCTAGTCCATTGCTAAAGTATGAGCATATGATCTAAGCAATTGAAATCCTAAATAGAAGCAAGCTTACATATTAAATCAACATAATTTAATTAGGCTCACATCTCTTATAGGGATCTAAATGGATTGATAGATGTGTAAAGTTAACATATTCCATTTAGATACGGCATACATCTTATAAAATAAGATAAATACATAGAGTATGCTTTGGACAAGTGAACAAGAAATATAAGTATAGTGGAAGCAAGTTCACAATATGGAAGTAATAAATATGAAATTCAAATTATACTTCCGGGTTGCATACCTAGTATGCTTTGCAAACATTAAACAAAATAAATAAATATTTAAGCATGTTCAATGTGACAAACAACTTAGGCAATTATAGGCACCATAATTAAAATCATTTAATTAAGCCTAGAATACTTCCAAATGTCATGAAATGATATAAATAAGCACATATGACGCAAAATGCATGGAAGTTTGCCTAAAGATGTTTAATGGCCTTGGCATATGGTTTAATGATGAGATACTATGTGATCCGGTGAACCATAGCCTTTTGTACTCATACTCCTTTGAATTTTTCAGTTTTTGTATCTAAGAGTAGGTATTTTGGTACCCATGCCATTTTATGAGATTTATCCTTAAAAGGATATGTAGAGCTCTTATGGCATGTCTTGGGCTTAAAATATCTAATATTTGATTTGCCCAATTGTTGATCTAAGGTGGAGGTCTTTTGTTTCTCTAATTGAAGTTCTAACTTTAAATCCTCTTTTTCTTTTGTGACCTTAGCAACAAGTATGGTCAACTCATTTAGTCTTTCTTGAAGAATATTCTTTTCATTTTCTATGTCTCCTTTTTCTTCAAGGATCCTCTGTTTTTCTTCAAGAACACTTTCAAGATTATTTTGGAGAGTGTCCAACTCATCCATCACATTGGATATCATGTTCTTGAGTGTCTAATTCTTTTTTATGAGTTTGTCAAATTCAGTTTCAAGGTTATTATGAACAGTAGACAAATCATCAAAAGAAATATCAATAACATTTGTAGAACAATCACTAATATTTGAAATAAGACATACATGATCTACACTATCCTTTTCTTCACAGGAGGATGAGGAGGCATGTGAATCATTATAGAGTTCTTCTAATTCATTCCAAACATCTTTGGATGAAGCACATGAAGATACTCTGTCATTTTCACTTGGGGAAAGACTAAACTATTGTATATTCTTGACTAAACTATCAAATCTAGCTAATTGTTTTTCTTCCCTATTCCATTTCTTCTTAAGTTTGGGAACTTCTACCTCATTTGTAGTTTTTGTGAACACATATGGTCCATTTCTAACTATATCCCACATATCTAATGATTGAGCTTTGATGAAAGCTCTCATCCTGATTCTCCAACTCATAAAACTATGGTCATTAAGCATTGGAGGAGTGAAAGGGTTGTCACCTAAGTCAAAACCGATTGTATTGACCATTTGATCTTTAGCTCTAATACCAATTGTTGGACACCCAAGAGCGGGGTGAATTGGGTGTTATGGCTGGTTTTGACAATTTCTAATTTCTTTAGTGGAAATCCTTTGATTGATTTAGTTATGTACTCAAAGTAATTCACAGTGCACAATGAGATGCTGAAAGTAGAGACAATGCACACAAAGGATTTTTTCGTGGTTTGGAAAAATTCTTTTCCTACATCTATGCCTAGAGAAACCATCTCTAGGATTCCACTATATTGGATTCACTTCAAGGGTGTGAACCAAACCGTTGCAATGTCTTTTCAAGGCTCAAGACAAACCTATCCTTTTCACAGGCTAAGGACAAACCACTTGTTCCTTTTTTGGGGGGCAAAGGAAGGTCGATATCCTTTTCACGGGCTAAGGAAGAACCACTTGACCCTTTTTAAGATAAACGGTGAAACTATACCTTGGTTCCAACCTTAGAATCACAAGTGATGTACCATCACTTTGACTTGGTTTGTTTCAACCTTGAAACAATCCAACACTACTGAATACAAATATTATAATGTTTGTTTTATACACTAGAAAAATTACAATGAAGCTCACAACACATATTTCCCAATACAAGATATAAAAAATTAAGCTTAAAGTGAGAAAAAGAGTCCTTACAGTTCTTTTACATTTCTTGCACCAGTTTTTGCTCAAGAATGCATTTGATGATGATTCAAATGAAACCCAGAAAATATGTTTTGAACATCTTTTAGAAATCACTCATTTGATTCTCAAATGCTTAGATCTAGGACGTGCATGAGTGAGAAATAGTTTGATGTTTGGAAAACATTTAATGCACTCACGTTCTCTCATACTCTATTTTTCTCTCTATCTTCTCTCTCGATTTTCATGTTAGTATTGCTCATCATGAGCAAGCCAAAGTGTGAAGCTCAAAACATGAGAGTTTACATCATTCTTTCATACTCAGAAAAAAATGACCAACTTGAAAAAACGTGCTTAGGCTTGGTTTCAAAATCAGTTGGTGCTTTGGAAATGAGCATTTACAGGTTTAAAAAGAAAAATGCAGTAGCAGGTTCAAGAACAAGATTCGAATTCAAATAATTGTTTAATCTAAAGTAGTTTTGGGCGTGCTAGACAACGAGAATCATTTAGGTGTTAGTGGAGAATATTTCAGTTGGAATGGCCTGACAAAACTGTGCAAGGATTAAAGAAAACGAGCATGTGAAAGTTTCACGTTTTTCTGTCATAAAACTCAGTTTCTGTCTCCGCCAATGATAGCGCGTTATCATGGCCTATAGAGCGCTATTGCACTATTCACTTAGTGCGATATTGGATTATAGCGGGTTGTTGTGCTCGATATACTGAAACGACCGAGAGTTCCAACGTTCGGATTTTTTCGATAGCGCGCTATCATCCATGATAGTGCGCTATTACCCAAAACTCAACGTTGGCAATAGAGGGTTATGAAGCTCAATATCCTGATGAGACCGAGAGTTCCTGATTTTGGAACTCTATGATAGAGCGCTATAGCCTATTTTCCAAAAACTCAATTTTTTTACAATTTACTCAATAGCATGCTATCATCCCATGATAATGCGCTATTGCCTTCTAGAAAATTAGGCAAATACCAGGATAGCGTGTTATCATCCATAATAGCGCGCTATAGGTTCATGATTTTGGAAAAATCAAACTTTTGACATTCAAGAACCTTTCCATTGAATCAAAATATTTCGATATAAGATTAAATACTTTTGAATCATTGAGAATTCATTGAAAACAAGATCAAAACCTTTTTTTAAAAAACATTTTAACAAGATCATGCTAAAAATTAAAACATTTTTGAAAACTTGAAATCTTCGAATATGATTTTGCGAAAAACTAATGCATGATATTTAAGATGATGATTGAGCAAACTGAAGCAAGTAGGTTACATTCTAATTCTAAGCAAAATTAAGACTCTCAGCCTCTTGTTTCTTCTTTCCTCCAAGTTGTCCAAGCTTTGCATGTGGTTGACCCTTTGCTTTGATCTTTTGCTTGAAGGACTTTAAGTACTTTGATCTACTATTTGCCCTTCTCTACTTAGGTGTTGAAATATATACTAGATGAAAATATTAGCACCATTTGTTATATTGTTTGTTAGCATCGAAACACTTAGGAGAATGCCTAGTGGGAAACCACTTGTGTAACACCCTGTATTTTCTCTTGTGATTTTTCCTCTTCTTTTCACTCATTCTAAGTTCTTTTCTGTTTGAGACTCTCGGTGCGATGCGACGAAGTTCTGTCTGGAGGAAAGCGCCAGATCTGAAAGAAGAAGCTTTTATCTAAAGGTGGCGAATGAAACATAGGTTTGCGTGTCTTATAACTTTTATTAAAGTTTACATTCATTTATTATTATGTCTACTGCCCTTTACACTGCATTATGTCATATAATGTTTATACTGTCACATTTATGCCTGTATATTTGGAATTCATGTATTGTACTGTTGTAATGTCGGATTAGTGGTCAATCTGGCTCAACTAGACTCGATCTTGTCCTCAGTAACTTTAAATAGTAAACGGGAGGCAGCGGGCTGCTCTAGGCGATTGGTATTTAAGCAGACCTAGTATCTCACCTCTAACTGGGGACGTTGCCAAAGTCAGTCTAAATGTCAAGAAAAGATCATACCAGTAGACTAGACCAGTTCATGCATTACCATCATACATATCACCACCTAGGGACGTATGTGGTTTATGACTCATAGAATAGTTAGGAGCATTGCTCGCTATTCATTATATTTCTCTGGAGAGGGAGGTACAATGAGAACCCGGCTACGCCTGGGGAGGGACATCCGTACGTGAATTCAGAGCATCGTTCCTGAGGAGGGACGTACAATTAGAACCTGGCTACGCCTGGGGAAGGACATCTGTACGTGAACTCAGGCGATGTACGTTCATCAAACCATTACGAGACGGTGTCATGCATACATACATATTGATTGATTATAATGCTCTCATGTGTATTTAAGATATTTGATATTGAAGTATGCTTTATTAATTGTTATACTCACGAACTATTTTACCCACTGAGCGCGTTAAGCCCACTCCATTATTATCCAATTTTTCACGGAAAATTAGGGTGGACTGGATGCAGGTTTATGGGGCCCACATTTTGTACCCTTTGTTTTATTCATTGGGGGTGTTAGGGAGAAGGTTCCCCTAACCATTTCATGTACAAATTATATTCTGAAATAAATAAAATCAGACTTGTACTGTTTTATATTTCCGCTGCGTACTCTGTTATTACCATTGTTATAATTCCAAATGCACCCCCGTCCGCGAGTGTACCGCCAGTTTGGGCGCGTCCGGGCGGAGTGTGACATTTAATGGTATCTGAGAGTACGGTCCACGGCCCTCCCAAGTCCACCAAATTAGGGGAAGAAAAAAATTTTGATTTGATATATATATATCTCTAGAACTACATATATATATCTAGAAAACTATATGATTTTTATATAGTTTAGATTTAAATATATATATAGTTATGATTTATGAAAACTATATATATGGTTATGATTAAACATATATATATCTATATATATATAGTTATGATTAAATATATATCTATACATTCATATATGAATACGATATATATATATATATATATATATATATCATATTGCTAATGAAGAATTTTGATTACATGATGGCATAAACAAGAAGAGAAAAATAGAAAATATTGTCCAACTGACAAAGAATAAATCTTAAAAATGTTAGGAATATATTGTCTTTCACAAATTTATCTTCCTTTCAGCAAAAGAATAGCCTCAAGTGAAGGAACAACTCTCAGTAGTAGGGAACCAATTCCCACTAGACTCAAAGAATTGTCCAAAAGGGAGGTTATGACTATGAGGAGTATCGACACCGCCTCCGTCCGATCCTTCACGACAAACTCGCAACTCTAGGGAGGTTGAACATAACAAAAGTTGAGGGTCACGTCTCTTACAACTTGGTGAGATCCTACTACGAAGCCATGAATTGCGTGGGACTTCAAAAAGGCGGGATCAGCCCTGTTTTGGATGGGAATAAAAATTTCTATCAACATCGAGATTATTGCTCGACTTATGGAGATTCCGCTTGAGGAGAGAATTATTGATCCACATGAACCCCAGACAGTTGCAGAGATCGCAGAGTCTAATGAACATTTTTCAATTCCCTCGCCAAAGAGCCATACACTCAATCGACATACACCAACCACCCAAACAATCATATTAAGCCAACTCTTGCCGACATTGGAAAGATTGTATACGGCAACATCTTGCCAGAAAGGGGGACTAGAGGCACTATGTCAAGGGCTCAACTTCTTGTATTATACTGCATAGAAAAGAAAATTAAGGTCTTCCTACCTCACATTATCATCCAACAAATTTTGAGGGTGATTCAAAACCCTTTAAAGAAGGAATTCCTCGGTTACGGAGTCTTGATCATGAGGATGCTATACGAAGCAAACATCAACACTTTTGATAGGACTTCGAAGCAAATCACTGAACCGGTTACAACATCTTCTATCTTCAAGATATATGTCACGAGGGGAGGGGTAACTAACAAAGAAGTATTCGGCCCGACGATAGGAAATGCAGAAAGAATGAGAGACGAACATGGACGTTGTTATCGAAAAAGTCGACGCAAGATTCCTGTCAGGGAAGTACCAAATAATGAGCCAAATCAGAATCCTACATCAAACCCAGCCCCGAATAATGATCCAACCGATCGTCTATTCACTGAGGAAGAGTTATTTGCCACCCTCAATCAACCTCAACCAAGTCAAGATAGAAAAAGTACTCAAGCAAATCCACCAACTTGGAATGTGCCAACTCAAGGCAACACTTCGTACCAAAGGTTTCCAACTCCTGAGGTACTGTATCGGCTAGTTCCACAAGTTGTTGTGAACTAACAACAACAGTATTGGGCGGCACCAAATTTTGGAGGGCAGAACATCCCAATGAGCCCATTGTTTCAAAACTTTTCACCCCAAACAAATCCAAATATCCAAGGGGTTCCAGTTAGGGGATCCCAGTACTATCAAAACAACAACCCTTCACCTATGAGTCACCCGTACAACCAATACTTTTGCCTAATGCCTACGGCCTACCCTCCACCTATGGGACAATCGACTAACCCATTTGAACAGTTAAATGTAATGGCATCCAGTATTGCTGAGATGAGAGAGACTCAAAATGATATATTAACACGTATGCAAAACTTTGAAGAAAAACGAGCAAATTCTCAACCTTCTTGTAGTAGTCGTTCTGTACCTAACAGGAGGTCTAGAAGGAGCGGTAGTAGGCAGGAAAATCAAGATTGATTACTGGCATTGTAAACTTTTCTTTTATATATGAATGAAATGTTTTGTATAAGACTATCTTTGGTGGGCCGACTTACAACCATTCTTTCTTTTGTATCACTAACTTTGGAGTGGTATGGGGCACAACAAAATTGGAGGATACTAAATAAAATGTGGAAGTAAGAAAACCCATGACCTTGTGTGAAAAGAAACATTTGGAGAAAGTTGCATTACTAACATTATCACTAAGTTTACACGGTATGGGACGAGTAAACTTGAAAGATACTATTGGTGAACTACTATTCAACTGTTGTTTTTAGAAACTATGTTCATACAACTTAACTTGGTTCACACCCTTATTACCAAAGTCATGTGGTGTGGGACACACGAACTTGGATAATAATCGAAAAGACTAAGAGTAAGAGTTTGAATACATAAGATTGATATAGAACGTTAGATCAGGATATTTACCGAGGCAAATCTTAGAATTCTTATGACTCGTATGGATTTTCAATGAAATATATATGTATGTTCACAAAAATCAGAACCAAATCATTTGAAATGCTTGCAAAGTTTTGTACTTATTATAAAAACATTCTAACCTTGTTTTTACACCATGGCCAAACATACGAGGCACATAAAATTCTTTGATTCCTCAACAAAAACCTTACACTATACATAGAAAAATAGGTGATTTTTATATTCCAGTACTCTCGAAATTGTTGCTGAGCATACTATAACATTATACATGGCTGCAGTTCCTAAATCTTGGTTTTTATTTTCTCCTTGCAAGTGAGAAAATACAAACCAGGAAGAGAGGAAGGCCACGTACTGTCCGTTTACCAGTGGAAGCACCTCCTGAGATTCAAGAACAGCCGCTTCCGACGACAGCACCAGTCACACCCGACACTGCCACTACAGCTGGGCAGGCAATACCACCCCCACTCGCACCCTTTGCTATGCCTTCAAGCATGGAAACCTTCTTCGCCGGATTTATTGAGGCGATGAAAGCCACTGTTCAAACGATCGTTCGTGAGACCACGGCCAGTCAGGTTGCCACTGTTCAGGCACCTACAAGATTTGGGCCGGAATCTCAAACCGATCAGATTACCAAGTACAAGAGGCTACAACCTCTTACTTTTGTTGGCACTATTGATGCTGATGAGGTGCAAAAGTGGCTGGATCAGTCAAAGAAGGCTCTTGATGCAATAGGAGTGGATGAGACTCGAAAAATTCCACTAGCGACCTACCAACTTGTTGGTGGGGCAAACACATGGTGGATAACAGTAAAGGAGGACCCAAGGGTCAACACATTGATATTATTTTCAGACATCTGCATAGTTATTCAAGTAAAACAATGTATTAAGATAGGTGTAAACAAAGTTCCATCATTTTATTGATAAGTGAAAATAGTACAGTGTTTCACATCATCAGTTGGTACTAGAAAACAATTCAGGGTATTTCTGTTTAATTGTTGCTTCTAGTTCCCATGTTGCTTCCTCGACGTCGTGGTCATCCCATAGCACATTCACAAGTGGTATGCTACGTCGCCTTAGTTCTTGAGTTTTTCTATCCAAAATCAGTATCACTCTCTCCTGATACTTATTTTCTTCTTCAACCTGAACCTCGACTAGAGGGATGATATGCGAAGGATCATAACGATACTTGCGAAGCATAGATACGTGAAAAATGTCATGAACCTTTGGCATGGACGATGGAAGGGACAGACGATAAGCAAGTTTGCCAATACGTTCAATGATCTGAAATGGACCTATATACCGCGGGGAGAGCTTTCTTTTGATCCCAAAGCGTTTGACACCTCTTGTGGGCAGAACTTTTAGAAAAACAAAGTCCCCCTTATTAAATTCTAGAGGTTGTCTCTGCTTGTCAGCATAGCTCTTCTGTCGACTTTGTGCAACACGAAGTCGTTCCTTTACTAGTGTGATCTTCTCAGAAGTCTCTTGAACTAGTTCAAGGCCCAACTGCGGTCGATCTGCCATATCTAACCAGCATACCGTAGATCTGCAAGGGCGACCACAGAGAGCCTCGTACGATGCCATGCCGATACTAGTTTGCTAGCTGTTGTTGTATGCAAACTCAGCTAAATGTAAATACTTTGCTCATCCGTCATTAAAGTCCAAAATGCAACACCGTAACATGTCCTTGAATATTAATTATAGTAGGATAACACAAATAATATTACAGCAGGATAACATCGACTAATGTTATTTTTCTTAAATTTTAGTAGGATAACACAAATAATAATTAGATATTCCTTGAATATTAATTATACCCTTAAATTGTTAGTTAAACTTATTAAGATAAAAGAGAACACAATATAATATTGAAAATTAAGTGTAATTGGTAAAATGTGAGTTCATTTTTTTATAAAAATATTTAATTGATAACTTAATGATTACAAAACATAATTTAAAAGCCTATGAATGCATGAGACCTCAAGTATGAAATAGATTAAAGAAAAAAAAGTATGAAATAGATTTGGAATAAATTCATATTTAATCTTCCTCCACTCAACCATTTAAGTATATGGTATAAATTCAACCACCTTTTTCGTTGCCCAAACTTATTTAAAAAATTAATGAAAAACAACACTTATTATCATAAAGTCGACATTGTATAGTAAGAAAAAAGCTTATTTAGTTAAATTAGCATTTTCCATTTAAATATGTTATGCCTCAACCAAGATTATGCCAATCACTAATTGGGTGAGTTGTTTAGACCTGGGTGGTGGTTTAATATCCATTGTTTGCTCATAAGTTTTAAAGTGCTATTACGTAAAGAGTATGGTCTTCCTAACCTTCGTGATTAAGCAGCGCTTCTCTGTTTGCCTTTTTAACCTTTTGATGACCGACCAATCGAAATTGTACTAACAAAAGGCTCACATGGTTGCAAAGCATCCACTTTAATTAAATAAATAGGCTTCTTTTAAAGCCTACACATAATCCTATCGACCACATATGCACAAAGCTAGAAAGACTATTTTATGCCAAATGCTACGAAAAGATGAATAATTCACGCCAATAGAAACATTATTAACTGCCACTGCTACCCTCACAGTTTCTTTAATTGATTTTATGTGTTATGTCAATGTTTTTACCTTTGATGGGGCAAATGAGCCTTTTGTAACTATTCCATCTTGTGCTACAACTAAATACTTGTTTGAAATTTAGCTAACTTGTAGTCAAATGAGTTATGTATATGATCCAGAAATTTCAGTCAACATATGCTTAGTTCATGGATGCTTTAGAGTGACCATCACCGTTCGGATCTGGTACTGACGTGAATTTGTAGTGTTCTCGATGTGAGCTTCGAATGTCAGAACAGATAATATATGCAAATCTCTTTGTGATGGACATTGAAGACTTCGACATCATCCTCGGCATGGACTGACTAGCACCACTGAATGCAAAGATCGAATGTATGAAGAAGCAAGTTCAGTTATCCTTGCCTATAGGAGAGTTTGTCAAGATTCAAGGAACAAGGAAATGGTTACACAAATCCACAGTTGCACTTCTCAAGGCACAACTTCGACCTCTATCTCTTGGTGAGGAAAATGAATCACCAGCACTGTATCCTCTCGAAGTACACGATGTTCCATTCATATCTGAATTCCCAACAGTTTTTTTAAATGACCTTCCTGGTCTACCTCCAGTTAGGGAATTCAATTTTGAAATCAACCTCATACCTGGGACAGGGCCTATCTCAATTCCACCATACAGAATGTCAAATGTCGAGCTGGTAGAATTAGACAAACAACTGAAGGAATTAGAGAGTAATGGCTTCATCAGAAAGAGTTCATCACCCTAGGGCACTCCAGTTCTTTTCGTTCACAAAAAGGATGGTTCGTTATGACTTTGCATAGACTATCGCAAGCTCAATAACGTCACCATTAAGAACAGATACCCATTGCCCAGGATCGATGACTTGTTCGACCAACTTAGAGATGCCAAATACTTCTCTAAGATTGATTTACGATCCGGTTATCACCAACTCCAGATCCGAGAGTCGAACATTACCAAGATGGCATTCAGAACTCGGTACGGTCACTACGAGTTCTTGGTCATGTCGTTCGGCCTAACAAATGCACCTGTTGCATTCATGGATTTGATGAATCACATCTTTAGGTTATACTTAGACCAATTTGTGGTGGTTTTTGTGGCTGACATCTTGATATATTCCTCAACCGAGGAAGACCATATGATACATTTGAAGATAGTCCTCCAGACGTTGAGAAGCCACCAACTGTATGCAAAGTTGAGTAAGTACGAATTTTGGGCGAAGCGAGTTCAATTCCTAGGCCATGTGGTTTCAGGCAATGGCATTGAGGTAGATCCTTCTAAGGTTGAAGCAGTTTAAAACTGGAAGCAGCCTACCACTGTTACTCAGATTATGAGTTTTCTTGATTTAGCTAACTATTACAGACGCTTCATCAAGGACTTCTCAAAAATTGTTGAACCTATGACCAAGCTCACTCGAAAAGACGTGTGATTCATCTGGAATCCCACCTATGAAGTATCATTTCTGGAATTGAAGAAACGCCTCACGACGACACCTGTACTTATCACTCCAAGAAATGCAATTGGATTTTCATTATACATCGACGCCTCTCTCCAAGGCTTAGGTGCCATACTAATGCAAGAAGGCCAAGTTGTTGCATATGCCTCGAGGCAACTGAAGATTCATGAGGGTAATTACCCAACACATGACTTGGAACTTGCAGCAAAGTATAGCGTTATTACCTATACGGTGAACGGTTTGAGGTCTTCTCAGATCACAAGAGTCTTAAGTACATATACACTCAGAGAGACCTAAACCTCTACTAAAGACGATGGTTGGAATTCTTGAAAGATTGTGACTTTCAACTCCAGTACCATCCCGAAAAGGCCAATGTTTTCGCTGATGCCCTGAGTAGAAAATCGTATGTTGCTTGCACTCTTAACTTTGAAATGGGAAAGTTGGCTACAGAGATGGAGAACTTTCACCTACAACTGATCGAAGAGGGACCAAGATCACGACTCTCTCAATTATCAGCCAACTCTGAGCTAGTTCGAAAGATTTCAACTGTTCAAGCCAATGACCCTATGTTAATGGAGAAACGAGAACTTCTACTTAGCGGACATGACCTTCCTCACTGGTCGGTCTCTGAAGACAGGGCCGTTTTCTATAAAAAAACGTCTCTGTCTACCGAACGATCCTGAGGTTCGGAAAGAAGTGTCACTGAGATGCACTGTTCGAGGTTTGCAATGCATCCTGGGGGTGACAAGATGTACAAGGATGTCAAGCGACAATTCTGGTTTTTCGGAATAAAGAAGGCGAATGCAGACTTCGTTGCCAGCAAGTTAAGGCAGAACGAAAACTTCCTTCTGGACTTCTCCAGCCGTTACCTATTGGAGAATGAAAATGGGAGAACATCGCAATTGATTTTGTTACGGCCTTGCAACAAAATAAGAAAGGGCAAGATGTTATATGGGTTATCATTGACAGACTTAGAAAGTCTGCACACTTTTTGCCAATAAAGTTCACGGATAACCCAACCAAACTTGCAGAACTATATGAAAGAGAGATTGTATGCCTCCATGGCATACCACTCACGATCGTCTCTGATCAAGACCTTCGATTCACGACAAAGTTTTGGCAAAGCTTCCAGAGTAGAATGGGTTCTAAAATCATCTTGAGCACAGGCTTTCACCCTCAGACTGATGGGCAGTCAGAGCGTCTTATCCAAATCTTAGAAGACATGTTACGGTGTTGCATTTTGGACTTTAATGACGGATGGGCAAAGTATTTATATTTAGCTGAGTTTGCTTACAACAACAGCTACCAAACTAGTATCGACATGGCACCATACGAGGCTCTCTATGGTCAGCCTTGCAGATCTTCGGTATGCTCGTTAGATATGGCAGATAGACCGCAGTTAGGCCTTGAACTAGTTTAAGAGACTTCTGAGAAGATCACACTAGTAAAGGAATGGCTTCGTGTTGCACAAAGTCGACAAAAGAGCTATGCTGACAAGCAGAGGCAGCCTCTAGAATTTGATAAGGGGGACTTGGTTTTTCTAAAAGTTTAGCCCACAAGAGGTGTCAAACGCTTTGGGATCAAAGGGAAGCTCTCCCCGCGGTATATAAGTCAATTTCAGATCGTTGAACGTATTGGAAAACTTGCTTATCGTCTGTCCCTTCAATCGTCCATGCCTAAGGTTCATGACTTTTTTCACGTATCTATGCTTCGCAAGTATCGTCCTGATCCTTCGCATATCATCTCTTTAATCGAGGTTCGGGTTGAAGAAGGAAATAAGTATCAGGAGAGAGCGATACATATTTTGGATAGAAAAACTCCAGAACTAAGGCGATGTAGCATACCACTTGTGAAGGTGCTCTGGGATCACCACGGCGTCGAGGAAGCAACATGAGAACTAGAAGCAACAATTAAACAGAAATACCCTAAATTGTTTTCTAGTACCAATTGATGATGTGATACACTGTACTATTTTCACTTATCAATAAAATGATGGAACTTTGTTTACACATATCTTAATACATCATTTCACTTGAATAACTATGCAGATGTCTGAAAATAATACCAATGGATATAGTGATGCACACACGCAGTGGCCTCATTGGCAACCCGTGGCGACTCCTTCAGAATCTGTGTCAAGTCACAACTACTTTGCATCACCAACTCCATCGCCACACAGATAGCGATCTTTATCACCAGAGCGCGCATGGCTTTTTCGTAACAATTTTGTTCAAAACAATCCCACGCCTTCATCTTGGCAGGACCTTCTACCAAAATTACCAGGCAGCCGGATTCAAGCAACTGCACGAAAAAGTATTCCACCGCTCAACCTACCTGCCCTTAAACGATGTAACCAGTGCCCTCCACCACCATCAGTTAAGCAAAGGCTGGAATCTTCTGAGTGCGAATCCGATTCCATTTGCTCTCCATGGTTTCATGATGTTGAGGATTCCACTGGCCACAGTGTTATTCAGGGACCATACAAGCACTACCCTGAACTAGCAAAAGATGACGCCGACAGTGAATCTCAAGCAGATAACCATCATAACTACTTGAATTGATTTCGAGGGTGAAATTCCTTTAAGGGGGGTAGAGTGTAATACCCTGTATTTCACAAAAAAAAAAATTTTCGTTTGGGCAGATATGCCTTAACGTTCGGGCGGTCAAGCGCCAAATCTCCTATATAAGGAGTTCTCCCCTCCTCATTTTCTCACACCAAATCACCTTCTCTTGTGATTTTTCATCCTCTTTTCACTCATTTTGAGTTCTTTTCTGTTTGAGACTCTCTGTTCGAGACTCTCGGTGCGATACAACGCAAGTTCTGTCTGGAGAAAAGCGCCAGATCTAAAAGAAGAAGCTCTTATCTGAAGGTGGGGAACAAAACATAGGTTTGCTTGTCTTATAACTTTTATTAAAGTTTACATTCATTTATTATTATGTCTACTGCTCATTTACACTGCATTATGCCATATAATGTTTATACTGTCACATTTATGCCTGTATATTTGGAATTCATGTATTATACTGCTGTAATGTCGGATTAGTGGTCAATCTGGCTCAACTAAACTCGGTCTTGTCCTCAGTAACTTTAAATAGTAAACGGGAGGCAGCGGGCTGCTCTAGGCGATTGGTATTTAAGCAAACCTTCTGTCTCACCTATCAACTGGGCACTGATCTAGTTGGTCTTTATGAAAGCTATCAGCTTATACAAGTAATATTGAATGTCCTAACCTTGCACGTCGTGATACCAACCCTGATAAGGATCACCAGACGTTGCCAAAGTCAGTCTAAATGTTAAGAAAAGATCACACCAGTAGACTAGACCAGTTCATGCATTACCATCATACATATCACCACCTAGGGACGTATGTGGTTTATTACTCATAGAATAGTTAGGAGCATTGCTTGCTATTCATTATATTTCTCTGGAGAGGGACATACAATGAGAACCCGGCTACGCCTGGGGAGGGATATCTGTACGTGAATCCAAAGCATCGTTCCTGAAGAGGGACGTACAATGAGAACCTGGCTACGCCTGGGGAAGGACATCTGTACGTGAACTCAGGCGATGTACGTTCATCAAACCATTACGAGACGGTGACATGCATACATACATAATGATTGATTATGATGTTCTCATGTGTATTTAAGATATTTGATATTGAAGTATGCTTTATTAATTGTTATACTCACGAACTATTTTACCCACTGAGCTCGTTAAGCCCACTCCATTATTATCCAATTTTTCACAGGAAATTAGGGTGGTCTCGGTGCAGGTTTATGGGGCCCACATTTAGTACCCTTTGTATTATTTATTGGGGGTGGTAAGGAGAATGTTCCCCTAACCATTTCATGTGCAAATTATATTCTGAAATAAATAAAATCAAACTTGTACTATTATATATTTTCGCTGCATACTCTGTTATTACCATTGATATAATTCCAAATGCGCCCCCAGTCCGCGAGTGTACCGCCGGTTTGGGCGAGTCCGGGCGGGGTGTTACAACTTGGGCCAACACCGCATCCCATGTACTGCGTAGACGCTCACCCCGTGCTCGAGCAGAAAGTACACCACTATCCCATCTCTCCCATATCTTATCATAGTAATACTTCACTTGGTATTGACCCGCTGAGGAACCCCGACTTGCTTTTAACAGACGAAGAGGCCATGGAGGAATTGTCTGTACACGGCCTAACTGGCGAAGAACCCTATTAGGATGATAGGGTTCCACAATGTCCAAATACTTTATACAACCATAAAAATAAAATAAAAAAAGCAAACTCCGAGATTGGCCGAGTCTCTCTCAAATCAAAGTATGGGTCCCAATAAAACTGAACAAATTTAATTTAAATAATTAAACCAACAACACAATGTTACTCCAAGTCATAGTTATAAATAAAACTATATTGAATTCCTAAACTTTGTCACTGACCTCGTGAGGGCGTAACATATTGAGTGCTTTACGCAGTGTGACCACGTGATCCTTAGCTAATCCCATCTTTTTTGGGGGCCCACATTTGCATCCGTGGCAGATTATATTGATATGAGAAGTAGACATGAGGACGAATTAAAGGAAAATGGTCATATAACAAACCCTATCATGCACATTTTGTATTAAAATCATTATTGAAACATTTTTTTATATAGAATAGACATTAAAGTGTGAAATGATGCATATATACCTCAAACAAGGAGAGATACCCTGCAATCTAACAAATTGAGGCCCTCGTCGCACATCCAAGTTGACGATACAGATACGCAACACATGCAGAACCCCATGAGTACGTATGAATCATGTGCACGTGCATGAGCAATTTAAGATAAGCGACGGGGACCCGTATTGATGTCTTGTCACAGAACAGTGTGCACCCTAGCAGGAATAATAGAAATGCCCTCGATGTGCACTCTACTGGGGGGTAGGGGACTCTTGCTTTCTTGGAAAGCATACCTGAATCAACCATAATGACAGTAGAACACAAGCCTTGCGGTTGGTCTTTCAAATCAACACGTAGTCCCTAGGGGTAGGGTTTCTCTCTGATGATGGGATGTCAGACATAATGGAAACGTACGTGTGATTTGGGACCATAACCGCATATATATAAGTTAACTGACTGTTAACCCTAATTATTTTCTTTTTGGCCCATCATAAATATAGAAATAATTATTTGGTCTCTACACATAAAAGACTCACACTTAATTGATGCAGTAAAGCCCAAAATACCTAAACCTTTAATAAATCACTTTAAATGGGTTTAACCTTAAATGATAGCCTTTAATACACAATTATTAATATATGAGCCCACATATTGAATTAAATCCAACATTAAGAACTTGAACTTTTGAATGTGATGCAAGTAACAAGTTTTAAAATCAAATTACTATTATGGTTAGTTAATATGAAAAGTTGAGTTAATTGGTGTATATTTTAAAATATTTAAATATATATGAACCAAAACTTCCTTCATCGACTAATGTTATTTTTCTTAAATTTTAGTAGGATAACACATATAATAATTAGATATTCCTTGAATATTAATTATACCCTTAAATTGTTAGTTAAACTTATTAAGATAAAAGAGAACACAATATAATATTGAAAATTAAGTGTAATTGGTAAAATGTGAGTTCATTTTTTTATAAAAATATTTAATTGATAACTTAATGATTACAAAACATAATTTAAAAGCCTATGAATGCATGAGACCTCAAGTATGAAATAGATTAAAGAAAAAAAAAGTATGAAATAGATTTGGAATAAATTCATATTTAATCTTCCTCCACTCAACCATTTAAGTATATGGTATAAATTCAACAACCTTTTTCGTTGCCCAAATTTATTTAAAAAATTAATGAAAAACAATTCATATTATCATAAAGTCGACATTGTATAGTAAGAAAAAAGCTTATTTAGTTTTTTTCTTTTTGTCAGAACTTATTTATGTTAAAGTTGCAATTGTCAAACGTCTAGTCTCTTCTTTGTTTGCTATTGTTAAATAATTTAAATTTTATTTAACGTCTGCCAATAAGAGTCAGTTGCATGTTGGGGGTGGCACGTACAAATTATAAAGGGCGCCGAAGGGCACATGGTGGTATTGGTGCATCTAATTTATCTAAAGTGTCAAAAGGGACCACAAATTAAAGTATTCTTTTTTATGCATAAATATGCTAACGGGTTAAGTTAGATCAGGTTAGAGTAAAATCTCAACTCAATTCAAACTAGTTTAGATTAAAAAATTAGAATTCAACTCAAATCAAATCGCCTCTCAACTTAAATTAATTCGAATATGGTTAAGTTAGTCATTCGAATTGAGAACATTAACTCTTGAGATGAGTTAAATTACACTTATAATTTTTTTACTAATAGACATTAAACATATAATGTTTTAATTTTAAATACAACCATATCAACATATAAATTTAACAATTATTTCAAATTAACCATAAAATATTAAGATGTTTTAAATAAAATTATATTCATTCACCACCATATCATAATACCAAACTAGTTCAATTCATATCGGGATGGGTCGAGTCGATTTTTTAAGCTCTGAATCTGTGACCCAACCAGAACATTATCACATGATTTGCCATTTATTATGGGGTAAAACTTCAAAAAATATATTTAATTAATTTTTTGAGGGTTTCTTTGCTACTTATCAAAATATATTTTTTGTAGTTTTACCACATGATGGTTAAGTAAAATTATATTAAAAGTTTTCACTCAATTATATGGACAGTTTTTTCGCAAGATTTTGAAATTTTTATCATTAATGTAATACCCCTAGGATTGTACAAAAAAATAATAATAATTTAGGGCAACGCCCGAACGTTCAGGCGCAAGCCCAAACGTTCAGACACAACGCCCAAACGTTCAGGCGTGCGCCGGAATGTTCAGGCGTCTAAAGTCTCTATATAAGGAACCCTCCCCATTTCTCATTTCTCACACCAAAATCACTCTCCTTGTGATTTTCCTCCTCTTTCTCACTCCTTTTGAGTTTTAGTCTTTTGAGACTCTCGGTGCGGTGCAACGAAGTTCTGTCCGGAGGAAAGCGCCAGATCTGAAAGAAGAAGTTCTTATCTGAAGGTGGGGAACGAAACATAGGTTTGCGTGTTTTATAACTTTTATTAAAGTTTACATTCAGTTATTATTATGTCTATTGTTCATTTACACTGCATTATGTCATATAATGTTTATACTGTCGCACTTATGCCTGTACATTTGGAATTCACGTATTATACTGTTATAATGCCGGATTTGTGGTCAATCTGACTCAACTAGACTCGGTCTTGTCCTCAGTAACTTTAAATAGTGAACGGGAGGCAGCGGGCTGCTCTAGGCGATTGGTATTTAATCAGACCTTGTGTCTCACCTCTCAACGGGGGACTGATCTAGTTGATCTTATTAAAAGCTATCAGCTTATACAAGTAATATTGAATGTCCTAACCTTGCACGTCGTGATACTGACCCTGATAAGGATCACCAGACGTTGCCAAAGTCAGTCTAAATGTCAACAAAAGACCAAACCAGTAGACTAGACCAGTTCATGCATTGGCATCATACATATCACTACCTAGGGACGTATGTGGTTTATGACTCATTGAATAGTTAGGAGCATTGCTAGCTATTCATTATATTTCTCCGGAGATGACCGTACATGAGAACCCGGCTATGCCTGGGGAGGGGCATCAGTACGTGAATCCAGAGCATCGTTCCTGAGGAGGGACGTACAATAGAACCTGGCTACGCCAGGGGAGAACGTCCGGACGGACATTTGTACGTGAACTCAGGCGATGTATGTTCATCAAACCAATACGAGACGGTGTCATGCATACATACATACATATTGATTGATTATGATGCTCACATGTGTATTTAAGATATTTGATTATGCAGTATGTTTTATTAATTGTTATACTCACAAACTATTTACCCACTGAGCGCATTAAGCTCACTCCATTATTATCCAATTTTTCACAGCAAATTACGGTGGACTAGGTGCAAGTTTATGGGGCCCACATTTTGTACCCTTTGTATTATTCATTGGGGATTTTGGGGAGTATGTTCCCTTGACCATTTCATGTACAAATTATATTCTAAATTAAATGAAATCAAATTTGTACCTATGTTTTATATTTTTGCTGCGCACTCTGTTGTTAACATTGTTATTATTCCAAATGCCGGTTTAGGTGCGTCCGGGTGGGGTGTGACATTAAATGGTATCAGAGCGTACGGTCCTCGGCCCTCCCAAGTCCACCAAATTAGGGAAAGGAAATGTTATTAGATATATATATGTATAGAACTATATATATATATATATATATATATATGAATTATATATAGTTAAGATTTGCATTAAATCTGAAAAAATATTGTCCAACTGACAAAGAATAAATCTGAAAAATGTTAGGAATATATTTTGTGTCTTTCACAAATTTATTTTTCTTTCCCCTAAAGAATGGCCTTAAGTGAAGGAACAACTCCCAGTAGTAGGGAACCAATTCCCACTAGACTCAAGGAATTGTCTAAAAGGGAGGTTATGACTATGATGAGCATAGACAATAAAGATCTCTGCCTCCGTCCGATCCTTCACGACAAACTTGCAACTCTGGGGTGGTTGAACATCACAAAAGTTGAGGGTCACATCACTTACGACTTGACGAAATCCTTCTACGAAGCCATGAATTGCATAGGACTTCAAGAAGATGGGATCAGCTCTGTTTTGGAAACAACGGTCAGGGGAACAAAGATTTCTATCAACGTCGAAATTATTGCTCGACTTATGGAGATTCCAATTGAGGATAGAATTATTGATCCACTCGAACCTCAGACAGTTGCAGAGATCGCGGAGTCTAATGAGCAGTTGTTTAATTCCCTCGCCAAAGAGTCATACACTCAATCGACGTACACCAACCTCCCAAACAATCTCCTCAAACCATCTCTTGCCGGCCTCGGAAAGATTGTATTCGGCAACATCTTGCCAGAAAAAGGGACTAGAGGCACTATGTCAAGGGCTCAACTTCTTATGTTATGCTGCATAGAGAAGAAAATTAAGGTCTCCCTACCTCACATTATCATCCAACAAATGTTGAGGGTGATTCAAAACCCTTTAAGAAATGAATTCCTCGGGTACGGAGTCTTGATTATGAGGATGCTATACGAGGCAAACGTCAACACTTTTAATGGGACGTCGAAGCAGATCACTGAGCCAGTTACAACATCCTCTATCTTCAAGACATACAGCACAAGTGGAGGGGTAACTGACGAGGAAGTATTCAGCATGACGTTACGAAATGCCGAAAGAATGAGAGACAAACATGGACGTTGTGTTCGAAGAAGTCGACGCAAGATTCTTGTCAGGGAAGTACCAAATAACGAGACAAACCAGCATCGTACGTCAAATGCCCAAGGGGTTCTAATTAGGGGATCACCTTACAATCAAAACAACTACCCCTCACCTATGAGTCACCCGTACAACCAATATTTTCCACAAATGCCTACGGCCTACCCTTCACTTATGAGACAATCGAGTCATCAACCACCAATGAGCCAATCGACTAACTTATTTGAACGGTTAAATGAAATGACATCCAATATTGCTAAAATGAGAGAAACTCAAAATAATATATTAACACATATGCAAAACTCCGAAGCAGAGCGAGCAAACTCTCAACCTTCTGTTAGTAGTCGTTTTGTACCTAGCAGGAGATCTAGAAGGAGCAGTAGTAGGCAGGAAAATCAAGATTGATTACTGGCATTGTAATTTTTTCTTTTATATATGAATGAAATGTTTTGTTTAAGACTATCTTTGGTGGGCCGACTTACAACCATTCTTTCTTTTGTATCACTAACTTTGGAGTGGTATGGGACACGACAAAATTGGAAGATACTAAATAAAATGTGGAAGTAAGAAAACCCATGACCTTGTGTGAAAAGAAACATTTGGAGAAAGTTGCATTACTAAGATTATCACTAAGTTTACATGGTATGAGACGAGTAAACTTGGAAGATACTATTGGTGAACTACTAATCAGCCGATGTTTTTAGAGACTGTGTTCATGCAACTTAACTTGGTTAACACCCTTATTACCAAAGTCGTGTGGTATGGGACACATGAACTTGGATAATAATCGAAAAGACTAAGTGTAAGAGTTTGAATGCATAAGATTGCGATAGAACGTCAGATCAGGATATTTACCGAGGCAAATCTTAGAATTCTTATGACTCGTATGTCCACAGAGACCATAACCAAATCATTTGAAATACTTGCAAAGTTTTATACTTACTATATAAACATTCTAACCTTTTTTTTACACCATGGCCAAACATACGAGGCACATAAAGTTCTTTGATTCCTCAACAAAAACCTTACACTATACTTAGAAAAATAAGTGATTTTAATATTGCAGTACTCTCCAAATTGTTGCTGAGCATACTATAACATTATACTTGGCTACAATTCCTAAAATCTTGGTTTTATTTTCTCATTGCCAGTGAGAAAATGCAAACCAGGAAGAGAGGAAGGCCACGTACTGTTCGTCCAACAGTGGAGGCACCTCCTGAGATTCAGGAACAGCCACCTCTGACGACAGCATGAGTCATACCCGATACTGCCACTACATCTGGGCAGGAAATACCACCCCTACCCACATCCTTTGCCATGCCTTCGAGCATGGAAACCTTCTTCGTCGGATGTATTGAGGCGATGAAAGTCACTGTTCAAAAGGCCGTTCGTGAGACCGCGGCCAGTCAGGTTGCCACGATTCAGGCACCTGTAAGATTTGGGTCAGAATCTCAAACCTATCAGATTACCAAGTACAATAGGCTACAACCTCTTACTTTCGCTGGCACCATTGAGGCTGATGAGGTGCAAAAGTGGCTGGATGAGTCAAAGAAGGCTCTTGATGCAATGGGAGTCGATGAGACTCGAAAAATTCCACTGGCGACCTACCAACTTGTTGGTGGGGCAAACACATGGTTGATGACAGTGAAAGTGGACCCAAGGGTCAACATAGCAGATATGACTTGGCAACAGTTCGAGTCAATGTTTATTGATGAGTATTTTTCCAGCGCTGTGAAGAGGCAGAAGCGCCTGGAATTCGCTAAGTTATACCAGAGAAACATGATATATGCTGGAAAGTTCAAAGAATTATCAGTCTACTCTTTCTCCACTATCTCATCGGAGCAAGATAAGACTGAGAAATTTTATAATGGCCTTCGCCATGATATTCGACAAACCTTGTCGATCTTGGATCTCAAAATTTACAAGGAGATTGTTGACAAGGCCATGAGCTTTGAACAAGAGAAGATCTTACAGGAGCAGAGAATGAATAAGGGAAAACGGTCTGCAACGTTTTCCCAACAAGTCTCGCAACAGGGAAACAAGAAGAAGCCCTACTACAATCAAAACCCATCCCTCCCAGCCCCTGTTTCGAAGAATGAGGCCACAACACCTGCGGCTGAACCTTCTAACCCTAACAATCAGGATTTTCGTAATCATGGCCGCGGAGGTCGTTATGGAAGGGGTGGCCGTAGAAAGGGCAATGGCAGAGGTGGTGGTTGACACCACAATCAGCAAGGCCAACAGAACAATCAGCATGGCCAGCAAATCAATCAGCAGTACAGGCCGACTTGTTTCATTTGCGGCCAGCAAGGCCACGTAAAATATGCCTGTCCGCACCTTCAGCAACCTATTCCCGTTGTTCCAGTCCAACAAGCACCACCTGCTGCTAATGCCCAACCCAGGCAGAACCAGCAGAACTAGGATCAACGGAATCAGGGTAGAGCATTTGCCATCGCTCAACAACCCATTCCAGACAATAATGTAGTTGAAGGTACCTTTCCTTTGTTCAATACAATGGTGCTTGTTTTGTTTGATTCAGGTGTTATGCATTCCTTTATATCGTTAGCATTGGTAAGACATTTAAGCCTGCATCCTGAACCCACAAACATCACACTCCATGTCACATCACCGTTCGGATCTGGTACTGATGTGGATTTGCAGTCTTCTCGATGTGAGCTTCGTATGTCGGAACAGATAATTTATGCAGATCTTTTTGTGATGGATATTGAAAACTTCGACATCATCCTCGGCATGGACTGGCTAGCACCACTGAATGCAAAGATCGACTGTATGAATAAGCAAGTTCAGTTAACCTTGCCTACAGGAAAGTTTGTCAAGATTCAGAGAACGAGGAAATGGATACACAAATCAACAGTTGCACTTCTCAAGTCACAACTTCGAGCGTTATCCCTTGGTGACGGAAATGAATCACCAGCACTGTACCCTCTCGGAGTACATGATGTTCCAGTCATATCTTAATTCCCAACAGTTTTTCTAAATGACCTTCCTGGTCTACCTCCAGTTAGGGAATTCGATTTTGAGATCAACCTCATACCTGGGACAGGGCCTATCTCAATTCCACCATACAGAATGTCAAATGTCGAGCTGGTCGAATTAGATAAACAACTGAAGGAATTAGAGAGTAATGGCTTCATCAGAAAGAGTTCATACCCTGGGGCGCTCCAGTTCTGTTTGTTCGCAAAAAGGATGGTTCGTTACGACTTTGCATCGATTATCGCAAGTTGAATAACGTCACCATCAAGAAAAGATATCCATTGCCCAGGATCGATGACTTGTTCGACCAACTTAGAGATGCCAAATACTTCTCTAAGATTGATTTACGGTCCGGTTATCACCAACTCCAGATCCGAGAGTCAGACATTACCAAGACGACATTCAGAATTAGGTACAGTCACTACGAGTTCTTGGTCATGCCGTTTCGTCTAACAAATGCACCTGCTGCATTCATGGATTTGATGAATCGCATATTCAGGTTATACTTAGATCGATTTGGGGTGGTTTTTGTGGACGACATCTTGATATATTTCTCAACCGAGGAAGACCATAAGATACATTTGAAGATAGTCCTCCAAACCTTGAGAAGCCACCAACTGTATGCAAAGTTGAGTAAGTGCGAATTTTGGGCGAAGAGAGTTCAATTCCTGGGCCATGTGGTTTCAGGCAATGGCATTGAGGTTGATCCTTCTAAGGTTGAAGCGGTTTTAAACTGGAAGCAGCCTACCATTGTTACTCAGATTAGGAGTTTTCTCAGTTTGGCTGGCTATTACAGACGCTTCATCAAGGACTTCTCAAAGATTGCTGAACCTATGACCAAGCTCACTCAAAAAGACGCGCGATTCATCTGGAATCCCGTCTGTGAAGCATCATTTCAGAAATTGAAGAAACGCCTCACGACGGCACCTGTACTTATTACTCCAAGAAATGCAATTGGATTTTTATTATGCACCGACGCCTCTCTCCAAGGCTTAGTGAGATGCACTGTTTGAGGTACGCTATGCATCCTGGGGGTGACAAGATGTACAAGGATGTCAAGCGACAATTCTGGTTTTCTGGAATGAAGAAGGCAATTGCAGACTTCGTAGCTCGATGTCTTGTTTGCCAGAAAGTTAAGGCAGAACGAAGACTTTCCTCTAGACTTCTCCAGCCGTTACCTATTGGAGAATGGAAATGGGAGAACATCGCAATGGATTTTATTACGGTCTTACCTCGAAATAATAAAAGGCAAGTTGCTATCTGGGTTATCATTGACGGACTTACAAAGTTTGCACACTTCTTACCAATAAAGTTCACGGATAATCCCGCCAAACTTGCAGAACTATATGAAAGAGAAATCGTACGCCTTCATGGCATACCACTCACGATCGTCTCTGATCGAGACCCTCGATTCACATCAAACTTTTGGAAAAGATTCCATAGAATAATGGGTTCTACGATCACTATGAGCACAACCTTCCACCCTCAGACTGATGGGCAGTCAGAGCGGCTTATCCAAATCTTAGAAGACATGTTACGATGCTGCATTTTGGACTTTAATGACGGATGGGAAAAGTATTTACATTTAGCTGAGTTTGCATACAACAACAGCTACCAAACTAGTATCGGCATGGCACCATACGAGGCTCTCTAAGGTCACCCTTGCAGATCTCCGGTATGCTGGTTAGATATGGCAGATCGACCGCAGTGAGGCCCTGAACTCGTTCAAGAGACTTCTGAGAAGATCACACTAGTAAAGGAACGACTTCGTGTTGCACAAAGTCGACAGAAGAGCTACGCTGACAAGCGAAGACAGCCTCTAGAATTTGATAAGGGGGACTTGGTTTTTCTAAAAGTCCAGCCCACAAGAGGTGTCAAACGCTTTGGGATCAAAGGAAAGCTCTCCCCGTGGTACATCGGTCCATTTCAGATCATTGAACGTATTGGCAAACTTACTTATCGTCTGTCCCTTCCATCGTTTATGCCTAAGGTTCATGAAGTTTTTTATGTATCTATGTTTCGCAAGTATCGTCCTGATCCTTCGCATATCATCCCTTTAGTCGAGGTTCGGGTTGAGAAAGGAAATAAGTATCAAGAGAGAGCAATACAGATTATAGATAGAACTACGGCGACGTAGCATTCCACTTGTGAAAGTGTTCTGCAATCACCACGGCATAGAGGAAGCAACATGGGAACTAGAAGCAACAATTAAACAAAAATACCCTGAATTGTTTTCTAGTACCAACTGATGATGTGATATATTGTATTATTCTCACTTATCAATAAAATGATGAAACTTTTTTACACCTATCTTAATACATTATTTCGCTTGAATAACTACACAGATGTCTGAAAATAATATCAATGGATATAGTGATGCACACACACAGTGACCTCCTTGGCAACCTGTGGCTACTTCTCAAGAAGCAGAGTTAAGTCATAACTACTTTGCATCACCAACTCCATCACCACACAGACATCGATCTTTATCGCCAGAGCGTGCATGGTTTTTTAGTAACAATCCTGTGCCCTCATCTTGGCAAGACCTTCTACCCAAATTGCCAGGCGGCCGGATTCGAGCAACAGCACGAAAAAGTATCCCACCGCTCAACCAACCTCCCCTCAAACGATGTAACCACTGCCCTCCACCACCATCTGTTATGCAAAGGTTGGAATCTTCAGAGGATGAGTCTGATTCCATTTGCTCTTCATGGTTTTATGATGATGAGGATTCCACCGGCCACAGTGCTATTCAGGGACCATACAAGCACTACCCTGAACTCGCAACAGATGATGCCGGCAGTGAATCTCAAGCAGATAACCATCATAACTACTTGAATTGATTTCGAGGGCGAAATCCCTTTAAGGGGGGTAGAGTCTAATACCCTAGGATTGCACAAAAAAAAATTAAGGGCAAAGCCCGAACTTTCAGGCGCCAAAAATCTCTATATAAGGAACCCTCCTCATTTTTCATTTCTCACACCAAAATCACTCTCCTTGAGTTTTAGTCTTTTGAAACTCTCGGTGCGGTGCGACGAAGTTCTGTCCGGAGGAAAGTGCCAGATCTAAAAGAAGAAGTTCTTATCTGAAGGTGGGAAACGAAACATAGGTTTGCGTGTTTTATAACTTTTATTAAAGTTTACATTCAGTTATTATTATGTCTACTGTTCATTTACACTGCATTATGTCATATAATGTTTATACTGTCGCACTTATGCCTGTACATTTGGAATTCACGTATTATACTGTTATAATGCCGGATTTGTGGTCAATCTGACTCAACTAGACTTGGTCTTGTCCTCAGTAAATTTAAATAGTGAACGGGAGGCAACGGGCTGCTCTAGGCGATTGGTATTTATTTAAGCAGACCTTGTGTCTCACCTCTCAACTGGGGACTGATCTAGTTGGTCTTATTGAAAGCTATCAGCTTATACAAGTAATACTGAATGTCCTAACCTTGCATGTCGTGATACCGACCCTGATAAGGATCACCAGACGTTGCCAAAGTCAGTCTAAATGTCAAGAAAAGACCTGACCAGTTCATGTATTGGCATCATACATATCACCACCTAGGGACGTATGTGGTTTATGAATCATAGAATAGTTAGGAGCATTGCTCGCTATTCATTATATTTCTCTGGAGAGGGACGTACATGAGAACCCGGCTATGCCTGGGGAGGGACATCAGTACGTGAATCCAGAGCATCGTTCCTGAGGAGGGGCGTACAATAGAACCTGGCTACGCCAGGGGAGAAACGTCCGGACGGACATTTGTACGTGAACTCAGGCGACGTACGTTCATCAAACCAATACGAGACGGTGTCATGCATACATACATATTGATTGATTATGATGCTCACATGTGTATTTAAAATATTTGATATTGAAGTATGCTTTATTAATTGTTATACTCACAAACTATTTACCTACTGAGCGCGTTAAGCTCTCTCCATTATTATCCAATCTTTCACAGGAAATTAGGGTGGACTGGGTGCAGGTTTATAGGGCCCACATTTTGTACCCTTTGTATTATTCATTGGGGAGTATGTTCCCTTGACCATTTTATGTACAAATTATATTCTGAATTAAATGAATTCAGATTTGTACCTATGTTTTATATTTCTGCTGCGCACTCAGTTGTTACCATTGTTATTATTCCAAATGCGCGCTCCGTCCGTCAGTGTACCGTCGGTTTAGGCGCGTTCGGGCGGGGTGTGACATTAAATGGTATCAGAGCGTACTCCCGGTAATTGGGAACCAATTCCCACTAAACTCAAGGAATTGTCCAAAAGGGAGGTTATGACTATGAGGAGCATAGACAATAAAGATCTCCGCCTCCGTCCGATCCTTCACGACAAACTTATAACTCTGGGGTAGTTAAAATATTTAAATATATATGAACCAAAACTTCCTTCATCCACTAATGTTATTTTTCTTAAATTTTAGTAGGATAACACATATGATAATTAGATATTCCTTGAATATTAATTATACCCTTAAATTGTTAGTTAAACTTATTAAGATAAAAGAGAACACAATATAATATTGAAAATTAAGTGCAATTGGTAAAGTGTGAGTTCATTTTTTTATAAAAATATTTAATTGATAACTTAATGATTACAAAACATAATTTAAAAGCCTATGAATGCATGAGACCTTAAGCATGGAATAGATTTGGAATAAATTCATATTTAATCTTCCTCCACTCAACCATTTAAGTATATGGTATAAATTCAACCACTTTTTTCGTTGCCCAAATTTATTTAAAAAATTAATGAAAAACAACTCATATTATCATAAAGTCGACATTGTATAGTAAGAAAAAAGCTTATTTAGTTTTTTTCTTTTTGTCAGAACTTATTTATGTTAAAGTTGCAATTGTCAAACGTCTAGTCCCTTCTTTGTTTGCTATTGTTAAATAATTTAAATTTTATTTAATGTCTACCAATAAGATGTACATACTTTACAATGTTTTCTTCGTGCATGTTTTATGTGGTTTAGGACCAAATGCTTATTCCATAACTATGTTGGGGTGCACGTACAAATTATAAAGGGCGCCGGAGGGCACATGGTGGTATTGTGCATCTAATTAATCTAAGTGTAAAAAGGGACCACAAATTAAAGCATTGTTTTTTATGCATAAATATGCTAACTGTTTGAGTTAAATCAGGTTAGAGTAAAATCTCAATTCAATTCAAACTAATTTAGATTAAAAAATTAGAACTCAACTTAAATCAAATCGTCTCTCAACTTAAATTAATTCAAATTGGGTTAAGTTAGTCATTCGAATTGAGAATAGTAACTCTTGAGATGAGTTAAATTACACTTATAAATTTTTTACTAATAGACATTAAATATATAATGTTTTAATTTTAAATACAATCATATCAATATATAAATTTAACAATTATTTTAAATTAACCATAAAATATTAAGATGTTTTAAATAAAATTATATTCATACACCACCATATCATAATACCAAACTAGTTCAATTCAAATCGGAATGGGTCGGGTCGATTTTTTAAGCTCTGAATCCGTGACCCAACCCGAGCATTATCACATGATTTGCCATTTATTATGGGGTAAAACTTCAAAAAATATATTTAATTAATTTTTTGAGGGTTTCTTTGCTACTTATCAAAATATATTTTTTGTAGTTTTACCACATGATGGTTAAGTAAAATTATATTAAAAGTTTTCACTCAATTATGGACAGTTTTTTTGCAAGATTTTGATATTTTTATCATTAATGATTACTACAAGAAAAAAAAAAAAACCCCTTGACCAACAACAATTGTAGCTAGAAATATTTCAAAGAGGATTAGCCCCAAATAAATTTGACTTTGCTTTTTGTTTGAACCATTAGAAGTGGTTCATCGAATCGGGTATTAGAAAAAGGGGGGCTAATCCAACCAACCAATCTTGCTTATACAATGGACAGAGCCACTAATTTATCTCTCCAAAGAATAATTATACAATGGACAGAGCCACTAATTTATCTCTCCAAAGAATAAAAATAAATTAATTTTTTGATCAAGAACAGAGAAAATGATTCAACCACCTAATTCTTGCCTTGATCTTATTTTTCCTTTTCTTTTATGAACATAAACGCTCCAAGGTAACACAATAAGGGCTAAAGCTTATCTTCCTTGCTATTTTGGTGTCTCTTTTCACAATATTCCCAAAGGGAAAGCAAGTCTAGAATTTTTTTGTCTTAATTATACCCATGTTTTTCTTTTTTCAAGAGTAGAAGGAATCCCTTAATCATGTCGTTATTTTTCATATCTAATAGACTAGAATTTGTTCAAGTCTCAAGGGAAGGCCATGAAATTAGTTCTCCATCATGAATGCCCTATCCTAGTACGAATAGCTTGCCTTTGACCGTTAGGAAGGTAGATTAGTTTTGTAATGTTTGAAAGTTTGCCAAATGCTTCCACTTGACAATTGAACAAAGAAAATATTTTAGATTTGCCTATGAACTAAAAGTTTATTTTGAGGCAAATAATAGCTTTAGATTTCGTTTGGCCCACAAAATAAGATGAGATTGAACTAAATATAGTTCAAATTCTAACTAAGATAATAATAATCCCACTTCATCATATTATCTCTTTCAAATGGGATAAAATAATCTCAACAAAAATAATGGGATTACTTTATCCTACCATTCTTTTTTTTTTTTTTGTTGCATTTTACTCTTCTTCTTCGCATCTCTTCTTCTTCTTCTTTTTCCTTATTCTTCTTTCTTGTTTTAAATAAATAAATAAATAAATAAAATTATATTAAAAGTTTTCACTCAATTATATGCAACGAATAGTCAAACATATGAAAGATTAAAGACAAATGTCATGTTATGAACAAAGTTTTTTCCCGCAAGATTTTGAGAAGGATTAAAGTTCCTTTTCAAGTCAATATAAGGCATGCCAATGGCATGGGTTGAGAAGCATAACTTGAAGTAGCAAGAAATACTTTGGAGAGAGGAGGAACTAAAAAACAAAGCTTGAGATGGCTATGAAGTTGGCGATTGTGGGAGTTGTTGTGGTCTTGGTGGCTACATTAGGAGCTTCTCCTCCAAGTGTACAAGCTAGACTCAACATCCCTTCCAATATTCTTCTCACCACGGACTTAAAACACTATAGGTTTCACTATCCTCCTCTCTACTTAAATTCTTAATTCATTAGTACTCTGCAAGATTTTTCTTAGTTTTATTGTGATATCTTATACATCTGATGATCATAATTAAAATAACTTTCTTTTTGCTGTTTTTTTTTTTTTTTTTCCTTTCAGATCCCGAGTCTATTGTAGTTCCTACTTCTTCACTGAGTGGGAAAGCCAAAGTCAACATCCCATCCATTCTTTCTGCACTGGGCATAAAGACCGAAGGTATTAAGCTCTTTAGGGCTTAATCTACTCATTGATTAATATTTTCAACTATTTTTATTATTAATTGATGTTCATATATTTGATCTAACAACTTCACAAAAGCTTTAGAATTATTTCTCTTGATAATATCAACTTTATTTACAAGTACCATATTCTTATTACAGCCGATGATATTCCTTGCGGAGGTGTAGCTTGTTGTGATCTTGGCATATGCACATTATCATGCCCACCACAATGTCATTGCATGGATGTAAAAGAAAAATGTCACGCGGCATGTAAAGATTGCAAGTGCACCAAACCAAACCCTCCTCTGTGTCGTTGCGTGGATATTAATAATTATACTTATCCACCATGCAATTATGCAATCTGAAGTGTAGGGCTACAAGTAACTACAAACTTAAATGTGTGCTGTCTATCTAAATAAGTGTTACCTTGGTGTACCATTTGTAACACTTTTTATATTGTTGAAATAATTGTCATCTATATATGTGGCATGTGTCGTGTTATATTACAAATTTTCTCGTGGAGAATGCATATTTGTCTATGCAACTAAGAGCTCGTAAATAATTACCAAACGTAAAAAAAAAGCCTTAAGTGCTCAAAAATCAAGAAGGAAGAGGAAGAAATAGTTCACATGGTTGAAAATCTATACTAATATAATACAAACAAATACTTGAGACTCCCGCACTATGTGGCCTTTTTTCCCTTTTTTCCAAATTTATCCTCTTATTTGTTCTTTACAAAATAAATTGACATTTAATTAATAAGGGTATTCTAGACATTTTATCTAATTATCGCAAGTTCAATGGTAGACTATACGCTACCCTTACTAAAAGGAAGTCCCCATCTAAATAAAAGTTGGATGGCTTAAATTTTTTTTTTTAATGAATGTGAAAAATATAAGATTTGTGTTCAAGAATGCTTCAATCAAAGAAAAACATTTATATATTGAGACTAAATAATTAATATTTTAATCGACAATAAAATATTATTTTTCATGATATGATTATAATGTTTATACATAATGGCGGAGCCAGGAATTTTGTTTAGGGTGGGCGAAAAAAAAAAATTTAGACAAATCTTGACGATACAAGAAAAATTCATTGATTAAGATATATAAATCACTAATAATTTGTTGGATATTAGTTTTTAATAAATTAATATTTTTAATAATTTTCTTTTTATTTAATTAGATTATTTTAATTTCTTATATAATTTTATAAATTAATATTTATCTCACTACTAGTTAGTTAGAGGTACGGATGTATTACTAAGATACAAACATTGTTTCTTCTAAAAAATAATAATAATAAATTAATACTTAGTATATTTATATTTAATAATAATAATCCTTAGTAACTTTAAATAGTGAACGGGAGGTAGCGTGATGCTCTAGACGATTGGTATTTAAGTAGACCTCGTGTCTTACCTCTCAACTGGAGACTGATTTGGTTGGTCTTATTTGAAAGCTATCAGTTTATACAAAATGTCTTAACCTTGCACGTAGTGATACCGACCCTGATAAGGATCACTCAAATCCTGTCTAAATGTTAAGTAAAGACCGGACCAGTTCATGCATTGACATCATACATAGCACCACCTAGGGACGTATGTGGTTTATGATTCATAGAATAGTTAGAAGCAATGCTCGCTATTCATTATATTTCTCTGGAGAGGGACGTATAATGAGAATCTGGCTACTCTTGGAGAGGGACATATGTACGTGAATCCAGAGTGTCGTTCCTGAGGAGGGACATACAATGAGAACCTGGCTACTCTTGGGGAGGGACATCTGTACGTGAACTCAGGTGACGTACAATCATCAAACCAATACGAGACGGTGTCATGCATACATACATGTTGATTGATTTTGATGCTCTGATGTGTATTTAAGATATTTGATTATGAAGTTTGCTTTATTAATTGTTATATTCACGAACTATTTTACCCACTGAGCGTGTAACTCACCCCGTTGTTATCCAAATTTTCACAGGAGAATAGGGTGGACTGGGTGTAGGTTTTTGGGCCCACATTTTGTACCTTTTGTATTATTTATTGGGGATTTTGGGGAGAATGTTTCCTTAACTATTTTATGTACATTTATATTCTGAAATTAATGAAAACAAACTTGTACTTAACTATGCTTTTGCGCACATTGTTATTATCGTTATAATGCATTTGCGCCCCGTCTGTGAGTGTCCCGCCGGTTTAGGTGTGACATTTAATGGTATCAGAGACTACGGTCCACGGCCTGCCCAAGTCTACCAAATTAGGAAAAGAAATTATTTGTTAGATATATATATCTCTAGAACTATATATATATATATATATATGAATTATATATAGTTGAGATTTATATTAAATATATATCTAGAAAACTATATAGTTTTTATGTAGTTTAGATTCAAATATATATATAGTTATAATTTATGAAAATTATATATATAGTTATAATTAAATATATATATATATATGTATATATGAGATATATATATCATATTGGTAATAAAAAATATATTTTGTGTCTTTCACAAGTTTATTTTCCTTTCAGCAAAATAATGGCCTCAAGTGAAGGAACGACTTCCGGTAGTAGGGAACCAATTCCCACAAGACTCAAGGAATTGTCCAAAAGGGAGGTTATGACTATGAGGAGTATCGACAATAGAGATCTCCGCCTCCGTTCGATCCTCCACGAAAGACTTGCAACACTGGGGTCGTTGAACATAACAAAAGTTGAGGGTCACGTCTCTTACAACTTGATGAAATCATTCTATGAAGCCATGAATTGCATAGGACTTCAAGAAGATGGGATCATCCCTGTTTTGGAGACAACGGTCAAGGGAACGAAGATTTCTATCAACGTCGAAATTATTGCGCGACTTATGGAGATTCCAATTGAAGATAGAATCATTGATCCACACGAACCCCAGGTAGTTGCAGAAATCGCAGAGTCCAAAGAACAGTTGTTCAATTCCCTCGCCAAAGAGCCGTACACCCAATCAACGTACACCCTCCTCCCAAACAATCTCCTTAAACCATCTCTTGTCGGCCTGGCAAAGATCGTATTCGGCAACATCTTGCCGAAAAAAGTGACTAGAGGTACTATGTCAAGAGCTCAACTTCTTGTGTTGTATTGCATAGAGAAGAAAATTAAGGTCTCACTACCTCACATCATCATCCAACAAATGTTGCGGGTGATTCAAAACCCTTTAAGAAAGGAACTCCTCGGCTACGGAGTCTTGATCATGAGGATGTTATACGAGGAAAACGACAACACTTTTGATGAGTCTTCAAAGGAGATCATTGAGGCGGTTACAGCAGCCTCTATCTTCAAGACATTTGTCACAAGTGGAGGGGTAACTGACGAGAAAGTATTCGGCACGACTTTAAGAGGAAATGGTGAAAGAATTAGAAATGAATATGGACGTTGTTACCAAAAAAGTCGACGCAAGATCCCTGTTAGGGAGGTACCAAATAACGAGCCAAACCAGAACCCGACGCCAAACCCAGCCTCGAATAATGATCCAACCGAGCACCTGTTCTCTGAGGAAGATTTATTTGCCAACCTAGATCAACCTCAACCAAATCTAGATAGACAAGAAGTTCTAGTAAATTCACCTTCCTGGAGCATGCCAACTCAAGGCAATACTACGTACCAAAAGTTTCCAACTCCTGAGGTACCGTATCGGCCAGTTCCACAAGTTCCTGTGAACCAACAACAACAAAATTTTGCGGCAACAAATCTTGGAAGACAGGACATCTCAATGAGCCCATTGTTTCAAGATTTTTCAACACAAGCATATCTAAATTTTAAAGGGGTTCCAGTTATGGAATCCCCGTACAGCCAAAACAACTACCCCACACCTATGAGTCAACCTTACGGCCAATACTTTTCACCAATGCCTAAGGCCTACCCTCCACCTATGGGACAGTCAACCCATCGACCATCGATGGGGCAATCGACTAACCTATTCGAGGAGTTAAATGTGATAGTAGCTAGTATTGCTTGGATGGAGGAGACTCAAAATTCCTTATTAACACGTATGCAAAACGTCAAAGAACAACGAGCAAATTCTCAACCTTCTTCTAGTAGTCTTTCCGTACCTAGCAGGAGGTCTAATAGGAGCAGTAGGAGGCAGGAAAATCAGGAATGATCACTAGTATTGTAAAAAAAAATTATTTTATATATGAATGAAATGTTTTGTTTAAGACTATCTTGGGCAGACTTACAACCATTTTTTCTTTTGTATCACTAACTTTGGAGTGGTATGGGACACAACAAAATTAGAGGATACTAAATAAAATGTGGAAGTAAGAAAACTCACGACCTTGTATGAAAAGAAACATTTGGAGAAAGTTGCATTACTAACATTATCACTAAGTTTACACGGTATGGGACGAGTAAACTTGGACGATACTATTAGTGAACTACGATTCGGCCGATGTTTTATAGAGACGTGTTCATACAACTTAACTTGGTTGACACCCTTATTACCAAATTCATGTGGTATGGGACACACGAATTTGGATAATAATCGAAAAAACTAAGCAAAAGAGTTTGAATACATAAGATTACGATAGAACGTTAGATCAGGATACTTACCGAGGAAAATCTTAGAATTTTTATGACTCGTATGGATTTTCAATGAAATATATATGTATGTTCACAAAAACCAAAACCAAAACATTTGAAATACTTGCAAAGTTTTATACTTATTATATAAACATTCTAGCCTTGTTTTTTGTACACTATGGCCACACATACGAGGCACATAAGATTTTTTGATTCCTCAACAAAAACCTTACACTATACTTAGAAAAATATGTGGTTTTTATATTGCAGTACTCTTGAAATTGTTGCCGAGAATACCATAGCATTATACTTGGCTACAGTTTCCTAAATCACGGTTTTATTTTCTCCTTGCCAGTGAGAAAATACAAATTAGGAAAAGAGGAAGTCTACGTATTGTCCGTCCAGCAGAGGAGGCACCTCCTGAGATTCCGAACAAGGAACCGCTGCCTCCGACGACAGCACATGCCACACCCGACACTGCCACTATGTTTGGGCAAGCAGTGCCACCCCAACCCACTTCCTTTGCCATGCCTTCGAGTATGGAAGTCTTTTTCGCCGGATTTATCGAGGCAATGAAAGTAACTGTACAGACGGTCGTTCGTGAGACCGCGGCCAATTAGGTTGTCACTGTTCAGGTAGATCTGGGTCGGAGACTCAAATCGACCAGATTACGAAGTACAAGAGGCTACAACCTCTTACTTTTGCTGGCACCATTGATGCTGAAGAGGTACAGAAATGGCAGGATGAGTCAAAGAAGGCTCTTGATGCAATGGGAGTCGATGAGGCTTGAAAGATTCCACTTGCGACCTACCAACTTATTGGTAGAGCAAATACATGGTGGATAACAGTAAAGGAGGACCCAAGGGTCAACACTACGGACATGACTTGGCAATAGTTCGAGTCACTGTTTATTGATGAATACTTCCCCGGCGCTGTGAAGAGGCAGAAGCGCCAGGAGTTCACCAAATTATACCAAGGCGGCATGACAGTCAAGGAGTACGCTGGCAAGTTTAAAGAATTATCGGTCTACTCTTTCTCCACCATCTCTCAATAATCTCCTTAAACCACCCATTGCAGGCCTTGGGAAGATTGTAGTCGACAACATCTTGCCGAAAGTGGTGACTAGAGGTTCTATGTCAAGGGCTCAACTACTGGTCCTATGCTACATAGAAAAGGGAATTTTAGTCTCCCTGCCTCACATCATCATCAAATAAATGGCAAAGGCAATCCAAAACCTTACGAAGAAGGAATACCTCGGCTATAGAGCCTTAATCATGAAGATATTGAACGAGGCAAACATTAATACCTTTGATGAATTTTCAACAAAGATTACTAAAGCCGTTGCACTATCCTCCATTTCTAAAACCTTCATCACAAAAGGAGGGGTGACGGACGAGGAGTTATTTGGCGCTACTTCAAAGGAAAATAGCGGAAGGGCTAGCGATAACATTAAAGGTTATCGACGAAAAAGTATTCGCAAAATTCCTGTCAGGGAAACGCTAAATAGTGAACCAGGTCAGAACACTGAAACGGACCCCGACCCAACCAATCAACATTTCATCGAGGAAGAACTCTTTGGGAACCTGCCGGGAAACTTTGATCAACCCCAATCAAATCAGGATGGACAGGGAGTTCCGACAAATTCACCTTCCTGGAACCTCCCAACCCAAGGAAATACGACGACTCAGGGGTTTCCAACACCTGAGGTACCCTACAAGCCGAATCCACAATTCCCATTGAACCAAGAACAAAATTGTGCGGCACTAAATTTTGGAAGATAGGATATCTCGATGAGCCCACTTTTTCAAAATTTTCCAACTTAGGCATATCCAACAGTCCAAGAAGTCCCAGTTGGGGAATCATCGTATAATCAAACGAACTATCCTCTACCTATGAGTCAACCATGCGACCAATACTTTCCACCAATGCCTACAGCCTACCCTCCACCTATGGGATAATCAACCTACCATCCGTCGATGGGACAATCGGCCAACCAACCATCTATGGGCAACAGGCTAATCCATTCGACCAGTTACATTTGATAGTGTCTAGTCTTGCTCAGGTGCAGGAAGGCCAAAATGTTTTGATGATGTGTATGCAAACCTTAGAAGAACTACACCACGCCTCTTAGCATTCTTCTAGTAGTCGCTCCTCATCTGCCAGGCGATCTAGGCAGAGTAGTAGTAGGCGGGGAAATTAGGAAATTACTGGCATTATAAATATTTTATTTTTATGAATGAAATGTTCGTTTGAGACCATATTTGGTAGGCCGACTTACAACCTTTTTTTCTTTTGTATCACAACAAAATTGGAAGATACTAAATAAAACGTGGAAGTAAGAAAACCCACGACCTTGTGCGGAAAGACATCTGGGGAAAGTTGAATTACTAACATTATCACTAAGTTTACATGGTATGGGACGAGTAAACTTGGACGATATTATTAGTGAACTCCTCTCCAGCCGATGTTCTGTAGAGACCGTGTTCATACAACTCAACTTGGTTGAACCCTTTATTACCAAATTCATGTGGTATGGGACACACGAACTTGGATAATAGTCGAAAAGACTAAGGGAAAGAGTTTGAACACATAAGAATGCGATAGAACGTTAAATTAGGATATTTACCGAGGATAATCGTAGAATCTTTATGACTCGTATGGAATTTCAAAAACATATGTATGTTCACAGAACCGGAACCACAACGTTTGAAACATTTTCAAAATTTTACTTATTATATGAACACTCTAACCTTGTTTTATACCATGGCCAAATATACGAGGTACATAAGATTTTTTGATTCCTCAGCAAAAACCTTACACCGTACCTAGAAAAATAGTGGTTTCATATTGCAGATCTCTCGAACTTATTGCTGAGAATATCATATCACTATACTTGGCTACGGTTCCTAAAGTTGAGTTTTATTTTTCTCCTTACCAGTGAGAAAATGCAAACCAGAAACAGAGGAATGCTACGCACAGTCCGTCTAGCAGAGGAGGCACCTCCTGAGATACAAACTCAGGAACCGCCGCCTCCGAGGACAGAGCAGGCCACACACGACACTGCCACTACTTCTGGGCAGGCAGCGCCACCTCAGCCCACACCCTTCGTCATGCCCCCAAGCATGGAACACTTTTTCGCCAGATTCATTAAGGCGATGAAAGTGACTATTCAGACGACCGTCTATGAGACTGCGGCCAACCTGGTGGTCACCGTACAAGCACCTGTTCAATCTGGGTCGGCGACTCAAACTGGCCAGATCATGAAGTATAAGAGGCTACAACTCCTTACCTTTGTTGCCACCATTGATGCAGATGAAGTGCAGAAATGGCTTCATGAGTCGAAGAAAGCTCTTGAAGCTATGGGAGTTAACGGGGTTCGAGACTTCCACTAGCTTCCTACCAACTTGTTGGTGGAGCTAACACCTGGTGGATGACAGTGAAGGAAGACCCAAGGGTCAACGTAACGGACATGACTTGGCTAGAGTTTGAGTTACTATTTATTGATGAATACTTCCCTGGCATAGTAAAGAGGCAAAGGCGTCAGGAGTTTGCCAGACTCTACTAGGGCAGCATGATAATCCGTGAGTATGCTGTCAGGTTCAAGGAATTGTCGGTCTTCTCTCTCTCCACCATCTCAACTGAGCGAGATAAGGCCGAGAATATCTATAATGGCCTACGTCTAGACATTCAACAGGCCCTGTCTATCCTGGATCTCAAGAATTATAGGGAGCTTGTCAACATGGCCATGAATTTTGAGCAGGAGAAAACTGAGCAAGAACAGAGATTGAACAGGTGAAAACGGCCTGCAACATTTTCTCAATAGGGCAACAAGAAGAAGCCCTACTTTAATCAAAACCCAACCCTCTCAGCCCCCATGCAAAAGCAAGAGGCCACGGCATCTTCGGCTGAAACTCCTAACCCTGGCAATCTGGGTTTTCATAATCATAACCGAGGATGTCCCAATTGCAGGGGTGGCTGCCGAAATGGTAACGGAAGGGGTGATGGTCAGCAACACCACAATCAGCACGGCCAATAGAACCAGCAACAAGCGCCTCAGCAACAAAGGCTAACTTGTTTTAACTGCGGCCAGCAGGGCCATGTAAGAAATGTATGTCCCCACCCTCCACAACCGTGGCAACCTGTTCCCGCAGTTCCAGTCCAACAAGCCCCACTTGCTGCTAACGCCCAGCCGAGGCAGAACCAACAGAGCCAGGGGCAAAGGCAACAGGGCAGAGCGTTTGCCATTGCTCAACAACCCCTCTTAGATAACAATGTAGTCGAAAGTACATTTTCTTTGTTCAATACAATGGTGCATGTCTTATTTGATTCAGGTGTTACGCACTCCTTTATATCTTTTGCATTGGTAAGGCACTTGGGGTTGCAACCTGAACCCACAGACATCACAATCTGTGTCTCAACACCATTAGGATCTGGTACTGACGTGAAATTGAGGTGTTCTAGATGTGACCTTCAAATGTCAGAACAAATAATTTATGCAGATCTTTTAGTGATGGACATTGAAGACTTCGACATCATTCTCAGCATGAATTGGCTCACACCACTTAATGCAAAAATTGATTGTTTGAAGAAGCAAGTTTAGTTAACCTTGCCTACTTGGGAGTTTTTCAAAGTTTAGGGAACGAGGAAATGGATACACAACTTGACTGAATTCCTAACAATTTTTCTAAATGACCTTCTTGGTCTACCCTCAGTTCGGGAATTTGATTTTGATATCAAACTCATACCAAGGACTGGACCCATCTCAATTCCACCATACAGAATGTCCAATGTTGAGTTGGACAAACAACTGAAGGAATTGAAGAGTAATGGCTTCATCAGAAAAAGTTCATCACCCTAGGGTGCTCCAGTTCTATTGGTTCTCAAAAAGGATGGTTCGTTACGACTTTGCATTGACTATCGCAAGTTGAATAAGGTCACCATCAAGAACATATACCCATTACCTAGGATCGATGACTTGTTCAACCGACTTAGAGATGCCAAATACTTCTCTAAGATTGATTTACGATCCGGCATTCATCAACTCCAGATCAGAGAGTCGAACATAAATAAAACGATTTTCAGAACTCGGTACGGTCTTTACGAGTTCTTAGTCATGTCGTTCGGTCTAACAAATGCACCTGCAGCGTTCATGGATTTGATGAACCGCATCTTCAGACTATATTTAGACCGATTCGTGGTGGTCTTTGTAGATGATATCTTGATATATTCTTCAACTGAAGAAGACCATAAGATATATCTGAGGATTGTCCTCCAGACCTTAAGAAGCCATCAGTTATATGCAAAGTTGAGTGAGTGCGAATTTTGGGCGAAAAGAGTTCAACTCCTAGGTCATGTGGTTTCAGGCAATGGGATTGAAGTGGATCCTTCAAAGGTTGAAGCGATTTTTAACTGGAAGCAGTCGACCACATTTACTCAAATTTGGAGTTTTCTTGGTTTGGCTGGCTACTACAGACGTTTTATCAAGGACTTCTCAAAGATTGCTGAACATATGACCAAGCTCACTCGGAAAGACGTACGATTCATCTGAAATCCCACCTGTGAATCGTCAGTTTAGGAATTGAAGGAGCGCCTCATGACAACACCAGTACTAATCACTCTAAGAAATGGAGTTTGGTTTTCACTTTACACCGACGCCTCTCTCCAAGGCTTAGGTGCAGTACTAATGCTAGAAGGCCAAGTTGTTGCATATGCTTCTATGCAACTAAAGATTCATGAGGGTAATTACCCAACACATGACCTGGAACTTGCAGTTGTCGTATTCGCACTTAAGTTATGGCGTCACTACTTATACGGTCAGTCTTCTACAAAAAAACGTTTATGCCTACCGAACGATCCTAAAGTACGGAAAGAAATGCCTCACTGAAATGCATTGCTTGAGGTTTGCTATGCATCTTGGGGGAGACAAGATGTACAAGGATGTCAAGCGACAATTCTGGTTCTTTGGTATGAAGAAGGTTATTGCAGACTTCGTTACTCAATGTCTCGTTTGCCAACAAGTTAAGGCAGAACGCAAACTTCTTTTTAGACTTCTCCAGCCTTTACCTATTGGAGAATGAAAATAAGAGAACATTGCAATGAGTTTTGTTATGGCCTTGCCTCGAAATATTAAAGGGCAAGGTGAAATATGGGTTATCATTAGCAGACTTACAAAGTCTGCACACTTTTTACCAATAAAGTTCACGAATAACCCCGCCAAGCTAGCTGAATTGTATGAAAGAGAGATCGTACGCCTCCATGGCATACCATTCACGATCTTCTTTGATCGAGACCCTCGATTCACATCAAAAATTTGGCAAAGCTTCCATAGTAAAATGGGCTCCAGGATCACCATGAGCTCAACTTTTCACCCTTAGACTGACGAGCAGTCAGAGCGCTTAATCCAAATCTTGGAGGATATATTACGATGTTGCATTTTGGACTTTCATGACAGATGGGCAAAACACTTACATTTAGCTAAGTTTGCATATAATAATAGCTATGAAACAAATATCAGCATGGCACCATACGAGGCTCTCTATGGCCGCCCTTGCAGATCTCTGGTATGTTGGTTAGATATGGCAGATCGGCCGCAATTGGGACCAAAACTAGTTCAAGAGACTTCTGAAAATATCACACTAGTTAAGGAGTAACTTCATGTAGTACAAAGTCGACAGAAGAGCTATGCCGACAAGCGAAGACAACCTCTAGAATTTGATAAGGGGGACTTTATTTTTCTAAAAGTTCAGCCTACAAGAGGTGTCAAATGTTTCGGGATCAAAGGAAAGCTCTCTCCATGATATAAGCGCCCATTTCAGATCGTCGAACATATTGGCAAACTAGCCTATCGACTATCCCTTCCCTCATCCATATCCAAGGTTCATGACGTTTCCCATGTATCGATGCATTGAAAGTATCGTCCTGATCCTTCACATATCATCCCTCTGGTCGAAGTCCGGGTTGAAGAAGGTAACAAATATCAGGAGAGAGCGATACAAATTATTGATAGGAAAACTCAAGAACTGAGGCGACGTAGCATTCCACTTGTTAAAGTCCTTTGGGATCACCACGGAGTAGAGGAAACAACTTGGGAACTATAAGAAACAATTAAACTGAAATACCCTGAATTATTTTCTAGTAATAGTTGATGATGTGATGCATTGTACTATTTCACAAATCAATGAAATTGTGGAACTTTTTTGACAATATCTTAATATATTGTTTCATTTAATTAACCATGCAGATGTCTGAAAACAACAAAGACAGGAGTAATGAGTCATACACTCCATGGCCTGCTTGACAACCAGTTGAGACTCCTTCAAACTTTAAAGAAAACCACAATTAATTTGCGTCACCAACTCTCTTGCCTCAGCGACACCAATCCTTATCGCCAGAGAGCGTATGGCTTTATCGTAACACTATTGCCCGAAAAAATCCAGTACCTTCATCCAGGCAAGACCTCCTACCAAAATTGTCAGGCGGCCGAATTCGGGGAACTGCATGAAAAAGCATTCCATCGCTCAACCTACCTCCCCTGAAACGCTGCAACTTGCAGTGCCCTACACCACCATCTATTAGGCAAATGTCGAAATCTTCTGAGGACGAATCCGATTCCATTTGCTCTCCATTGTTTGAGGATGTTGAGGATTCCACCAGCCACAGTATTATTCAGGGACCTTACCAGCATTACCCCGAACTTGTGAATAATGACAAAGGCAGTGAATCTCACAAAGATAGCAATCGTCACTACATGGACTGAAATTTCGAGGGCAAAATTCTTTTTAAGGCGAACGAGTGTAATACCCCTAAATTACACAAAAAAATAATAATAATGGAACTTCGGGCAGGCTGCCCGATGTTCAGGCATTCTTTTTTCTATAAAAGAATCCTTCGCCAAGTCATTTTCACACAACTTTCTCTTCTCTCTTGCTCTCTTTGTTGGTTCATCACTTTCATTATGCTTTTCTCTCCTCTTTTTGAGCGTTATGCTTATCATTTTGTCTTTCCTTGTCTGTCCATAGCTCAATAGGCTTGTTGGGCATGGTGTAACCGTTTACAACCATTTCCCATAGACTAATATCCTTAGATCGTAGAAAGGATTTCATCCTTATCATCCAATCTTCAAACCAGTCTCTATTAAACAGAGGTGGTCTATCTAAAGGTTGACCTACTTCTATAACTGTGTCTCTGGTCATTGCCATTTATATCAAAAAAATTGTGAAGTTTCTTTGAAGAGCAACACTGCTCTGATACCAATTGTTGGTCCAGGTATGTCGAAAAGGGGGGTGAATTGGATACTTAGACAATCTAAAATTAATTACAATGGCAAAGTTAAAGTGCAGAATATAAATAAATATGCACAGCCGATTTATAGTGGTTCGGCTAATTGCCTACGTCCACTACCTAACCTCCTTAGTTAGGATTTTAACCTTATCACTAAGGGATTCTCTTACGGATGAGAATCAAACCGTTATACCTTTTCTCAACTTGCTGGTGTTAGAACAACCGTTACACTACTCAACTTGCAGGCTTGAGACCAACCTATCCCAACTTACGGGTGTGAGACAGACTAAACTTTCTCAACTTACGGGTGTGAGAAGACCTAAACTTGTTGAATATCAACTCAGTAGTTTATCTAACTATTGTTACAACCTCGATACAGTATACAAAATATGAAATTAAGTACAACTGTATCCTATGAACTATCTCTCAAATTTCTCTTTCAGCAAGAATGATATAAGTTAAAACAGTGTTGAAAATTTGAGTGAAAACATTTCAAGCTTTCAAATAGATTTTCAGATAAAGATAGAGATAAAAATTTAGCTCAGTATGAAAATCTTTTGAATGAGTAGAGTTTCAAAGAAAACGCTTTGAAACCAGAATAATTTAAGCTTTTTGATTTAGATAAAAATTCAACAAACTTTCAAAAGTGTTTTGGCTTAGAGAATTTTCGATGGTCTAAATAGATTGTTAAGTGTTGGTACATATAAACCTGTAGAGATGAAGTTGTTGTTCATTTGAATTTGAATTTCAAATATGAACGTTTACTCACAATAGCTAAAATGTATCACGAAAATGGCAACTGCACATTTCATGAACATGCTAATTTTTCCAGATTCGCGAATAAGGAAAGTTTAAGATACGTGGTTCATGAATTTGAGAATATCTCTTACAAATACAAAAAGTTGATTTTTGTACGAAAAGTTGTTTTGAAAAGGTGGCTAAAAGGATGTACGTGTTAGACAACAAAAACATTATTTTTGTCGTTTTGTTCCTTTGAGGGCGTTCATAGAGCATCAACGTCCTACTGAACAATGAAGTGAGGGCGCTACTGAATCGTAAGCATCCTAACTTACTTTAACAATTAAACGACTTAAATCATCAGGGCGCTACTCGATAGTTAGCGTCCTATTTTGTTTTAAATATGCACGAGGGCGCTACTCATAAGTGAGCGTCCTGAAAATTTAAAACAATTCTAAAATAATATTAAGTGCGCTGAAGGACAGTAAGCGTCCTTAAAGTTATCAAGTTGATTCTAAGGATGAAGATGCTCCTGTATAAGTAGCGTCCTGATAGTTTATTCAACTTATAACTATCAGCATCCTTAAAGATAGAAATCAATTAAAAACTAAGAGAACTTCCAGCGAGCTGAAACTGAGTCAGCGTCCTGACGCTTACAAAGGTTGACTAAAGGGAGGCCGTTACTTATAAGTAAGCGTCCTAATGAATTGGTTCAATTCAACCTTGAGTGTTCTAATATTTTTTTATCATCCTAACCTATCAAGTCCAGGAGAGCGCTGCTAAAACAATAGCGTCGCTAAAACAATAGCGTCCTGAAAGACTCTATAAAGACAGTTTTTGATATTTTGATTAAAGCTCGATAAAACATTATTAAAATCATGGTGTTTTTCTAATAAAATCAAATACTTTAGAAATCATAATATACCTTTAAAATGTGGCGATCAAAATATGAAAAAAATTAAATCTTGTTGAGAGTAAGTTGATCGATACACTTTACATTCTAAGTACTGACAGAGTCGAAACTTTACTTTGTGATGTTCAATAGGCTTGTGAGCTCAGTTCCTTGATCTTGATTCTTGATAAATCTGAAACACTTGACAAGATCATTAGATACACAGATTGGAGATATTTGGAAACATCAAAACATTCATGACATGAGGGGGGTTCATTGAGATAAGACATGTATCTTCAAACTCTAGGGGCTTCAACCCCTACAAAGCAAGCAGCCATGGTAGCCGCCATGGTTGCATGCCGCGGCTCCTCTTACCAGCGTAGCCAGGAGGCTGTGCCGGTGTTCTCTGGCGCCGATGCTGATGAGCCGTTGGTCCCCAATTTGTTACTTTTAACCGAATTTTCAATCATGGAAGACAACCACATCATTTTGAAATCGTTTTATACCAAAATATAATTGATAAATCAAGAACACCCAAAAACTAATTATTAAACCAAAAGTATTCAAAGTTGTTCTCCTGATTCAACATAAACGAGATGATAACTCGGTGAAATTTGCAATACCATTGACCAGACGCCTGCCTAAGTCCATAGATGTAAATTTTCTCATCAATCTTACCATTGAGGAACATAGTCTTAACATCCATCTGATGTAACTCAAGATTAAAATGCGCCACCAAAGCCATTAGGGTCTTGAAAGAGTCTTTCGATGAAACTAGAGACAAAGTCTATTTATAATCGATGCCTTTTTTGTTTAAAGCCCTTAGCGACAAGACGTGCCTTGTACCTCTCGACATCGCCCTTTGAATCCTTTTTGGTCTTAAATATCCATTTGCAACCAATGGGTTTCGCTATTTCAGGCAATGGGACAAGATCTCATACGCATTGTCCTTCATGGACTTGATCTCTTCATTCATGGCATCAATCCGCTTTTGAGAGTTAGAACTTTCCATGGCTTGATGAAAGTTGATTGGATCATCTTCCAACCTCATGTTCTTGGAAAAATACGATGTAATCATCTGAAAGTGCACTTCTCTTCTCTCTAGTGGATCTCCTTAATGGCATTGATTTTTGAGGCTGTAGAGTTTGTTCTTTTGGAACAACTTCTTGAACTTGATCGGGAGGTTCAATGACATGATCTTGATCCGGAGTTGCTTCTTGAACAATGTCAGAAATAGAAGGTTGATCCTGATTATTGTCAATAGCAATTGGAGGAATATCAATATATTATTCTTCAAAGACAAGGTCTTTAACCATTTCTTCTCCTGCAAACTCAACATCCTCAAAGAACCAGGCATTTCCTGTCTCGATAATTGACTTAGTTGTGGGATCCTAAAACTTATAACCTCTGGATCGCTCGTAATATCCAACAAAATAACAACTGATTGTCTTTGAGTCCTGTTTTTTTTAATTTTGCCTATAAGGCCTTGCCTCAACTGGACATTCTCAAATGTGTAAGTGCTTCAAACTAAGCTTCATGCCCGTCCAAAGCTCATAAGGGGTCTTAGCTGTTGCTTCAGTTGGAACTCTGTTAAGTATATATATTGCGGTCTTTAAAGCTTCTCCCTAGAGTGATTCTGGTAAGGTAGAATGACTAAGCATACTCCTCATCATGTCCTTACGTGTTTTGTTTTGTCTTTTAGTAACACCATTCATGCTAGGCGAACCTGACATGGTGTACTGTGGGACGATGCCACATTCCTCTAGGAATTTTGCAAATGGTCCTGGACATTGTTCACCTGATCCGTCATATCTGCTGTAGTACTCAACACCACAATCAGATTTGACACTTTTAATCATTTTGATGAGTTGATTCTCAACTTCAGCTTATAATTCTTCAACACGTCCAATGAATTTGATTTCTCATGGATGAGATAAAGGTAGACATATCGCGAAAAATCGTCTATGAACGTTATAAAATATTGTTGACTGTTCCAAGAAGCCAAACATAATGGCTCAAAAATATCTGTGTATAAGTTCTAAGAAGTTTAAAGTCATGTTAGCACCTAATCTCTTAATGTTTGTCTGTTTCCCCTTTGTGCAATTAACACACACATCAAAATTTGTAGAGTCAAGGGGATCAAGAATCTCGTCGGACACAAGTCTCTCAATTCTCCTTTTTGAGATGTGACCCAATCTCTTGTGTCACAACGAAGCAGAATTCTTATTGGTTTTGCGTTTTACACCTCGTGCACTTATATGTAAGGATTCATTAATAGAGGTAATTGTGTCAAGCAAATATAGATTATCGTAACCTGATAAAGAACCGGTACCAACTAATTTTGAATCCTAAAAAAGACTAAATATCCAATTTCCAAATGAACAACTGTATCCAAACTTGTCCAAAACATAAATAGAAATCAAATTTAGTCTAAATGATGGTACAACGAAAGTCTCATTGAAATCCAAATAAAATCCAGTTCTTAACAATAATCTAAGAGTTCCTATTGCCTCTACTTCCACCGACTTGTTGTTGCCAACATAGATGTATCTTTCACCATCACTGGGTTTTCGGCAACTCAGGCAACCTTATATAGACACACTGATGTGAGTTGTTCCACCAGAATCTAACCACCACGTGTGTCCAGGTGCCGAAGTCAAATTAACCTTAGAACAAACCAAATTAAGAAGCATACCTTTCTTTGCACGCCATGAGTAATAGTTGGTACATTGCTTCTTCTTATGCCCTGCAGCTCCACAGAAGAAACGACTATCCTCTCTTTGTTCCTTATGTTGTTTCTTTTGTGGTCCCGCAATCGCAACATCTTTACCCTTCTTCATCTTCTTATTCTTCTTGTCCTTGGAGGTAGTGGCTAAGTTAGCACTTTCCGCCTTCTCAAGCTTCAACCTTTCCTCTTCTTGGACATAGTGTAATACCCTACGTTTGCACAAAAACAAAAAAAAATTGTTCGGGTGCCTGCCTGAGCGTTTAGGCGCATTTTTCTTATTTAAAGAACCCCTCCCCCTCCTCATTTTTCACACCAAAATCACTCCTCCTTGTGATTTTCCTTCTCTCTTTCACTCATTTTGAGTTTTTGTCTTCTCTTTTGAGACTCTCTTTCCGAGACGCCAGTTTTCACAGGAGTTTTTATCTGAATGTGGGGAACGAAACTTAGGTTTGCATGTCTTATAACTTTTATTAAAGTTTACATTCATTTATCATTATGTCTACTATTCATTTACACTGCATTATTGCGTATAATGTTCATACTTGTCATACTTATGCCTATATATTTGGAGTTCATGTATTACACTGTTGTTATGCCGGATTAGTGGTCAATCTGGCTCAACCGGACTCAGTCTTGTCCTCAGTAACTTTAAATAGTGAATGAGAGGCAGCGTGCTGCTCTACACGATTGGTATTTAAGTAGACCTCATGTCTCACCTATCAACTAGAGACCGATCTGGTTGGTCTTATTTGAAAGCTATCAACTTATACAAGTAATACTGAATGTCCTAACCTTGCACGTAGTGATACCGACCCTGATAAGGAACACTAGACGTTGCCAAATACTGTCTAAATGTTAAGTAAAGACCGGACCAGTTCATGCATTGGCATCATACATAGCACCACCTAGGGACGTATGTGGTTTATGATTCATAGAATAGTTAGAAGTGATGCTTGCTATTCATCATATTTCTCTGGAGAGGGACGTACAATGAGAACCCTGCTACTCCTGGGGAGGGACATTTGTCCATGAATCTAGAGCGTCGTTCCTGAGGAAGGACGTACAATGAGAACCCGGCTACTCCTGGGGAGAGACATCTGTACGTGAACTCAGGCGATGTACAGTCATCAAACCAATACGAGACGGTGTCATGCATACATACATATTTGACTGATTATGATGCTCTGATGTGTATTTAAGATATTTGATTATGAAGTTTGCTTTATTAATTGTTATATTCATGAACTATTTTACCCACTGAGCGTGTAGCTCACCCAGTTGTTATCCAATTTTTCACCGGAGATTAGGGCGGACTGGGTGCAGGTTTTTAAGCCCACATTTTCTATCCTTTGTATTATTCATTGGGGATTTTGGGAGAATGTTCCCTTAACTATTTCATGTACAACTATATTCTGAAATTAATGAAATCAGACTTATACTTAACCGTGGTTCCGCGCACTCAGTTATTGTTATAATGCATTCGCTCCCCGTCCGTGAGTCGATGAGGCTCTCGATGCAATGGGAGTCGATGAGGCTCGAAAGATTCCACTTGTAACCTACCAACTTATTGGTGGAGCAAATACATGGTGGATAGCAGTAAAAGAGGACCCAAGGGTTAACACTATGGACATGACTTGGCAACAGTTCGAGTCACTATTTATTTATGAGTACTTCCTCGGCACTGTGAAGAGGCAGAAGCGCCAGGAGTTCGTCAAACTATACCAAGGCGGCAAGACAGTCAAGGAGTACGCTGGCAAGTTTAAAGAATTATCGGTCCACTCTCTCTCCACCATCTCAATGGAGCAAGATAAGACCGAGAAATTCTACAATGGCCTTCGTCTTGACATTCGACAAGCCTTGTCAATCTTGGATCTCAAGATTTATAGGGAGGTCGTTGACAAGGCCATGAGCTTTGAACTAGAGAAGATTGTGCAGGAGCAGAGACTGAATAGGGGAAAACGGCTTGCAACGTTTTACCAACAGGGCTTCCAATAGGGCAACAAGAAGAAGCCCTACTATAATCAAAACCCAACCCTCCCAACAACTGTTTAGAAAAATGAGGCCACGACACCTACGGCTGAACCATCTAACCCTGGCCATCAGGGTTTTCGCAATCATGGCCGCCGAGGCCGTTATGGCAGGGGTGGCCGTTGAAACGGCTATGGCAGAGGTGGTGGTCAACACCACAATCAGCATGGCCAACAGAACCATCAGCAGCAGAGGCTAACGTGTTATAACTGCGGCCAGCAGGGTGATGTAAGAAATGCTTGTCCACACCTTCAGCAACCTGTTCCCGTTGTTCCAAACCAACAAGCACCACTTGTTGCTAATGCCCAACCCAGGCAGAACCAGCAGAACCAGAGGCAACGGAATCAGGGCAGAGCATTTGCTATCGCTCAACAACCGCTCTCGGACAACAACTAGCAGAACCAGAGGCAACGAAACAGATAATATATGCAGATCTTTTTGTGATGGACATTGAAGACTTCGACATCATCCTCGACATGGACTGGTTCGCACCATTGAATGCAAAGATCGATTGTATGAAGAAGCAAGTTTAGTTAACCTTGCCCACGGGGCAGTTTGTCAAGATTCAGGGAACAAGGAAATGGATACACAACTCGACTGTTGCACTTCTCAAGGCACAGCTTCGAGCCCTATCCCTTGGTGATGAAAATGAATCACCAGCACTGTACCCTCTTGAAGTACACGATGTCCCGGTAATAGCTGAATTCCCAACAGTCTTTCTAAATGACCTTCCTGGTCTTCCTCCGATTAGGGAATTCGATTTTGAAATCAATCTCATACCTGGGACCGGGCCTATCTCAATTCCACCATACAGAATGTCAAATGTCGAGCTGGTCGAATTGGACAAACAACTGAAGGAATTAGAGAGTAATGGCTTCATCATAAAAATTTCATCACCCTGGGGCGCTCCAGTTCTGTTTGTTCGCAAAAAAAGCTCATCACCTTGAAGAAAGTCCTCCAGACCTTGAAAAGCCACCAGTTGTATGCAAAGTTGAGTTAGTGCGAATTTTGGGTGAAGCGAGTTCAATTCTTAGGCCATGTGGTTTCAGGCAATGGCATTGAGGTAGATCCTTCTAAGGTTGAAGCAGTTTTAAACTGGAAGCAGCCTACCACTGTTACTCAGATTATGAGTTTTCTTGGTTTGGCTGGCTATTACAGACACTTCATCAAGGACTTCTCAAAGACTGTCGAACCTATGACAAAGCTCACTCGGAAAGACGTGCAATTCATCTGGAATCTCACCTGTGAAACATCATTTCAGGAATTGAAGAAGCGCCTCACGAAGGCACCAGTACTAATCACTCCAAGAAATGCACTTGGATTTTTACTATACACCAACGCCTCTCTCCAAGGCTTAGGTGTCGTACTAATGCAAGAAGGCCAAGTTGTCGCAAATGCCTCGAGACAATTGAAGATTCATGAGGGCAATTACCGAACACATGATTTTGAACTTGCAGCTGTCGTATTTGCACTAAAGCTATGCCGTCATTACCTATACGGTGAACGGTTTGAGGTCTTCTAGAATCACAAGAGTCTTAAGTACATCTACACCCAGAGAGACCTAAACCTCCGCCAAAGACGATGGTTGGAATTCTTGAAAGATTATGACTTTCACCTCCAGTACCATCTCGGTAAGGGCCCTGAGTAGAAAATATTATGTTGCTTGCACTCTTAACTTCGAAATGGGGAAGTTGGCTATAGAGATGGAAAATTTTAACCTACAACTGATCGAGAAGGGCACAAGATCATGACTTTCTCAATTATCAGCCAACTCTGAGCTAGTTCGAAAGATTTCAACAGCTCAAGCTAACGACCCTATGCTAATGGAGAAACGAGAACTTCTACTTAGCGGACAAGACCTTCCTTACTGGTCGGTCTCTGAAAATTGGGTCGTTTTCTATAAAAAACGTCTTTGCCTATCGAACGATCTTGAGGTTCGAAAAGAAGTGCTCACTGCGATGCACTGTTTGAGGTTCGCTATGCATCCTGGGAGTGACAAGATGTACAAGGATGTCAAGCGACAATTCTGGTTTTCTGGAATGAAGAAGGCAATTGCACACTTCGTTGCTCGATGTCTCGTTTGCCAGCAAGTTAAGGTAGAACGGAGACTTCGCTCTAGACTTCTAACTGTTACCTATTGGAGAATGGAAGTGGGAGAACATCGCAATGGATTTCGTTACGGCCTTGCCTCGAAATAATAAAGGGCAAGATTCTATCTGGGTTATCATTGACAGACTTACAACGTCTGCACACTTCTTGCCAACAAAGTTCACGGATAACCCCGCCAAGCTTGCCGAACTATATGAAAGAGAGATATTACGCCTCCCTGGCATACCACTCACGATCGTCTCTGATCAAGACCTTCGATTCACATCAAAGTTTTGGCAAAGCTTCCAGAGTAGAATGGGCTCTGAGATCACCATGAGCACAGCCTTTCACCCTCAGACTGATGGGCAGTCAGAGCGTCTTATCCAAATCTTGGAAGATATGTTACGGTGTTGCATTTTGGACTTTAATGACGGATGGGAAGAGTACTTACATTTAGCTGAGTTTGCATACAACAACAGCTACAAAACTAGTATCGGCATGGCACCGTACGAGGCTCTCTATGATCGCCCTTGCAGATTTCCTGTATGCTGGTTAGATATGGCAGATCGACCGCAGTTGGGGCCTGAACTAGTTCAAGAGACTTCTGAGAAGATCACATTAGTAAAGGAGCGACTTCGTGTTGCACGAAGTCGACAGAAGAGATATGCTGACAAGCGGAGGCAGCCTCTAGAATTTGCTAAGGGAGACTTGGTTTTTCTAAAAGTTCAGCCCACAAGAGGTGTCAAACGGTTTGGGATCAAAGGAAAGCTCTCCCCACGGTATATCGGTCCATTTCAGACCATTGAACGTATTGGCAAACTTGCTTATCGTCTGTCCCTTCCATTGTCCATGTCTAAGGTTCATGACGTCTTTCACGTATCCATGCTTCGAAAGTATCGTCCTGATCCTTCGCATATCATCCCTCTGGTCGAGGTTCGGGTTGAAGAAGTAAATAGGTATCAGGAGAAAGCGATACAGATTTTGGATAGAAAAACTCAAGAACTAAGGCGACGTAGCATTCCACTTGTGAAGGTGCTCTGGGATCACCACACAGTTGAAGAAGCAACATGGGAACTAGAAGTAACAATTAAACAGAAATACCCTGAATTGTGTTCTAGTAATAACTGATAATGTGAAACATTGTACTATTTCACTTATCAATAAAATGATGGAACTTTGTTTACAAATATCTTAATACATCGTTTCACTTGAATAACTATGCAGATGTCTGAAAATAATATCGATGGATATAGTGATGCACACACGCAATGGCCTCCTTAGCAACATGTGACGACTCCTCCAGGATCTGAGTCCAGTCAAAACTACTTTGCATCACCAACTCCATCGCCACACAGACAGAGATCCTTATGGCCAGAGCGTGCATGGCTTTTTCGTAACCATTTTGCCCACAACAATCTCGTGCCCTCATCTTGGCAGGATCTTCTACCAAAATTGCCAGGCTGCCGAATTCGAGGACCAACACAAAAAAGCATCCCACCGCTTATCCTACCTCCCCTCAAACGATTCAACCAACAAAGCCCTACACCACCATCTGTTAAGCAAATGTTGGAATCTTCTGAGGACGAATCCGACTTTATTTGCTCTTCATGATTTCATGATGTTGAGGATTCCACCGGCCACAGTGTCATTCAAGGACCATACAGACATTACCCTGAACTAGCAAACGATGACGACGGCAGTGAATCTTAGTCAAATAACTATCATGACTTCTTGGACTGATTTTGAGGGCGAAATCCTTTTAAGGGGGGTAGAGTGTAATACCCTAGGTTTGCAGAAAAAAAAAATTGTTTGGGCAGACACGCCTGAACGGTCAAGCGCATTTTTCCTATTTAAAGAACCCCTCCCCCTCCTCATTTCTCACACCAAAAGCACTCCTTGTGATTTTCCTTCTCTCTTTCACTCATTTTGAGTTTTTGTCTTTTCTTTTGAGACTCTCGGTGTCATGCAACGCAGTTCTGCCCAGGGGAAAGCACCAGTGTCTTATAACTTTTATTAAAGGGAGTTTTTATCTGAATGTGGGGAACAAAACATAGGTTTGCGTGTCTTATAACTTTTGTTAAAGTTTACATTCATTTATCATTTTGTCTACTGTTCATTTACACTGCATTATTGCGTATAATGTTCATACTGTCATATTTATGCCTGTATATTTGGAGTTCATGTATTACATTGTTGTTATGTCGGATTAGTGGTCAATCTGGCTCAACCAGACTCAGTCTTGTCCTCTGTAACTTTAAATAGTAAATGGGAGGCAGCGTGCTGCTCTAGACCATTGGTATTTAAGTAGACCTCGTGTCTTACCTCTCAACTAGAGACCGATCTGGTTGGTCTAATTTAAAAGCTACCAGCTTATACAAGTAATATTGAATGTCCTAACCATGCACGTAGTGATACCTACCCTGATAAGGATCACTAGACGTTGCCAAATTCTGTCTAAATGTTAAGTAAAGACCGGACAAGTTCATGTATTGGCATCATACATAGCACCACCTAGGGACGTATGTGGTTTATGATTCATAGAATAGTTAGAAGCGATGCTCGCTATTCATTATATTTCTCTGGAGAATGACGTACAATGAGAACCTGGCTACTCTTGGGGAGGAACATCTGTACGTGAATCTAGAGCGTCGTTCATGAGGGGGGCGTACAATGAGAACCCGACTACTCCTGGGGAGGGACATCTATACCTGAACTCAGGCGACGTACAATCATCAAAGCAATACGTGACGGTGTCATGCATACATACATGTTGATTGATTATGATGCTCTGATGTTTATTTAAGATATTTGATTATGAAGTTTGTTTTATTAATTGTTATTTTCACGAACTATTTTACCCATTGAGCGTGTAACTCACCCCGTTGTTATCCAATTTCTCACAGGAGATTAAGGTGGACTGGGTGCAGGTTTTTGGGCCCACATTTTGTACCCTTTGTATTATTCATTAGGGATTTTGGGAGAATGTTCCCTTAACTATTTCATGTACAACTATATTCTGAAATTAATGAAATCAAACTTATACTTAACCGTGTTTCCGCGCACTCAGTTATTGTTATAATGCATTCGCGCCCCGTCCGTGAGTGTCCCACCGGTTTAGGCTCGTCCTGGCGGGGTGTGACACACAGTGTGAGACGAGCTCACTAAGGCTCCAGGAATCCTTTTGACAGTTATAGCTCACCTTAAATTGATTGAACTGTGCTAGAAGAGATATTAAAATTAAGTGCACTAACAAGTCCTCGGATAACTCCAACTTGAGTGCCTTAAGTTTTGAAGCAAGATGAGACATTTCCATAATGCACTCCCTGATGTTTCCGTTCCTTTTGTACCTCATTAAGACAAGGTTTGCCAAAAGTGTACTAGGTTCAGCCTTTTCATTCTTGGCAAACCTCTTCTCAAGATCTGCAAGGAAACCCTTAGCTGTATCAACCTTATCGAGCATATATAGTGCCCCGAAAAGCTTCTGGAATGGCACGTTTCATTACCATCAAACTTATGCGGATCGATCGTTCCCACTTTTCCATCTCCCTCTTGTCATCAGAGGTACTCTTATTAGTGGGAGCAGCAGGTTGATCGGCTCTTAATGCAAGGTCTAGGTCTATGACTCCGAGAGCAATCAAGACGTTCTTTTTCCATGATTTGAAGTTGGTGCCATTAAGCATAGGAATAGAATTTATGCTAGCAGAGATATTTGAAGTAGAACTAAATAGAGAACAAAACAAATAAAACAACATAACTCACATAAGTACCATATTATGCAAATAATAATTTCAAATAATGGTAGGGCCATCACAAGATACCGAACACAACATCAATATTTAGTCTTTGGATAGAAATATTAACTTGTAAGTTGTACTCTTGGTGTAGTAATCAAATACTGTCACTAAGACATGTCAAATAATAAACTTTTCTTTGGACCGATTTATTGCTCACATGGTATAACAAATAATCGCCACATGTTTATCACCACAGGTGCGTACGCAATTCAGGCCAAATATTAACCTTCCTTTAGGCCGGTAAATATCCACATGAATTATATAGGCCAAATATTAACCTTCCTTTAGGCCGGTAAATATCCACATGAATTATATACACACAAATACCTTTTAATATTCTAAGTTGAATTAATTTCTACAAAAGAGGTTGCTTTGGCAACATATTGCTTTAATTAACTCACTTTCGAATATTATACATCTTAAAAAAGACAATTGTACCAAATTTTGAAATTAAAATCACCATGTTTACATCAAATAAAATAAAAAAAAAGAGTAACATCAAATTTTCAAAAAAAAATATTATTATTTTTTTTAACATTAATGGCGCTGCATCCTATTCACTTTGTAACAATTAATAGCACCGCCTGTTATCTTTTAAAATAATAATAATAATAATAATAATATACTTTTTTTCAATAACAAACTAGCAGCGCCCTCTATCACAATTAATGGCGTTGCTATTCACTTTTTCTTCTCTTAACAAATAATGGCGCTACAGCGCCTATTCACTGGCGCCGCAGATCATCGCCAAATTTTATTTTTTTATTTTTATTTTTTTAACGTTGATTCTCATTATTTATACCTTAATCCTTAAACATTCACAAACAAACGTGAATCTAAAACCATGACATTGTGAATCCACATTAATTTTATATCAAATTAAATCAAATTTTTAAAAAATTCATGTAAATTCATGAGTCACCAAAAACAAATCCTAATTTTATGAATAAATTCAAATCACATAACCTAATATAGATATATTTATGAATTCTAATCCATATTTTCTTGAAATCCTTTGTAAAAAAAATTTGTTTTTATCCGAGATAATGCAAACTTACGTGTGATTTGGGAACATAACTACATATATATAAGTTAACTGCCTGTTAACCTTAATTATTTCTATTTTGGCCTATCATAAATATAAAAATAATTATTTGGTCTCTACACATAAAAGGCTCACACTTAATTGATGCAATAAAGTCCAAAATACCTAAACCTTTAATAGATCACTTTAAATGGGCTTAACTTTATATGATAGCCTTTAATACACAATTAATAACATATAAGCCCACATGTTGAATTAAATCCAACATTTAGAACTTGAACTTTTCAATATGATGCAAGTAACAAGTTATAATGTGTTTTAATATCAAATTACTATTATGGTTAGTTAATATGCAAAGTTGAGTTAATTGGTGTATATTTTAAAATATTTAAATATATATGAACCAAAACTTCCTTCATCGACTAATGTTATTTTTCTTAAATTTTAGTAATAACACATATAATAATTAGATATTCCTTGAATATTAATTATACCCTTAAATTGTTAGTTAAACTTATTAAGATAAAAGAGAACACAATATAATATTGAAAATTAAGCGTAATTGGTAAAATGTGAGGTCATTTTTTTATAAAAATATTTAATTGATAACTTAATGATTACAAAACATAATTTAAAAGCTATGAATGCCTCAAGTATGAAATAGATTAAAGAAAAAAAAAGTATGAAATAGATTTGGAATAAATTCATATTTAATCTTCCTCCACTCAACCATTTAAGTATATGTTATAAATTCAAGCACCTTTTTCGTTGCCCAAATTTATTTAAAAAATTAATGAAAAACAACTCATATTATAGTGGATTCATAAAGTCCACGCTGTATAGTAAGAAAAAAGCTTATTTAGTTTTTTTTCTTTTTGTAAGAACTTATTTATGTTAAAGTTGCAACTGTAAAACGTCTAGTCTCTTCTTTGTTTGCTATTGTTAAATAATTTAAATTTTATTTAATGTCTACCAATAAAATGTACAGTACTTTACAATGTTTTCCTCCTGAATGTTTTATGTGGTTTAAACCTGTAACATCATTAATGTAACAACATTAATGGTCCACAAGTACGAATGTGACATATCATCCTTATCACATGATTTGTCATTTATTACGGGGTAAAACTTTAAAAAATATATTTAATTAATTTTTTGAGGGTTTCTTTACTATTTATCAAAATATATTTTTTTGCAGTTTTACCTCAATTATATTAAAAGTTTCCACTCAATTATATACAACGAATAGTCAAACATATAAAAGATTAAAGACAAATGTCATGTTATGGACAAAGTTTTATCCGGCAAGATTTTGATATTTTTATCATTAATGATTACTACAATAAAAAAAAAAAAAAAAACCTTAAACAACACCAATTGTAATAATAACAACGATGATGATGTATAATTTGTTTTCTACAAACAAAATTAGATACTCCAATGAAACAAGAAAATTATTCTCTTTAATGGGGTTGGAGTTTAATCTAATTTGAAGAAACTTCTTATATTTTGTAGGACCAAACCTCTCTCTAAAATATAAAATTACAACCTTTTCTTCTTACTTAATCAACTTTTATTTTGTTATGTCCCCAACTCATTTTAATTTTGAATTGAAAACTATTACTTTCTTCTTAATTTTTTTTTTTCACTATTTAACTTTTTTCTTTTATCATTATTGTCACACCCCGCCCGTAAACCGGCGGTACACTCGCGAACGGGGCGCGCATTTGGAATTATAACAATGGTAATAACAGAGTACACAGCGGAAATATAAAACAGTACAAGTCTGATTTCATTTAATTCAAAATTAATTTGTACATGACATAGTTAAGAAAACATACTCCCCAAAATCCCTAATGAATAATGCAAAGGGTACAAAATGTGGAACCCATAAACCTGCACCCAATCCACCCTAATTTCCTGTGAAAATTTGGATAACAAAGGAATGAGTTTAACGCACTCAGTGGGTAAAATAGTTCGTAAATATAGCAATTAATAAAGCACATTTCATAATTAAATATCTTAAATACACATCAAAGCATCATAATCAATCAATATGTACGTATGCATGACACCGTCTTGTAGTGGTTTGATGAACGTACATCGCTTGAGTTCACATACAAATGTCCTTCCCCAGGCGTAGCCAGCGTACCAGAGATCTGCCATATCTAATCAGCATACCAAAAATTTGCAAGGGCGACCATAAAGAGCCTCATACGGTGCCATGCCGATACTAGTTTGGTAGCTGTTGTTGTATGCAAACTCAGCTAAATATAAATATTTTGCCCATCCGTCATTAAAGTCTAAAATGTAACACCGTAACATGTCCTTGAATATTAATTATAGTAGGATAACACAAATAATATTACACTAGGATAACATCGACTAATGTTATTTTTCTTAAATTTTAGTAGGATAACACAAATAATAATTAGATATTCCTTGAATATTAATTATACCCTTAAATTGTTAGTTAAACTTATTAAGATAAAAGAGAACACAATATAATATTGAAAATTAAGCGTAATTGGTAAAATGTGAGTTCATTTTTTTATAAAAATATTTAATTGATAACTTAATGATTACAAAACATAATTTAAAAGCCTATGAATGCATGAGACCTCAAGTATGAAATAGATTAAAGAAAAAAAAATATGAAATAGATTTGGAATAAATTCATATTTAATCTTCCTCCACTCAACCATTTAAGTATATGGTATAAATTCAACCACCTTTTTCGTTGCCCAAATTTATTTAAAAAATTAATGAAAAACAACTCATATTATCATAAAGACGACATTGTATACTAACACAAAAGCTTATTTAGTTAAATTAGCATTTTCCATTTAAATATGTTATGCCTCAACCGAGATTATGCCAATCACCACTTGGGTGAGTTGTTTAGACCTGGGTGGTGGTTTAATATCCATTGTTTGCTCATAAGTTTTAAAGTGCTATTACGTCAAGAGTCTGTCTTCCTAACCTTCGTGATTAAGCAGCGCTTGTCCGTTTGCCTTTTTAACCTTTTGATGACCGTCCAACCGGAATTGTACTAACAAAAGGCTCACATGGTTGCAAAGCATCCAGTTTAATTAAATAAATAGGCTTAAAGCCTGCATATAATCCTACCGACCACATATGCACAGAGCTAGAAAGACTATTTTATGCCAATGCTACGAAAAGATGAATAATTCACGCCAATAGAAACATTATTAACTGCCACTGCTACCCTCACAGTTTCTTTAATTGATTTTATGTGTTATGTCAATGTTTTTACCTTTGAGGGGGCAAATGAGCCTTTTGTAATTATTCCATCTTGTGCTACAACTAAATACTTGTTTGAAATTTAGCTAACTTGTAGACAAATGAGTTACGTATATGATCCAAAATTTTCAGTCAGCATATGCTTAGTTCATTGATGCTTTAAAGTGACCATCACCGTTCAGATCTGGTACTGACGTGAATTTGTAGTGTTCTCGATGCGAGCTTCGAATGTCAGAACATATAATATATACAGATCTCTTTGTGAAGGACATTGAAAACTTCGACATCATCCTCAGCATGGATTGGCTAGCACCACTGAATGCAAAGATCGAATGTATGAAGAAGCAAGTTTAGTTAACCTTGCCTACAGGAGAGTTTGTCAAGATTCAAGGAACAAGGAAATGGTTATACAAATCAACAGTTGCACTTCTCAAGGCACAACTTCGAGCTCTATCCCTTGGTGATGAAAATGAATCATCAACATTGTACCCTCTCGAAGTACACGATGTTCCAGTCATATCTGAATTCCCAACAGTTTTTCTAAATGACCTTCCTGGTCTACCTCCAGTTAGGGAATTCGAGGTTGAAATCAACCTCATACCTGGGACAAGGCCTATCTCAATTCCACCATAAAGAATGTCAAATGTCGAGCTGGTCAAATTAGACAAACAACTGAAGGAATTAGAGAGTAATGGCTTCATCAGAAAGAGTTCATCACCTTGGGGCGCTCCAGTTGTGTTCGTTAGCAAAAAGGATGGTTCGTTACGACTTTGCATAGACTATCGCAAGCTCAATAACGTCGCCAATAAGAACAGATACTCATTGCCCAGGATCGATGACTTGTTCGACCAACTTAGAGATGCCAAATACTTCTCTAAGATTGATTTACGGTCTGGTTATCACCAACTCCGGATCCGAGAGTCGGACATTACCAAGATGGCATTCAGAACTCGGTACGGTCACTACGAGTTCTTGGTCATGTCGTTCGGCCTAACAAATGCACCTGCTGCATTCATGGATTTGATGAATCACATCTTCAGGTTATACTTAGACCGATTTGTGGTGGTTTTTGTGGACGACATCTTGATATAATCCTCAACCGAGGAAGACCATATAATACATTTGAAGATAGTCCTCCAGACGTTTAGAAGCCACCAACTGTATGCAAAGTTGAGTAAGTGCGAATTTTGGGCGAAGCGAGTTCAATTCCAAGGCCATGTGGTTTCAGGCAATGGCATTGAGGTAGATACTTCTAAGGTTGAAACAGTTTTAAACTGGAAACAGCCTACCACTGTTACTCAAATTAGGAGTTTTCTTGGTTTGGCTGGCTATTACAGACGCTTCATCAAGCGACAATTCTAGACAATTCTTGGTTTGGGGGTGACAAGATGTACAAGGATGTCAAGCGACAATTCTGGTTATCTGGAACGAAGAAGGCGATTGCAGACTTCGTTGCTCGATATCTCGTTTGCCAGCAAGTTAAGGCAGAACGAAGACTTTCTTCTGGACTTCTCCAGCCGTTACCTATTGGAGAATGGAAGTGGGAGAACATCGCAATGGATTTTGTTACGACCTTGCCTCGAAATAAGAAAGGGCAAGATGTTATCTGGGTTATCATTGACAGACTTACAAAGTCTGCACACTTTTTGCCAATAAAGTTCACGGATAACCCAGCCAAACTTGCAGAACTATATGAAAGATAGATTGTATGCCTCCGTGGCATACCACTCACGATCGTCTCTGATCGAGACCCTCGATTCACATCAAAGTTTTGGCAAAGCTTCCAGTGTAGAATGGGTTCTAAAATCACCATGAGCACAGCCTTTCACCCACAAACTGATGGGCAGTCGGAGCGTCTTATCCAAATCTTAGAAGACATGTTACGGTGTTGCATTTTGGACTATAATGACGAATGGGCAAAGTATTTACATTTACCTGAGTTTGCATACAACAACAACTACCAAACTAGTATCAGCATGGCACCATACAAGGGTCTCTATGGTCGGCCTTGCAGATCTCCGGTATGCTGGTTAGATATAGCAGATAGACCGCAGTTAGGCCTTGAACTAGTTCAAGAGACTTCTGAGAAGATCACATTAGTAAAAGAACGATTTCGTGTTGCACAAAGTCGACAGAAGAGCTATGCTGACAAGCGGAGGCAGCCTTTTGAATTTGATAAGGGGGACTTAGTTTTTCTAAAAGTTCAGCCCACAAGAGGTGTCAAACGCTTTGGGATCAAAGGGAAGCTCTCCCCGCGGTATATAGGTCCATTTCAGATCGTTGAACGTATTGGCAAACTTGCTTATCGTCTGTCCCTTCCATCGTCCATGCCTAAGGTTTATGATGTTTTTCACGTATCCATGTTTCGCAAGTATCGTCCTGATCCTTCACATATCATCCCTTTAATCGAGGTTCGGGTTGAGGAAGGAAATAAGTATCAGGAGAGAGCGATACAGATTTTGGATAGAAAAACTCCAGAACTAAGGCGACGTCGCATACAACTTGTGAAGGTGCTCTGGGATCACCACGATGTCGAGGAAGCAACATGGGAACTAGAAGCAACAAATAAACAGAAATACCCTAAATTGTTTTTTAGTACCAATTGATAATGTGATACAATGTACTATTTTCACTTATCAATAAAATGATGGAACTTTGTTTACACATATCTTAATACATCGTTTCACTTGAATAACTATGCAGATGTCTGAAAATAATACCAATAGATATAGTGATGCACACACGCAATGGCCTTCTTGGCAACCTGTAGCGACTCCTTCAGAATCTGAGTCAAGTCACAACTACTTTGCATTATCAACTCCATCGCCACACAGACAGCGATCTTTATCGCCAGAGCGTGCATGGATTTTTCGTAACAATTTTGTTCAAAACAATCCCAGGCCCTCATCTTGGCAGGACCTTCTACCAAAATTACCAGGCGGCCGGATTTGAGCAACTGCTAGAAAAAGTATTCCACCGCTCAACCTACCTCCCCTCAAACGATGTAACCAGCGCCCTCCACCACCATCTGTTAAGCAAAGGTTGGAATCTTCTGAGTACAGATCCGATTCCATTTGCTCTCTATGGTTTCATGATGTTGAGGATTCCACTGGCCGCAGTGCTATTCAGGGACCATACAAGCACTACCCTGAACTAGCAAAAGATGATGCCGACAGTGAATCTGAAGCAGATAACCATCATAACTACTTGAATTGATTTCGAGGGCGAAATCCCTTTAAGGGGGTAGAGTGTAATACCCTGTATTTCACAAAAAAAAAATTCGTTTGGGCAGATATGCCTGAACGTTCGAGCACCCGCCCGAACGTTCAGGCGCCAAATCTCCTATCTAAGGAGTTCTCCCCCTCCTCATTTCCTCACACCAAATCACCTTCTCTTGTTCACTTATTCTGAGTTCTTTTCTATTTGAGACTCTCTGCTCGAGACTCTCGGTGCGATACGATGAAGTTCTGTCCGGAGGAAAGCGCCAGATCTGAAAGAAGAAGCTCTTATATGAAGGTTGGGAACGAAACATAGGTTTGCGTGTCTTATAACTTTTATTAAAGTTTACATTCATTTATTATTATGTCTACTACTCATTTACACTGCATTATGTCATATAACGTTTATACTGTCACATTTATGCTTGTATATTTGGAATTCATGTACTATTCTGTTGTAATGTCGGATTAGTGGTCAATCTGGCTCAACTAGACTCGGTCTTGTCCTCAGTAACTTTACATAGTGAACGGGAGGCAGCGGGCTGCTCTAGGCGATTGGTATTTAAGCAGACCTTGTGTCTCACCTCTCAACTGGGGACTGATCTAGTTGGTCTTTTTGAAAGCTATCAGCTTATACAAGTAATACTGAATGTCCTAAACTTGCACGTCATGATACCAACCCTGATAAGGATCACCAGACGTTGCCAAAGTCAGTCTAAATGTCAAGAAAAGATCAGACCAGTAGACTAGACCAGTTCATGCATTACCATCATACATATCACCACTTAGGGACGTATGTGGTTTATGACTCATAGAATAGTTAGGAGCATTGCTCGCTATTCATTATATTTCTCTGCAGAGGGATGTACAATGAGAACTCGGCTACGCCTGGGGAGGGACATCTGTACGTGAATCCAGAGCATCGTTCCTGAGGAGGGAAGTACAATGAGAACCTGGCTACGCCTGGGGAAGGACATCTGTACGTGAACTCAGGCGATGTACGTTCATCAAACCATTACGAGGCGGTGTCATGCATACATACATTTTGATTGATTATGATACTCTCATGTGTATTTAAGATATTTGATATTGAAGTATGCTTTATTAATTGTTATACTCACGAACTATTTTACCCACTGAGCGCGGTAAGCCCACTCCATTATTATCCAATTTTTCACAGGAAATTAGGATGGACTGGATGCAGGTTTATGGGGCCCACATTTTGTACCCTTTGTATTATTCATTGGGGGTGTTAGGGAGAATGTTCCCCTAACCATTTCATGTACAAATTATATTCTGAAATAAATGAAATCAGACTTGTACTGTTTTATATTTCCGTTGCGTACTCTGTTATTACCATTGTTATAATTCCAAATGCGCCCCCAGTTCGTGAGTGTACCGCCGGTTTGGGCACGTCCAGGCGGGGTGTGACAACTTGGGCCAACACCGCATCTCATGTATTGCATAGACGCTCACCCCGTGCTCGAGCAGAAAGTACACCACTATCCCATCTCTCCCATATCTGATCACAGTAATACTTCACTTGGTATTGACCCGCTGAGGAACCCCGACTTGCTTTTACTAGACGAAGAGGCCATGGAGGAATTGTCTGTACATGGCCCAACTTGCGAAGAACCCTATTAAGATGATAGGGTTCCACAACGTCCAAATACTTTATACAACCATAAAAAAAAAAAAAAGCAAACTCTGAGATTGGCCGAGTCTCTCTCAATCAAAGTATGGGTCCCAATAAAACTGAACAAATTTAATTTTAATAATTAAACCAACAACACAATGTTACTCCAAGTCATAGTTATAAATAAAACTATATTGAATTCCTAAACTTTGTCACTGACCTCGTGAGGGCATAACATATCGAGTGCTTTACGTAGTGTGACCACGTGATCCTTAGCTAATCCCATCATTTTTTTTTAGGCCCACATTTGCATCCGTGGAAGATTATATTGATATGAAGGGTAGACACGAGGACAAATTAAAGGAAAATGGTCATATAACCAACCCTATCATACACATTTTGTATTAAAATCATTATTGAAACATCTTTGATATAGAATAGACATTAAAGTGTGAAATGATGCATATATACCTCAAGCATGGTGAGATACCCTACAATCTAACAAATTGAGGCCCTCGTCGCACATCCAAGTTGACGATACAGATACGCAACAACTGCGGAACCCCATGAGTACGTATGAATCATGTGCACGTGCATGAGCAATTTAAGATAAGCGATGGGGACCCGTATTAATGTCTTGTCACAGAACAGTGTGCACCCTAGTAGGAATAATAGAAATGCCCTCGATGTGCACTCCACTAGGGGGGTAGGGGACGCCTGCTTGCTTGGAAAGCGTACCTGAATCAACCATAATGAAAGTAGAACACAAGCCTTGCGGTTGGTCTTTCAAATCAACACGTAGTCCCTAGGGGTAGGGTTTCTCTCTGATGATGGGATGTCAGACGTAATGGAAACGTACGTGTGATTTGGGACCATAACCGCATATATATAAGTTAACTGCATGTTAATCCTAATTATTTTCTTTTTGGCCCATTATAAATATAGAAATAATTAAATTGGTCTCTACACATAAAAGACTCACACTTAATTGATGCAGTAAAGCCCAAAATACCTAAACCTTTAATAAATCACTTTAAATGGGTTTAACCTTATATGATAGCCTTTAATACGCAATTATTAATATGTGAGCCTACATATTGAATTAAATCCAACATTAAGAACTTGAACTTTTGAATGTGATGCAAGTAACAAGTTATAACGAGTTTTAATATCAAATTACTATTATGGTTAGTTAATATGAAAAGTTGAGTTAATTGGTGTATATTTTAAAATATTTAAATATATATGAACCAAAACTTCTTTCATCGACTAATGTTATTTTTCTTAAATTTTAGTAGGATAACACATAAAAATTAGATATTCCTTGAATATTAATTATACCCTTAAATTGTTAGTTAAACTTATTAAGATAAAAGAGAACACAATATAATATTGAAAATTAAGCGTAATTGGTAAAATGTGAGGTCATTTTTTTATAAAATTATTTAATTGATAACTTAATGATTACAAAACATAATTTAAAAGCCTATGAATGCATGAGACCTCAAGTATGAAATAGATTTGGAATAAATTCATATTTAATATATGGTATAAATTCAACCACCTTTTTCGTTGCCCAGATTTATTTAAAAAATTAATGAAAAACAACTCATATTATAGTGGATTCATAAAGTCGACACTGTATAGTAAGAAAAACGCTTATTTAGTTTTTTTTCTTTTTGTCAGAACTTATTTATGTTAAAGTTGCAACTGTAAAACGCCTGGTCTCTTCTTTGTTTGCTATTGTTGAATAATTTAAATTTTATTTAATGTCTACCAACAAGATGTACAGTACTTTACAATGTTTTCCCCCTGCATGTTTTATGTGGTTTAAACCTGTAACGTCATTAATGGTCCACAAGTTCGAATGTAACATATCATCCTTATCACATGATTTGTCATTTATTATGAGGTAAAACTTTAAAAAATATATTTAATTAATGTTTTGAGGGCTTCTTTGCTATTTATCAAAATATATTTTTTGTAGTTTTACCTCAATTATATTAAAAGTTTTCACTCAATTATATACAACAAATAGTCAAACATATGAAAGATTAAAGACAAATGTCATGTTATGGACAAAGTTTTTTCTGGCAAGATTTTGATATTTTTATCATTAATGATTACTACAACAAAAAAAAAAAACCTTAAACAACAACAATTGTAATAATAACAATGATGATGATGTATAATTCATTTTCTACAAACAAAATTAGACACTCCAATGAAACAAGAAAATTATTCTCTTTAATGGGGTTGGAGTTTAGTCTAATTTGAAGAAACTTCTTATATTTTGTAGGACCAAACCTCTCTCTAAAATATAAAATTACAACCTTTTCTTCGTACTTAATCAACTTTTATTTTGTTATGTCTCAGACTCATTTTAATTTTGAATTGAAAACTATTACTTTCTTCTTAATTTTTTTTTCACTATTTAACTTTTTTCTTTTATCATTATTGTCACACCCCGCCCGGACGTGCCTAAACCGAACGGGACGCGCATTTAAAATTATAACAATGGTAATAACATAGTACGCAGCGAAAATATAAAACAATACAAATCTGATTTCATTTAATTCAGAATTCATTTGTACATGACATAGTTAAGGGAACATACTCTCCAAAATCTCCAATGAATAATGCAAATGGTACAAAATGTGGGCCTCATAAACCTGCACCCAGTCCACCCTAATTTCCTGTGAAAATTTGGATAACAAAGGAATGAGCTTAACGCACTCAATGGGTAAAATAGTTCGTGAATATAACAATTAATAAAACAAATTTCATAATTAAATATCTTAAATACACATCAAAGCATCATAATCAATCAATATGTATGTATGTATGACACCGTCTCGTAATGGTTTGATGAACGTAGATCGCCGCGTAGCCAGGTCCTCATTGTACGTCCCTCCTCAGGAACGATGCTCTGGATTCACGTACAGATGTCCCTCCTAGGCGTAGCCGGATTCTCATTGTACGTCCCTCTCCGGAGAAATATAATGAATAGCGAGCAATGCTCCTAACTATTCTATGAATCATAAACCACATACGTCCCTAGGTGGTGATATGTATGATGTCAATGCATGAACTGGTCTAGTCTATTGGTCTGATCTTTACTTGACAGTTAGACTAACTTTGGCAACGTCTGGTGATCCTTATCAGGGTTTGTATCACGACGTGCAAGGTTAGGACATTCAGTATTACTTGTATAAGCTGATAGCTTTCAATAAGACCAACTAGATCAGTCTCCAGTTGAGAGGTCAGACACAAGGTCTGCTTAAATATCAATCGCCTAGAGCAGCACGCTGCCTCCTGTTCACTATTTAAAGTTATTGAGGACAAGACCGTGTCTAGTTGAGCCAGATTGACCACTAATCCGACATTACAACAGTATAATACATGAATTCCAAATATACAGGCATAAGTGTGACAGTATAAACATTATATGATATAATGCAGTGTAAATGAGCAGTAGACATAATAATAAATGAATGTAAATTTTAATAAAAGTTATAAGATCTGGCACTTTTCTCCGAACAGAACTTCGTCGTATCTCACCGAGAGTCTCGAACAGAGAGTCTTAAACAGACAAGAACTCAGAATGAGTGAAAAGAAGAGGAAAAATCACAAGAGAAAGTGATTTGGTGTGAGAAAATGAGGAGGAGGGGGCTTCCTTATATAGAGGATTTGGCGCTTGAACGTTCGGGCGGGTGCCCGAACATTACACATTTTTTTTTGTGAAATACAGGGTATTACACTCTACCCCCCTTAAAGGGATTTCGCCATCGAAATTAAATTAAGTAGTTATGATGGTTATCTGCTTGAGATTCACTGTCGGCGTCATCTTTTGCTAATTCAGGGTAGTGCCTATATGGTCCCTGAATGGCACTGTGGCCTGTGGAATCCTCAACATCATGAAACCATGGAAAGCAAATGGAGTCAGATTCATCCTCAGAAGATTCTAACTGTTGCTCAACAAATTGTGGTGTAGGGTGCTGATTACATCATTTAAGGGGAGGTAGGTTGAGCGGTGGAATGCTTTTTCGTTTTGTTGCTCGAATCCGGCAGCTTAGCAATTTTGGTAGAAGGTCCTGCCAAGATGGGGGCACGGGATTGTTGCGAAAAAGCTATGCACGCTCTGGCGATAAGGATCGTTGTCTGTGTGGCGATGGAGTTGGTGATGCAAAGTAGTTGTGACTTGACTCTGATTCTGGAGGAGTCGCAAGTTTCCAAGGAGGCCACTGCGTGTGTGCATCATTATATCCATTGATATTTTTTTCAGACATCTGCATAGTTATTCAAGTGAAACAATGTATTAAGATAGGTGTAAACAAAGTTCCATCATTTTATTGATAAGTGAAAATAATACAGTGTATCACATCATCAATTGGTACTAGAAAACAATTCAGGGCATTTTTGTTTAATTGTTACTTCTAGTTCCCATGTTGCTTCCTCGACGCCGTGGTGATCCCAGAGCACCTTCACAAGTGGTATGCTACGTCGCCTTAGTTCTTGAGTTTTTCTATCTAAAATTTGTATCTCTCTCTCCTGATACTTATTTCCTTCCTTAACTCGAACCTCAACTAGAGGGATGATATGCAAAGGATCATGACGATACTTGCGAAGCATAGATACGTGAAAAACGTCATGAACCTTAGGCATGGACGATAGAAGGGACAGACGATAAGTAAGCTTGTCAATACGTTCAATAATCTGAAATGAAAAAATTAATGAAAAACAACTCATATTATAGCGGATTCATAAAGTCGACACTGTATAGTAAGTAAAAAGCTTATTTAGTTTTTTTTTCTTTTTGTCAGAACTTATTTATGTTAAAGTTGCAACTGTAAAACGTCTAGTCTCTCCTTTGTTTGCTATTGTTAAATAATTTAAATTTTATTTAATGTCTACCAATAAGATGTACAGTACTTTACAATGTTTTCCTCCTGCATGTTTTATGTGGTTTAAACCTGTAACATCATTAATGGTCCACAAGTACGAATGTGACATATCATCCTTATCACATGATTTGCCATTTATTATGGGGTAAAACTTTAAAAAATATATTTAATTAATTTTTTGAGGGTTTCTTTGCTATTTATCAAAATATATTTTTTACAGTTTTACCTTAATTATATTAAAAGTTTTCACTCAATTATATACAACGAATAGTCAAACATATGAAAGATTAAAGACAAATGTCATGTTATGGACAAAGTTTTTTCCCGCAAGATTTTGATATTTTTATCATTAATGATTACTACAAGAAAAAAAAAAAAAACCTTAAACAACAACAATTGTAATAATAACAACGATGATGATGTATAATTTGTTTTCTACAAACAAAATTAGATACTCCAGTGAAACAAGAAAATTATTCTCTTTAATGGGGTTGGAGTTTAGTCTAATTTAAAGAAACTTCTTATATTTTGTAGGACCAAACCTCTCTCTAAAATATAAAATTACAGCCTTTTCTTCTTACTTAATCAACTTTTATTTTGTTATGTCCGAGACTCATTTTAATTTTGAATTGAAAACTATTACTTTCTTCTTAATTTTTTTTCACTATTTAACTTTTTTCTTTTATCATTATTGTCACACCCCGCCCGGACGCGCCTAAACTGGCGGTACACTCGCGAACGGGGTGCGCATTTGGAATTATAACAATAGTAATAACAGAGTACGCAGCGGAAATATAAAACAGTACAAGTCTGATTTCATTTAATTCAATATTCATTTGTACATAACATAGTTAAGAGAACATACTCCCCAAAATCCCCAATGAATAATACAAAGGGCACAAAATGTGGGCCCCATAAACCTGCATCCAGTCCACCCTAATTTTCTGTGAAAAATTGGATAATAATGGAGTGGGCTTACCGCGCTCAGTGGGTAAAATAGTTCGTGAGTATAACAATTAATAAAACATACTTTAATATCAAATATCTTAAATACACATGAGAGTATCATAATCAATCAAAATGTATGTATGCATGACACCGTCTCATAATGGTTTGATGAACGTACATCGCCTGAGTTCACGTACAGATGTCCTTCCCCAGGCGTAGCCAGGTTCTCATTGTACGTCCCTCCTCAGGAACGATGCTCTGGATTCACGTACAGATGTCTGGGTTCTCATTTGACGTCCCTTTCCAGAGAAATATAATGAATAGCGACCAATGCTCCTAACTATTCTATGAATCATAAACCACATACGTCCCTAGGTGATAATATGTATGATGCTAATGGATGAACTGGTCTAGTTTACTGGTCTGATCTTTACTTGACATTTAGATTGACTTTGGCAACGTCTGGTGATCCTTATCAGGATTGGTATCACGACGTGCAAGGTTAGGACATTCAGTATTATTTATATAAGCTGATAGCTTTCAATAAGACCAACGAGATCAGTCCCTAGTTAAGAGGTGAAACACAAGGTCTGCTTAACAAATAATGGCGCTACAACGCCTATTCACTAGCGCCGCAGATCATCGCCGAATTTTATTTTTTTATTTTTATTTTTTTAACGTTGATTCTCATTATTTATACCTTAATCCTCAAACATTCACAAACAAACGTGAATCTAAAACCATGACATTGTGAATCCACATTAATTTTATATCAAATTAAATCAAATTTTTAAAAAATTCATGTAAATTCATGAGTCACCCAAAACAAATCCTAATTTTATGAATTAATTCAAATCACATAACCTAATATATATATATTCATGAATTCTAATCCATATTTTCTTGAAATCCTTTGTAAAAAATTTTGTTTTTATCCGGATTCATCAAAATCAAAACATGGAAAACAAATTTGGATCTGAAATCATGGAAGACAACCACAAGAAGAACACCCAAATTTGTTCTCAAATTTAACAATACCAAAACATAAATTATTAAATTCGAAAACACACAAATCATCACAAGAATCAAAATTTTGATTCTCAATGATTCAACATGAAGAGGCTCTAATACCACTTGTTGTAAATTGTTTTAAGCCTTTAATGGTGAAGACCATCACCAAAGCCAGAATTATTTATGTTGGGATATCCAAGAATCTATGATTTTAAGCGGAAGCATACCTGAATCAGTCATAATGAAAGTAGAACACAAGCCTTGCAGTTGGTCTTCCAAATCAGCACATAGTCCTTAGGGGTAAGTTTCTCTCTGATGATGGGATGTCAGACATAATGAAAACGTACGTGTGATTTGGGACCATAACCTCATATATATAAGTTAACTGCCGGTTAACCCTAATTATTTCTATTTTGGCCCACCATAAATATAAAACTAATTATTTGGTCTCTACATATAAAAGGCTCACACTTAATATGATGCAGTAAAGCCCAAAAAATATAAATCTTTAATAGATCACTTTAAATGGATTTTACCTTATATGATAGCCTTTAATACATAATTATTAATATATGAGCCCACATATTGAATTAAATCCAACATTAAGAACTTGAACTTTTGAATGTGATGAACAAGGTATAACGAGTTTTAATATCAAATTACTATTATGGTTAGTTAATACGAAAAGTTGAGTTAATTGGTGTATATTTTAAAATATTTAAATATATATGAACCAAAACTTCCTTCATTGACCAATGTTATTTTTCTTAAATTTTAGTAGGATAACACATATAATAATTAGATATTCCTTGAATATTAATTATACCCTTAAATTATTAGTTAAACTTATTAAGATAAAAGAGAACACAATATAATATTGAAAATTAAGTGTAATTGGTAAAATGTGAGTTCATTATTTTATAAAAATATTTAATTGATAACTTAATAATTACAAAACATAATTTAAAAGCCTATGAATGCATGAGACCTCAAGTATGAAATAGATTAAAGAAAAAAAAAAGTATGAAATAGATTTGGAATAAATTCATATTTAATCTTCCTCCATTCACCCATTTAAGTATATGGTATAAATTCAACAACCTTTTTCGGGCCAAATTTATTTAAAAATTAATGAAAAACAACTCATATTATCATAAAGTCGACATTGTATCGTAAGAAAAAAGCTTATTTAGTTTTTTTCTTTTTGTCAGAACTTATTTATGTTAAAGTTGCAATTGTCAAACGTCTAGTCTCTTCTTTGTTTGCTATTGTTAAATAATTTAAGTTTTATTTAATGTTTACCAATAAGATGTACAACACTTTACAATGTTTTCCTCGTGCATGTTTTATGTGGTTTAGGACCAAATGCTTATTCCATAACTATGTGGGGGTGGGGAAGGTGTAGTAGGAGTCAGTTGCATGTGGGGGGTGGCACGTACAAATTATAAAGTGCGCCGGAGGGCACATGGTGGTACCGGTGCATCTAATTAATCTAAGTGTCAAAAGGGACCACAAATTAAAGTATTCTTTTTTATGCATAAATATGCTAACGAGTAGAGTTAGATCATGTTACAGTAAAATCTCAACTCAATTCAAACTAGTTTAGATTAAAAAATTAGAAGTCTACTCAAATCAAATCGCCTCTCAACTTAAATTAATTCGAATTGGGTTAAGTTAGTCATTCGAATAGAGAATATTAACTCTTAAGATGAGTTAAATTACACTTATAAATTTTTTACTAATAGACATTAAACATATAATGTTTCAATTTTAAATACAACCATATCAACATATAAATTTAACAATTATTTCAAATTAACCATAAAATATTAAGATGTTTTAAATAAAATTATATTCATTCACCACCATATCATAATACCAAACTAGTTCAATTCAGATCGGGATGAGTCGGGTCAATTTTTTAACCTCTGAATCCGTGATCCAACCGGAGCATTATCACATGATTTGCCATTTATTATGGGGTAAAACTTCAAAAAATATATTTAATTAATTTTTTGAGGGTTTCTTTGCTACTTATCAAAATATATTTTTTGTAGTTTTACCACATGATGGTTAAGTAAAATTATATTAAAAGTTTTCACTCAATTATATAGACAGTTTTTTCGCAAGATTTTGATATTTTTATCATTAATGATTACTACAAGAAAAAAAAAAAAACCCTCAACCAACAACAATTGTAGCTAGAAATATTTCAAAGAGTTGGCGTCAGATTAGCCCCAACAAAGAGTTGGCGTCAGATTAGCCCCAAATAAATTTGACTTTGCTTTTTGTTTGAACCATTAGAAGTAGTTCATAGAATCGGTTATTAGATATAAAAAGAATCGGTTATTAGGTGGTTGTTTGAACCACTGATTTAACTCTCCAAAGAATAAAAATAAATTAATTTTTTGATCAAGAACAGAGAAAATGATTCAACCACCTAATTCTTGCCTTTGATCTTATTTTTCCTTTTCTTTTATGAACATAAACGCTCCAAGGTAACACAATAAGGACTAAAGCTTATCTTCCTTGCTATTTTGGGGTCTCTTTTCACAATATTCCCAAAAGGAAAGCAAGTTAAATTTGAAATTGTTCTTTTTTTGTCTTACTTAATTATACCCATGTTTTTCTTTTTTCAAGAGTAGAAGGAATCCCTTAATCATGTCGTTATTTTTCATATCTAATAGACTAGAATTTGTTCAAGTCTCAAGGGAAGGCCATGAAATTAGTTCTCCATCATGAATGCCCTATCCTAGTACGAATTGCTTGCCTTTGACTGTTAGGAAGGTAGATTAGTTTTGTAATGTTTGAAAGTTTGCCAAATACTTCCACTTGACAATTGAACAAAGAAAATATTTTAGATTTGCCTATGAACTAAAAGTTTATTTTGAGGCAAATAATAGCTTTAGGTTTCGTTTGGCACACAGAATAGGATGAGATTGAACTAAATATAGTTTAAATTCTATCTTTGGGTGTGAGGTGATATAGGATAATAATAATCCCACTTCATCATGTCATCTCATTCAAATGGGATAAAATAATCTCAACAAAAATAATGAGATTATTTTATCCTACCATTATTTTCTTTTTTTTTGTTGCATTTTACTCTTCTTCTTCTTCTTCTTCGCATCTCTTCTTCTTCTTCTTTTCCTTATTCTTCTTTCTTGTTTTAAATAAATAAATAAATAAATAAATAAAATTATATTAAAAGTTTTCATGCAATTATATGCAATGAATAGTCAAACATATAAAAGATTAAAGACAAATGCCATGTTATGGACAAAGTTTTTTCTCGCAAGATTTTGATATTTTTATCATTAATGATTACTACAAGAAAAGAAAAAAAAAACCTTAAACAACAACAATTGTAATAATAACAATGATGCTGATGTATAATTTGTTTTCAACAAACAAAATTAGATACTCCAATGAAACAACAAAATTATTTTCTTTAATGGGGTTGGAGTTTAGTCTAATTTGAAAAAACTTCTTGTATTTTGTAGGACCAAACCTCTCTTTAAAATATAAAATTACAGCCTTTTCTTCTTACTTAATCAACTTTTATTTTGTTATGTCCCATACTCATTTTAATTTTGAATTGAAAACTATTACTTTCTTCTTAATTTTTTTTTCACTAATTAACTTTTTTCTTTCATCATTATTATATATTTTTTGTCCAATGAGTCACTCTCACCCATTAAAGGATTCATTAATATTATCTTGCAACGTGTCTAATTGAATGGATCCACCAGTTGTAGATTTTCAGCCAATACGAAGAAGATTGTAGCCTTGCCACATAATGCTTATCCACAAGATGTATGTAGTGACTTGTATCTTGCGATTAAAGTTCCTTTTCAAGTCTATATAAGGCATGCCAATGGCATGGGTTGAGAAGCATAACTTGAAGTAGCAAGAAATACTTTGGAGAGAGGAGGGACTAAGAAACAAAGCTTGAGATGGCTATGAAGTTGGCGATTGTGGGAGTTGTTGTGGTCTTGGTGGCTACATTTGGAGCTTCTCCTCCAAGTGTACAAGCTAGACTCAACATCCCTTCCAATATTCTACTCACCACGGACTTAAACACTATAGGTTTCACTATCCTCCTCTCTACTTAAATTCTTAATTCATTAGTACTCTGCAAGATTTTTCTTAGTTTTATTGTGATATCTTATACATCTGATGATCATAATTAAAATAACTTTCTATTTCCTGTTTTTTTTTTTGTCCTTTCAGATCCCGAGTCTATTGTAGTTCCTACTTCTTCACTGAGTGGGAAAGCCAAAGTCAACATCCCATCCATTCTTTCTGCGCTGGGCATAAAGACCGAAGGTATTAAGCTCTTTAGGACTTAATCTACTCATTGATTAATATTTTCAACTTTTTTTACTATTAATTGATGTTCATATATTTGATCTAACAACTTCACAAAAGCTTTAGAATTATTTCTCTTGATAATATCAACTTTATTTACAAGTACCATATTCTTATTACAGCCGATGATATTCCTTGCGGAGGTGTAGCTTGTTGTGATCTTGGCATATGCACATTATCATGCCCACCACAATGTCATTGCATGGATGTAAAAGAAAAATGTCACGCGGCATGTAAAGATTGCAAGTGCACCAAATCAAACCCTCCTCTGTGTCGTTGCGTGGATATTAATAATTATACTTATCCACCATGCAATTATGCAATCTGAAGTGTAGGACTACAAGTAACTACAAACTTAAATGTGTGCTAGTTGCTGTCTATCTAAATAAGTGTTACCTTGGTGTACCATTTGTAACACTTTTTATATTGTTGAAATAATTGTCATCTATATATGTGGCATGTGTTGTGTTATATTACAAATTTTCTCGTGGAGAATGCATATTTGTCTATGCAACTAAGAGCTCGTAAATAATTACCAAACGTAAAAAAAAGCCTTAAGTGCTCAAAAATCAAGAAGGAAGAGGAAGAAATAGTTCACATGGTTGAAAATCTATACTAATATAATACAAACAAATACTTGAGACTCCCGCACTGTGCGGCCTTTTTTCCCTTTTTTCCAAATTTATCCTCTTATTTGTTCTTTACAAAATAAATTGACATTTAATTAATAAGGGTATTCTAGACATTTTATCTAATTATCTCAAGTTCAATGGTAGACTATACGCTACCCTTACTAAAAGGAAGTCCCCATCTAAATAAAAGTTGGATGGCTTAAATTTTTTTTTTTAATGAATGTGAAAAATAAAAGATTTGTGTTTAAGAATGCTTCAATCAAAGAAAAACATTTATATATTGAGACTAAATAATTAATATTTTAATCGACAATAAAATATTATTTGTCATGATATGATTATAATGTTTATACATAATGGCAGAACCAGGAATTTTGTTTAGGGTGGGCGAAAAAAAAAAATTTAGACAAATCTTGACGATAAAAGGAAAATTCATTGATTAAGATATATAAATCACTAATAATTTGAGGGATATTAGTTTTTAATAAATTAATATTTTTAATAATTTTCTTTTTATTTAATTAGATTATTTTAATTTCTTATATAATTTTATAAATTAATATTTATCTCACTATTAGTTAGTTAGAGGTACGGATGTATTACTAAGATACAAACATTGTTTCTTCTAAAAAATAATAATAATAAATTGATACTTAGTATATTTATATTTAATAATAATAATCCTTAGTAACTTTAAATAGTGAACGGGAGGCAGCGTGATGCTCTAGACGATTGGTATTTAAGTAGACCTCGTGTCTCACCTCTCAACTGGAGACTGATTTGGTTGGTCTTATTTGAAAGCTATCAGTTTATACAAAATGTCTTAACCTTGCACGTAGTGATACCGTCCCTGATAAGGATCACTAGACGTTGTCAAATCCTGTCTAAATGTTAAGTAAAGACCAGACCAGTTCATGCATTGACATCATACATAGCACCACCTAGGGACGTATGTGGTTTATGATTCATAGAATAGTTAGAAGCGATGCTCGCTATTCATTATATTTCTTTGGAGAGGGACGTATAATGAGAATCTGGCTACTCCTGGGAAGGGACATATGTACGTGAATGCAGAGTGTCGTTCCTGAGGAGAGACGTACAATGAGAACCTGGCTACTCCTGGGGAGGAACATCTGTACGTGAACTCAGGTGACGTACAATCATCAAACCAATACGAGACGGTGTCATGCATACATACATGTTGATTGATTTTGATGCTCTGATGTGTATTTAAGATATTTGATTATGAAGTTTGCTTTATTAATTGTTATATTCACGAACTATTTTACCCACTGAGTGTGTAACTCACCCCGTTGATATCCAAATTTTCACAGGAGATTAGGGTGGACTGGGTGTAGGTTTTTGGGCCCACATTTTGTACCCTTTGTATTATTCATTAAGGATTTTGGGGAGAATGTTTCCTTAACTATTTCATGTACATTTATATTCTGAAATTAATGAAATCAGACTTGTACTTAACTATGCTTTCGCGCACATTGTTATTATCGTTATAATGCATTTGCGCCCCGTCTGTGAGTGTCCCGCCGGTTTAGGAGCGTCCGGGCGGGGTGTGACATTTAATGGTATCAGAGAGTACGGTCCACGGCCCGCCCAAGTCTACCAAATTATGGAAAGAAATTATTTGTTAGATATATATATATCTAGAACTATATATATATATATATATATATATGAATTATATATAGTTGAAATTTATATTAAATATATATCTAGAAAACTATATAGTTTTTATATAGTTTAGATTCAAATATATATATAGTTATGATTTATGAAAATTATATATATAGTTATAATTATATATATATATCTATGTATATATAAGATATATATATCATATTGCTAATGAAAAAAAATTTGGATTAAATGATGACATAAACATCAAGAGAAAAATAAAAAATATTGTCCAACGGACAAGGCATAAATCTTAAAAATGTTAGGAATATATTTTGTGTCTTTCACAAGTTTATTTTTCTTTCAGCAAAATAATGGCCTCAAGTGAAGGAACGACTTCCGGTAGTAGGGAACCAATTCCCACAAGACTCAAGGAATTGTCCAAAAGGGAGGTTACGACTATGAGGAGTATCGACAATAGAGATCTCCGCCTCCGTTCGATCCTTCACGAAAAACTCGCAACACTGGGGTCGTTGAACATAACAAAAGTTGAGGGTCACGTCTCTTACAACTTGATGAAATCATTCTACGAAGCCATGAATTGCATAGGACTTCAAGAAGATGGGATCATCCCTGTTTTGGAGACAATGGTCAAGGGAACGAAGATTTCTATCAACGTCGAAATTATTGCGCGACTTATGGAGATTCCAATTGAAGATAGAATCATTGATACACACGAACCCCAGGCAGTTGCAGAGATCGCAGAGTCCAAAGAACAATTGTTCAATTCCCTCGTCAAAGAGCCGTACACCCAATCAACGTACACCCTCCTCCCAAATAATCTCCTTAAACCATCTCTTGTCGACCTTGCAAAGATCGTATTCGGCAACATCTTGCCGGAAAAAGTGACTAGAGGTACTATGTCAAGGGCTCAACTTCTTGTGTTGTATTGCATAGAGAAGAAAATTAAGGTCTCACTACCTCACATCATCATCCAACAAATGTTGCGGGTGATTCAAAACCCTTTAAGAAAGGAACTCCTCGGCTACGGAGTCTTGATCATGAGGATGTTATACGAGGCAAACGACAACACTTTTGATGAGTCTTCGAAGCAGATCATTGAGGCAGTTACAACAACCTCTATCTTCAAGACATTTGTCACAAGTGGAGGGGTAACTGACGAGAAAGTATTCGGCGCGACTTTAGGAGGAAATGGTGAAAGAATTAGAAACGAATATGGACATTGTTACCAAAAAAGTCGACGCAAGATCCCTATTAGGGAGGTACCAAATAACGAGCCAAACTAGAACCCGACGCCAAACCCAGCCTCGAATAATGATCCAACCGAGCACCTGTTCTCTAAGGAAGATTTATTTGCCAACCTAGATCAACCTCAACCAAATCTAGATAGACAAGAAGTTCCAGCAAATCCACCTTCCTGGAACATGCCAACTCAAGGCAATACTACGTACCAAATGTTTCCAACTCTTGAGGTACCGTATCGGCCAGTTCCACAAGTTCCTGTGAACCAACAACAACAAAGTTTTGCGGCAACAAATCTTGGAAGACAGGACATCTCAATGAGCCCATTGTTTCAAGATTTTTCAACACAAGCATATCTAAATTTTAAAGGGGTTCCAGTTATGGAATCCCTGTACAGCCAAAACAACTACCCCACACCTATGAGTCAACCTACGGCCAATACTTTTCACCAATGCCTACGGCCTACCCTCCACCTATGGGACAGTCAACCCATCAACCATCGATGGGGCAATCGACTAACCTATTCGAGGAGTTAAATGTGATAGTAGCTAGTATCGCTTGGATGGAGGAGACTCAAAATTCCTTATTAACACGTATGCAAAACGTCGAAGAACAACGAGCAAATTCTCAACCTTCTTCCAGTAGTCTTCCGTACCTAGCAGGAGGTCTAATAGGAGCAGTAGGAGGCAGGAAAATCAGGAATGATCACTAGCATTGTAAAAAAAATTATTTTATATATGAATGAAATGTTTTGTTTAAGACCATCTTTGGTGGTCCGACTTACAACCATTTTTTCTTTTGTATCACTAACTTTGGAGTGGTATGAGACACAACAAAATTGGAGGATACTAAATAAAATGTGGAAGTAAGAAAACTCACGACCTTGTATGAAAAGAAACATTTGGAGAAAGTTGCATTACTAACATTATCACTAAGTTTACACAGTATGGGACGAGTAAACTTGGACGATACTATTAGTGAACTACGATTCGGCCGATGTTTTATAGAGACGTGTTCATACAACTTAACTTGGTTGACACCCTTATTACCAAATTCATGTGGTATGGGACACACAAATTTGGATAATAATCGAAAAAACTAAGCGAAAGAGTTTGAATACATAAGATTACGATAGAACGTTAGATCAAGATACTTACCGAGGAAAATCTTAGAATTTTTATGACTCGTATGGATTTTCAATGAAATATATATGTATGTTCACAAAAACCAGAACCAAAACATTTGAAATACTTGCAAAGTTTTATACTTATTATATAAACATTCTAACCTTGTTTTCTTTACACCATGACCAAACATACGAGGCACATAAGATTCTTTGATTCCTCAACAAAAACCTTACACTATACTTAGAAAATATGTGGTTTTTATATTGCAGTACTCTTGAAATTGATGCCGAGAATACCATAACATTATACTTGGCTACAGTTTCCTAAATCACGGTTTTATTTTCTCCTTGCCAGTGAGAAAATACAAATTAGGAAAAAAGGAAGGCTACGTACTGTCCGTCCAGCAGAGGAGGCACCTCCTGAGATTCTGAACAAAGAACCGCTGCCTCCGACGACAGCACAGGCCACACCCGACACTGCCACTACGTTTGGGATGGCAGTGCCACCCCAACCCACTTCCTTTGCCATGCCTTCGAGTATGGAAGTCTTTTTCGCCGGATTTATCGAGGCAATGAAAGTAACGGTACAGACGGTCGTTCGTGAGACCGCGGCCAATTAGGTTGTCACTGTTCAGGTAGATCTGGGTCGGAGACTCAAACCGACCAGATTACTAAGTACAAGAGGCTACAACCTCTTACTTTTACTGGCACCATTGATGCTGAAGAGGTACAGAAATGGCTGGATGAGTCAAAGAAGGCTCTTGATGCAATGGGAGTCGATGAGGCTTGAAAGATTCCACTTGCGACCTACCAACTTATTGGTGGAGCAAATACATGGTGGATAACAGTAAAGGAGGACCCAAGGGTCAACACTACGGACATGACTTGGCAACAATTCGAGTCACTGTTTATTGATGAATACTTCCCCGGTGCTGTGAAGAGGCAGAAGCGCCAGGAGTTCACCAAATTATACCAAGGCGGCATGACAGTCAAGGAGTACGCTGGCAAGTTTAAAGAATTATCGGTCTACTCTCTCTCCACCATCTCTCAATAATCTCCTTAAACCACCCATTGCAGGCATTGGGAAGATTGTAGTCGACAACATCTTGCCGAAAGTGGTGACTAGAGGTTCTATGTCAAGGGCTCAACTACTGGTCCTATGCTGCATAGAAAAGGGAATTTCAGTGTCCCTGCCTCACATCATCATCCAATAAATGGCAAAGGCAATCCAAAACCTTACGAAGAAGGAATATCTCGGCTATGGAGCCTTAATCATGAAGATATTGAACAAGGCAAACATTAATACCTTTGATGAATTTTCAACAAAGATTACTAAAGTCGTTGCACTATCCTCCATTTCCAAAACCTTCATCACAAAAGGAGGGGTGACGGACGAGGAGTTATTTGGCGCTACTTCAAAGGAAAATAGCGGAAGGGCTAGCGATAACATTAAAGGTTATCGGCGAAAAAGTCATCGCAAAATTCCTGTCAGGGAAACGCCAAATAGTGAACCAGGTCAGAATACTGAAACGGACCCCGACCCAACCAATCAACATTTCACCGAGGAAGAACTCTTTGGGAACCTGCCGGGAAACTTTGATCAACCCCAATCAAATCAGGATGGACAAAGAGTTCCTACAAATTCACCTTCCTGGAACCTCCCAACCCAAGGAAATACGACGTCTCAAGGGTTTCCAACTCCTGAGGTACCCTACAAGCCGAATCCACAATTCCCTTTGAAGCAAGAACAAAATTGTGCGGCACTACATTTTGGAAGACAGGCTATCCCGATGAGCCCACTTTTTCAAAATTATCCGACTTAGGCATATCCAACAGTCCAAGAAGTCCCATTTGGGGAATCATCGTATAATCAAACCAACTATCCTCTACCTATGAGTCAACCATACGACCAATACTTTCCACTAATGCCTACAGCCTACCCTCCACCTATGGGACAATCAACCTACCATCCGTCGATGGGACAACCGGCCAACCAACCATCTATGGGCAACAGGATAATCCATTCGACCAGTTACATTTGATAGTGTCTAGTCTTGCTCAGGTGCAGGAAGGCCAAAATGTTTTGATGACGTGTATGCAAACCTTAGAAGAATTACACCACGCCTCTTAGCATTCTTCTAGTAGTTGCTCCTCATCTACCAGGCAATCTAGGCAGAGTAGTAGTAGGCGGGGAAATTAGGAAATTACTGGCATTATAAATATTTCATTTTTATGAATGAAATGTTTGTTTGAGACCATATTTGGTAGGCCGACTTACAACCGTTTTTTCTTTTGTATCACAAACTTTGGAGTGGTATGGGACACAACAAAATTGGAAGATACTAAATAAAATGTGGAAGTAAGAAAACCCACGACCTTGTGTGGAAAGACATCTGGGGAAAGTTGAATTACTAACATTATCACTAAGTTTACATGGTATGGGACGAGTAAACTTGGACGATACTATTAGTGAACTCCTCTCCAGCCGATGTTTTGTAGAGACCGTGTTCATACAACTCAACTTGGTTGAACCCTTTATTACCAAATTCATGTGGTATGGGACACACGAACTTGGATAATAGTCGAAAAGACTAAGGGAAAGAGTTTGAACACATAAGAATGCGATAGAACGTTAAATTAGGATATTTACCGAGGATATTCGTAGAATCTCTATGACTCGTATGGAATTTCAAAAACATATGTATGTTCACAGAACTGGAACCACAACGTTTGAAATATTTTCAAAATTTTACTTATTATATGAACACTCTAACCTTGTTTTATACCATGGCCAAATATACGAGGTACATAATATTCTTTGATTCCTCAACAAAAACCTTACACCGTACCTAGAAAAATAGTGGTTTTATATTGCAGAGCTCTCGAACTTATTGCTGAGAATATCATATCACTATACTTGGCTACGGTTCCTAAAGTTGAATTTTATTTTTCTCCTTACCAGTGAGAAAATGCAAACCAGAAATAGAGGAAGGCTACGCACAGTCCGTCCAGCAGAGGAGGCACCTCCTGAGATACAAAATCAGGAACCGCCGCCTCCGAGGTCAGAGCAGGCCACACACGACACTGCCACTACTTCTGGGCAGGCAGTGCCACCTCAGCCCACACCCTTCATCATGCCCCCAAGCATGGAACACTTTTTCGCCGGATTCATTAAGGCGATGAAAGTGACTGTTCAGACGACCGTCCGTGAGACTGCGGCCAACCTGGTGGTCACCGTACAAACACCTGTTCGATCTGGGTCGGCGACTCAAACTGACCAGATCATGAAGTATAAGAGGCTACAACTCCTTACCTTTGTTGCCACTATTGATGCAGATGAAGTGCAGAAATGGCTTAATAAGTCGAAGAAAGCTCTTGAAGCTATGCGAGTTGACGGGGTTCGAAACTTCCACTAGTTTCCTACCAACTTGTTGGTGGAGCTACCACCTGGTGGATAACAGTGAAGGAAGACCCAAGGGTCAACGTAACGGACATGACTTGGCTAGAGTTTGAGTCTTTATTCATTGATGAATACTTTCCTGGCATAGTAAAGAGGCAAAGGCGTCAGGAGTTTGCCAGACTCTACTAGGGCAGCATGACAGTCCGTGAGTATGCTGTCAGATTCAAGGAATTGTCGGTCTTCTCTCTCTCCACCATCTTAACGGAGCGAGATAAGGCCGAGAATATCTATAATGGCCTGCGTCTAGACATTTGACAAGCCCTGTCTATCCTGGATCTCAAGAATTATAGGGAGCTTGTCAACATGGCCATGAATTTTGAGCAGGAGAAAACTGAGCAGGAACAAAGATTGAACAGGTGAAAACGGCCTGCAACATTTTCTCAATAGGGCAACAAGAAGAAGCCCTACTTTAACCAAAACCCAGCCCTCTCAGCCCCTATGCAAAAGCAAGAGGCCACGACATCTTCGGCTGAAACTCCTAACCCTGGCAATCCGGGTTTTCATAATCATAACCGAGGATGTGGCACTGGCAGGGGTGGCCGCCGAAATGGTAACGAAAGGGGTGATGGTCAGCAACACCACAATCAGCATGGCCAATAGAACCAGCAACAAGTGCCTCAGCAACAAAGGCTAACTTGTTTTAACTGCGGCCAGCAGGGCCATGTAAGAAATGTATGTCCCCACCCTCCACAACCCTGGCAACCTGTTCCCGCAGTTCTAGTCCAACAAGCCCCACTTGCTGCTAACGCCTAGCCCAGGCAGAACCAACAGAGCCACGGGCAAAGGCAACAGGGCAGAGCGTTTGCCATTGCTCAACAACCCCTCTTAGATAACAATGTAGTCGAAGGTACATTTTCTTTGTTCAATACAATGGTGCATGTCTTATTTGATTCGGGTGCTACGCACTCCTTTATATCTTTTGCATTGGTAAGGCACTTGGGGTTGCAACCTGAACCAACAGACATCACAATCTGTGTCTCAACACCATTAGGATCTGGTACTGACGTGAAATTGAGGTGTTCTAGATGTGAACTTCAAATGTCAGAACAAATAATTTATGCAGATCTTTTAGTGATGGACATTGAAGACTTCGACATCATTCTCAGCATGAATTGGCTCACACCACTTAATGCAAAAATCGATTGTTTGAAGAAGAAAGTTTAGTTAACCTTGCCTACTTGGGAGTTTTTCAAAGTTTAGGGAACGAGGAAATGGATACACAACTTGACTGTTGCACTCCTCAAAGCGCAACTTTGAGCCCTATCTCTTGGTGATGACAATGAATCATCATCACTGTACCCTCTCGAAGTACACAATATCCCAGCTATATCTGAATCCCTAACAATTTTTCTAAATGACCTTCTTGGTCTACCCTCAGTTCGGGAGTTTGATTTTGATATCAAACTCATACCAAGGACTGGACCCATCTCAATTCCACCATACAGAATGTCCAATGTCGAGTTGGTTAAGTTGGACAAACAACTGAAGGAATTGAAGAGTAATGGCTTCATCAGAAAAAGTTCATCACCCTAGGGCGCTCCAGTTCTATTGGTTCTCAAAAAGGATGGTTCGTTACGACTTTGCATTGACTATCGCAAGTTGAATAAGGTCACCATCAAGAACATATACCCATTACCCAGGATCGATGACTTGTTCAACCGACTTAGAGATGCCAAATACTTCGCTAAGATTGATTTACGATCCGACTATCATCAACTCCAGATCAGAGAGTCGAACATAAATAAAACGGTTTTCAGAACTCGGTACGGTCTTTACGAGTTCTTAGTCATGTCGTTCGGTCTAACAAATGGACCTGCAGCGTTCATGGATTTGATGAACCGCATCTTCAGACTATATTTAGACCGATTCGTGGTGGTCTTTGTAGATGATATCTTGATATATTCTTCAACTGAAGAAGACCATAAGATATATCTGAGGATTGTCCTCCAGACCTTAAGAAGCCATCAGTTATATGCAAAGTTGAGTAAGTGCGAATTTTGGGCGAAAAGAGTTCAACTCCTAGGTCATGTGGTTTCAGGCAATGGCATTGAAGTGGATCCTTCAAAGTTGAAGCGATTTTTAACTGGAAGCAGCCGACCACATTTACTCAAATTTGGAGTTTTCTTGGTTTGGCTGGCTACTACAGACATTTTATCAAGGACTTCTCAAAGATTGCTGAACATATGACCTAGCTCACTCGGAAAGACGTACGATTCATCTGGAATCCCACCTGTGAATCGTCAGTTCAGGAATTGAAGGAGCGCCTCACGACAACACCAGTACTAATCACTTTAAGAAATGGAGTTGGGTTTTCACTATACACCGATGCCTCTCTCCAAGGCTTAGGTGCAGTACTAATGCTAGAAGGCCAAGTTGTTGCATATGCTTCTATGCAACTAAAGATTCATGAGGGTAATTACCCAACGCATGACCTGGAACTTGCAGTGTTCATATTCGCACTTAAGTTATGGCGTCACTACCTATACGGTGAAGGGTTTGAGGTCTTCTCAGATCACAAGAGTCTGAAGTGCATTTACACTCAGAGAGATTTAAAGCTCCGCCAAAGATGATGGTTAGAATTTTTGAAAGATTATGACTTTCAACTCCAATACCATCCCTGGAAAGCCAATGTTGTGGTTGATGCCCTGAGTAGAAAATCTTATGTTACTTGTACTCTTACCTTTGAAATGGGGAAGTTGGATTTGGAGATGGACAATTTTAACTTTCAGCTCATCAAGGAGAGAGGAAGATCACAACTTTCTCAATTATCAATCAACTCTAAGCTTATTTTAAAATTTTTAGAAGCTCATGCCAATGACCCTATGACGCCCCGAAAATTATTTCATCTAGCCCATAACTCAATTGAACTTTGCCCAAACTCTATGCGTTGCCTTGATATGTTTGGTATTTGTTTGATGGTTGTTTAATGTTTGTATAGTTGATGCTTGATAATGTATATAAATATGTGTATCATAAATTAAATGAGTGGAGGGAATCAAGGAGAGAATCAAGGAGGGAATCAAGGAGAGAATCAAGGAGGGAATCAAGGAAGTGCTAGAAAGAGGTGAGTGGAGAGAAGGAAAGAAGAAGAGAAAGAAAAGAAGAGAAAGGAAAGAAGAAGAGAAAGAAGGAGAGAGTTGCAGGAGGAAGATCCCTGCGACATTTTCATCAAAGTGGTGGATCTTTCGAATATATGGTCCGATTGAGCTCAACATTTGTCAGCAAGTTCGTAGCTTATGGTTATTAATTCTGGTCGGTGGAGATCTTGATCAGAGGTTTCGTCTAAGAGATCTAACCTCTCAAACAAAGCTGGTCGGAAAGTCTGGATTTCTCGCGCCGTTTTGCTCAACCTTCTAGATCTCTTGAATCTACCGGTGGATGGATATAACATTTGCGTATGTCGTGTACAACTGATAGTTATGCATTCGGAACGGTGGAGATCTTGATTTAGTGTTTCTTCTGAGAGATCTAACCTCTGAAATAAAGCTGGTCGGAGATTCTGCATTTCTCGTGGTGTTTTGCTCAAACTTGTAGATCTCCTAAATCTACCGTTGGATGGATGTCAAATTTGGATATGTAGTTTATAACTGATTTTTATTTATTCTGAACGGTTAAGATGTGTATTTGTTTAGTATTTTGTGTGCTATAGTCATCTGAGTTTGAGTATTTGCAGCAGGAAAGGAGAAATTGTCTGATTAGATACTTGTTCATCAAATATACTTATCTTTTCGGTCCACCGTTGGATTGGGCTGATATTTGGACAGAAGTTTGTATCTTCACATACTTCAATATGTACGGTTGATTTTGTGATTACATATTTTTGTTGGTATATTGATAAATCTGAACAGAATAGTAAATGAAAAATTGGTAGGGTTGCTTGTATTAGACCTAAATTTAGAATATGAACTTAGACCTTTCCAAATAGCTTGCATGTCAACTATGTTGACCTAGTTGCCATTGTTGATGAACCCATGATGCAAAATCAGTGATATACATGGCTGAACATGGTGACCTAGTGTAAATCGACAATATGGCCTAAGTATGGAAAATTTCATATTTTAGGGCTTTTGATGCTTTTGGCCTAGAATCATTGAATTGATGCAACTTATGTTTAATTAAGCATGATTAGAGTTGATTATGCTACTGATTTGGTGGTTGTGAGCATATCATGGGTTAGGCCTACTTGTGATCAAGTGACCAAATTTGAGCATGTTTATGCCTAAGGAATTGAAAATTAGTATTTTTGATTAATAGAATGGTTTATGTATGAGAACTATGCATTAGAGGCCTAAGTCAAGTGATTTGAGTTGAATGATGGGATTAGATGGGATTTAGGCCTATTGTTTATATGTGGGCTGATTTATGGTTGATGTGTAATGTCTATGTGATTGAGCATAGAAATTGATGTATGGTAGGATATTGATGTATGTTTCAGGATCTTGATTGGGTTGATTCGGTTTGGTGGTCGTGTGTGGTTAAATACTCTCGCGAGGCTTGGTTGTGAGTAGAATTCATTTATGATTATATCTTTCATGTCATCATATCACTTATATATTGTATGTTGAAAGCATGAATGTGTTCTAATGTTTTGAATGATGCATTGATTTGAGAAAACCTTATGACTTTGGTTGGGCCCATCTATCTGGCTAATAGGGGGACTTAACCTTGTCATAGGAGGGTTTTAGGAAAGGAAGAGATTGGGGTCAACGGTACGGTGAAATAGACGTGCACTAGTAACCCAAAATAAACATGACTGGGATCAACGGTACGGTGAAATAGACGTGCACTAGTAACCCAATGCATGTGGAATGTGGATCCAAATTGATAAGCTTTTACTTGCATCGAACTTATTATAAATGCTTGATATCTATATGTTATGAGCTTTTAATCATGTTACACATTGACATGCATACATGATATTTATTGATGAGTATTGATTGCATAATTGAATTCTATTCACTGGGCTCCGTTGGCTGACCCTCATTTTCCTCTTTCAGGTCCTTCTGTCCCGAATAAGGGCAAATGAGTGTAGTTATATCTTTAGGGCCTTACCTGCGAGAGAATCCAAAGCCTCGATGTGAGTTGTGAGGCATTTTGATTGAACTGTGTTTTAAATTATGAAGTATTATATTTTGGATTATGTAATTATAACACTTACCACATTGTAGTATGGGTGAGTTGAGACTTGTTAGATAAACCATGTGGGAATATGGCGGTTTTTATTTGTACCCACAATTTTGGACTTTATGTGTATGTCAATTTTAATGGACTGTAGGGATTATGATTTTATTTATGGTTCATTTTTATGGATTATCTCTTGTTTTTGATGATTAATACGGTGGGTAGTTTTGTTTAGTACCTTTTGATATTATGTCGTTGTTTGAAATAAGGCTCGTAGGGTCTCAACCACCTCATGGGAGTTGAGGAGTGGTCGGAGATGCCTACGTCGGGCGTCTCGCCCCGGCATTCCGCATGCCATTCCCTGCGGGGTTGGTGGTCTGGGGCGCGGGGTCGCCACAGTTGGTATCAGAGCCTGATTTTACTAGGTTTGGTCTATGTATTGAACTTAGATGACTTTGACCTAGGAATTGGGTGAGAGATTTAGGTGATTAAATGCTTAAAGGAACTAACTTAAAAGCCTTACTATCATATTTTCTGCGTGTATTATATGATATGGGTAGTTATGAGGCTTTGTTAATGTTTTAAATGTGTGATGGTTGCTCGTATTTCTACTTCTCAGTGTCATGAGGAGGAGCGAGATATTGGGACAGCCACGCACAGGGCCATCCGATGATGACCGGATAGGGTGGATGGAGGAGATTATTCAGGCACAGACTTCACAGATACAGGCCTTAGTGCAGCAGGTTGAGGCTATTGCTCGACAGTCACCTCAAACAATACCTCAGGAGGCGGGCACTAGCGGGGCTGAGGCTAGTGGAGCTGGAGGGGCAGCAGGACCTCAAATGGCTGTACCTCAGCCTATGCCTACACCTGCTCCTATTGTTGTGGAGAATCCCACTGATCGGCGGATCAGACTGCTAGAGAAGTTCATGAAGCTAAAGCCTAAGGAATTCACTGGTGGGGTTGACTTGAAGAAGGCCGAAGATTGGCTGAAGAATGTCGAGAAGATCAGTCGCTCCTTAGAGCTTGATGAGGAGTCTCAGGTCCTATGTGCTGCTCACACACTGGAGGGTGATGCAGAGGACTGGTGGCTTTCAGTGTTGGATACACAGGGGGCAGTGAAGAGTTGGGACACCTTCAAACGGTTGTTTTTACAGGCTTACGTTCCAGAGACTGAGAGACAGGCTAAGCAACTCGAGTTTTTGAATCTCGCACAGGGCACCATGTCAGTCAGGGAGTACGAGCTCAGATTTAGGCAGCTCGCAGTTTATGCTCCTGGGTTAGTTCAGACGCCGAGTGACAAGATTATGAGGTTTTCTTTGAACCTAAGGCCTGCGATCCGACAAGCCTTGTCTGTGACGAAGATGACTGATTTTACCACAGTGGTCCAGAGGGCCAAACAGTATGAGTTGGCTGAGCGGGTTGATGGTATGTCTACACGAGCAGCTCCAGGTGAACCGACTTCACAAGCAGAGTCTGGGGGACAGTTCCAAACTCCGTGGAAGAAAGGAAGATGGGAAAGGAAGAGAAAGTTTTATGGAAGAGCACAGTCTGATGGTGCTCAGAGTAAGGCATCCCAGGTTCAGATTGGTATGATGGCCTCACCAGTGGTTTCCTCTCCTGTTGCTATTCCTACTCAGGCACTGAGTGCACCAAGACCCCCATTCCCACAGAATGCTGGCCGAGGCAGAGGTAGAGGCCGAGGAAGCTATGTGACGACATCTCAGAATGGATCATCTGCGCCCAGGGCTCCGTTCTTATGTTATCAATGTGGGCAGGCTGGGCATAGGAAGTTAGAGTGTCCAAATTATCAGAGAACTCAAGGATTTTTGCAGCAGTCCAGTGCCAGAGAGACAGCGAAGGCAGCTACTGAGCCAGACCCGACAACATCCAGGACTTTGGTGGAAGGTACTCTTATTATTTGTGGTACTTCTATGCATGTATTATTTGATGTTGGGTCTACATTATCATTCATATCTGGCCGTATGGTAGATAGTTTGCATTTGACTCCCATTAGGGCTAGTACATGGTTAGTGGTGAGTACTGTAGCTGGGGAGAGGATCTACCCGAACATGATCTGTAGCCAGTGTGTGGTTCAGATTGGTGATGTTGAGATGCCTATTGACTTTCGAGTCCTAGAGTTTTTAGAGTTTGATGCAATTTTAGGGATGGATTGGCTCGCGGCTTATCATGCAGTTGTCGACTACAGGGTAGAGCTTCAGACCAGACAGTTACAAAAGGTAGATTTGTGACTGATGGAGATAGGGAGATTTTGGCTGGGTTAGTGCCTGATGAGGAAGAGACTAGTGAGGTGGTACTTGAGGATATTGCCATTGTTAGGGACTTTACAGATTTGTTCCCTGCGGATCTTCCAGGATTACCACCAAAGCGAGAGATCGATTTCATTATTGAACTAGTCCCTGGCACGAACCCTATCTCCATGGCACCATATAGAATGGCGCCAGCCGAGTTGAGAGAGTTGCAGAAACAGCTCGAGGAGTTATTGACTAAGGGCTTTATTTGCCCGAGCGTGTCACCCTGGGGAGCTCCAGTTCTTTTTGTGAAAAAGAAAGATGGGAGCTTGCGGTTGTGCATCGACTATTGCCAATTGAACAGGGTGACCATCAAGAACAAATATCATCTCCCAAGGATTGATGACTTGTTTGATCAGTTGAGGGGAGCGAGGTATTTTTCGAAGATTGATTTGTGCTCCGGGTATCATCAGTTGAGGATCAGGGAGGAGGATGTGCCTAAGAAAGCATTCAGAACCCGCTATGGACATTATGAGTTCCTTGTGATGCCATTTGGTGTGACTAATGCACCGGCGATGTTCATGGACCTGATGCAGAGGGTCTTTAGGCAGTATCTGGATAAGTTTGTCATCGTCTTCATTGATGACATATTGGTGTATTCCAAGACTCAGGCTGAGCATGAAGAACACCTTAGAGTGACCTTGCAAACTCTGAGAGAGCATAGGCTATATGCAAAGCTGAGCAAGTGCGAGTTTTGGATCACCGAAGTGAAGTTCTTAGGTCATGTGGTGAGTTCTGAGGGGATTTCAGTTGATCCGTCTAAGGTTGAAGCCATTATCAGTTGGCCTAGGCCTACCACAGTGACCGAGATCAGAAGCTTTCTTGGGTTAGCTGGTTACTATAGGAGATTCGTTCAGGGATTCTCCAAGATAGCTACGCCTATGACTAGGCTCACCCAGAAAGATGTGTCCTTTGTATGGACCGAGGAGTGTGAGAATGGCTTTTTAGAGCTGAAGAAAAGATTGACATCTACGCCAGTGTTGATTTTGCCAGAGCCTGATCAGGAGTTGGTTATCTATACTTGTAACATCCCGTAATTTTAATTAAATACATACGATAAATTATACGTATATCGAGATGTATGATACGCGTATATACATGCGTGTAGGATATACGCGTGTATGAAATACATACTATATGTAAGGAATATGAGCAAATAAATAAAATTATTAAATAAAGAATATAAGTTTTATTAGTGGAATGAGTTGGTTAATTAGATATGTGAATTGGAGTTGAATTAAATTGATTAATAGATGGGAAAGTTGGTTTGTTAACTTGGATGAGGAGCATGGGATAAAATGGGAAGTTGGTTTGTTAACTTGCATGAGGAGCATGAAATCATTTGGATATATAAATCTAAATAAATAAAAAAAATAAAAAAATAAAAAAATAAAATAAAAAAATAAAAAAATAAAAAAATCATTCTAGTTGCTTCCAACGTGTGGCAACTAGAATAATATAAAAACAAAAGTAATAAAAAAAAGGAAGAATAGAGAAGAGAGATGATATGAGTTGCAGCAAAAAAAAAAACAAGAGAAGCTGCAGAGAGAAGAACGAGAGAAACAGAGAGAAGAAGGGGAAGAAGAAAAAGAGAAAACGCGGGATTCGCGCCAAAATCGACGTGCCGGTAAGCTAATTTTGCTATTTTTCATCGTAAAATTACTATCTAAGCTAGATATAACGATTCTAGCGGACTAATTTTAGCTATGGGAGCCGTTTTGCGGCGTTTTGACAAATTGGGGTTTTGACCCAACGTGAATAGAAAATCCGCTAGAAAGGTAGAAAAACGTTCCCTGGACTGTTGGGACCCCGAATATGTGGTTAGATTCAATGTTATGATTTTTGGAGACCATTTGACAATTTTAATACAATTTACATCTTTCGGATGAATAGTAAAAATGAATAGTAAATAGTAAATAGTGAATAGTGAATAGTAAATAGTAAAAAATGAATAGTACTGTGAACGGTGATTTGATATTTTAGTAGCTACTGATATGGTAAATGATGATTCTAATGATACTCTATGGGTAATTTCAGTGTTTAAATTGAGGCTTAAGGGCATGGATAAACGCTTTTGAGGAAGCAATGACGTTTATTGTTGCTCGATTTTAGAGGTTGGCTTAGAAAACCCATGTAACCACTGTGAGTATAGTTTTCTTGATTTGCTTCTTGTATGACATTGTACGCATATAAAATGTTTGATTGTATGCATGTTATATTTATATATAATGCATTGAGTTTTATGGAACATGCAAACTGATTTTTAGCAATTGGAGTTTGTAATGATGAGGTTTTGCGAGTCCTCATTGTCATTTCGTTAGGCACTAGACCCGGATGAGGTTTTGCGAGTCCTCATTGTCAGTAGGTCTGTCCTAACAAGGGTTGGGATCCTTGAAATGACTGTTAATTGGGTAATGAGAGGTTGTGGCTACCTTGTAACGGCCATACAAGGGTTAGACCCGCTCTCTTGCCTTGCGGAGGAGGGAGATTTGTGCATTGTGTTATTGAAAATCATGAAATTTATGTTGTTGACATGTACAATATATTCGTTGAATGATGCATGTGTTGAATAAGTGTTTGAAAGGATTTTAAATGTCATATTTCTCTAAATGTATATAATTGTCATCTCAAGAACTATATTCACTGAGCTGTTGTTTGCTCACCCCATTTCCTCCAATATTTCAGGTATTGAGTCGAAGGTAAAAGGAAAATTCGTGAGTGAAAATCACGTGAGCCTTCGTCTGATATGTGTACGTATGCTTGGAGGAAATAACTTCTATTTTTGTTATTTTACTTATCACACATTATATATATATATGTATCACCTAGATGGGTTATGTGGTAAGATTATATAATGCTTGGGGTGATGGAATGAGATGATCATAGATATTTATCAAGTGAGAATTTAATTTGTGGAATGAATGGAATAAATGTGAATGGAATGATTATAAAGATCTATATTGGGTTTGATTTGTGGTATAGAAAAAAAAAATTCTGTACAATTTTGGGAGTTTTGTGAGAGTACGTGAAGGCTGACAGTGTATTATATACTGTATATGGGTATGTACAGTGTATGGTTCCTGTGCCGGTCATGACGTCAGCCTACGTCAGGGGCGTCGTGACAATACTGATGTCTCTCGTATCGGCTTGGGTTGCGTGTTAATGCAGAAGGATAGGGTCATTGCTTATGCATCGAGGCAGTTGAAGGTGCATGAAAAGAACTACCCTGTTCATGACTTAGAATTGGCCGCAGTGGTTTTTGCTTTGAAGATTTGGAGGCATTATCTCTATGGTGAGAGATTCACTTTGTATTCTGACCATAAGAGCCTCAAGTACTTGTTCTCTCAGAAGGAATTGAACATGAGGCAGAGAAGGTGGTTAGAGCTCCTCAAAGACTATGATTTTACATTGGAATACCACCCAGGTAAAGCCAATGTAGTGGCTGATGCATTGAGCAGGAAGCGGGTAAAGACAGTTATGGTAGCACACCAGATGTCTCATGAGTGGAGACTACTTGAGGCGGCTACGGTTATGAGTATATGTGCTACCCCTTCAGATTAGATTGTGATATGTGCTCAAATGAGAGCTCAGCCTACACAAGTCCAGGAGGTAATTGACCAACAGAGACTTGACGTTGATTATGGGATATACAAGCCTTGGGCTGAGAGCAGTGATTTTACTGATTGGCACTTGTCATCTGATGGTGCCTTGAGATTTAGGGAACGTTTATGGGTTCCCGCAGATCCACGACTTAGACAGAGTGTTCTCCAAGATGCTCACAGATCTCATTATGCTATTCATTCTGGCGGAACCAAGATGTATCATGATATGAAAAGAATGTATTGGTGGCCCGACATGAAGAGAGAAATAGCTCAGTTCATTCAGAGGTGTGAGATCTGTCAAAGAGTCAAAGCTGAGCATCAGAGGCCTGGAGGGCAGATGCAACCGCTTGCCATTCTTGAGTGGAAATGGGAGCATGTCACTATGGACTTTGTTGTGGGATTACCCAACACCCCGAGGAGACATGATGCTGTTTGGGTTATTATTGATCGCGTGACCAAGTCCGCTCACTTTCTACCGGTGAATACTAGGGATTCTATGGACAAGCTGAGCAGACTCTATATGCGGGAGATAGTCAGATTACATGGAGTGCCAGTTTCGATTGTGTCAGATAGGGATCCGAGGTTTACATCGGTATTCTGGCAGGGGTTGCAGAGGCAGCTCAGCACTAGACTAGATCTCAGTACCTCTTTTCATCCCCAGACGGATGGCCAGTCTGAGAGGTTGATATCGATTTTAGAGGATATGCTTTGAGCTTGTGTCCTTGAGTCCAGTGGTAACTGGGAGGAGTACATACATCTGTGTGAGTTCGCGTACAACAACAGCTATCAGTCCAGTATTGGCATGGCTCCTTTTGAGGCATTGTATGGTCGACCATGTAGATCTCCGATCTGTTGGACGAAGGTAGGGGATGTTGCGGTGATGGGACCAGAGTTTGTACAAGAACACACAGAGAAGATTAAGAGGATCAAGCATAATATGAAAGTAGTCCAAGACAGGCAGAAGAGTTACACTGATGCCAAGCGGAAGACCGTAGAGTTCGAGGTGGGTGACCAAGTTTTATTGAAGGTCTCACCTCAGAAGGGCCAAACTAGATTTGGGATAAAAGGCAAGCTCGCTTCGAGATTTATTGGGCCGTTTGAGGTTTTAGAACGAATTGGCCCCGTCGCTTACCGATTAGCCTTGCCACCTCAGTTAGCAGCAGTCCACAATGTCTTTCATGTGTCAATGTTGAGAGTGTACAAGAGTAATTTTGATCACGTCTTGGACTGGAGGAACATTGAACTGAGGCAGGATGGGACTTATGATGAGGAACCTATTCAGATACTTGACCGGAAGGTCCAGAGGTTACGTAACCGCGAGATTCCGATGGTTAAGGTGAGATGGCAGTTCCATGGTGAGGAGCAGGTTACTTGGGAGCGTGAGGACTACATGATGGAGCACTTTGCCGAGTTCATGGGCTTAGGTATTTCTTAACCTTAAAACTTCGAGGACGAAGTTCATTCTAAGGTGGGTGTGATGTGACGCCCCGAAAATTATTTCATCTAGCCCATAACTCAATTGCACTTTGCCCAAACTCTATGCGTTGCCTTGATATGTTTGGTGTTTGTTTGATGGTTGTTTAATGTTTGTATAGTTGATGCTTGATAATGTATATAAATATGTGTATCATAAATTGTATATGGGTCATGTTAAATTAAATAAAAATGCATATGTTATTATTTATGCATGGGTCCATTAAACCATGAATTGATATGAGTTAGGATTGATTGAATAAAATGATAAATGAGAATGAAAATTTGGTGTATTAAATGGATTTGACATTTAAAATACATGGAAGCATGAAATTGGTTAAAGTACATGTGGTTGGTATGGGTAGTATGGGACCAACACATGTGAAGGTTGGTGCATGAAAGTGGACAAGTGTCTCATGCCCTCAAGGAAGTGTTAGAATGAGTGGAGGGAATCAAGGAGAGAATCAAGGAGGGAATCAAGGAGAGAATCAAGGAGGGAATCAAGGAAGTGCTAGAAAGAGGTGAGTGGAGAGAAAGGAAAGAAGAAGAGAAAGAAGGAGAGAGTTGCAGGAGGAAGATCCCTGCGACATTTTCATCAAAGCGGTGAATCTTTGGAATATATGGTCAGATTGAGCTCAAAATTTGTCAGCAAGTTCGTAGCTTATGGTTATTAATTCTGTCGGTGGAGATCTTGATCAGAGGTTTCGTCTAAGAGATCTAACCTCTCAAACAAAGCTGGTCGGAAAGTCTGGATTTCTCGCGCCGTTTTGCTAAAACTTCTAGATCTCCTTAATCTACCGTTGGGTATGTCGTGTACAACGGATAGTTATGTATTCTGAACGGTGGAGATCTTGATTTAGTGTTTCTTCTGAGAGATCTAACCTCTGAAACAAAGCTGGTTGGAGATTCTGGATTTCTCGTGGTGTTTCGTTCAAACTTGTAGATCTCCTAAATCTACCGTTGGATGGATATCAAATTTGGTTATGTAGTTTATAACTGATATTTCTGTATTCTGAACTGTGGAGATGGGTATTCGTGTAGTATTTTGTGTGATATAGTCATCTGATTTTGAGTATTTGCAGCAGGAAAGGAGAAATTGTCTGATTAGAGACTTGTTCATCAAATATACTTATCTTTTCGGTCCACCGTTGGATTGGGCTGATATTTGGACAGAAGGTTTGTATCTTCACATACTTCAATCTGTACGGTTGAGTTTGTGATTAAATATTTCTGTTGGTATATTGAACATCTGAACAGAATAGTAAATGAAAAATTGGTAGGGTTGCTTGTATTAGACCTAAATTTAGAATATGAACTTAGACCTTTCCAAATAGCTTGCATGTCAACTATGTTGACCTAGTTGCCATTGTTGATGAACCCATGATGCAAAATCAGTGATATACATGGCTGAACATGGTGACCTAGTGTAAATCGACAATATGGCCTAAGTATGGGAAATTTCATATTTTAGGGCTTTTGATGCTTTTGGCCTAGAATCATTGAAGTGATGCAACTTATACCAATTTTTCTAAATGACCTTCTTGGTCTACCCTCAGTTCGGGAATTTGATTTTGATATCAAACTCATACCAAGGACTGGACCCATCTCAATTCCACCATACAGAATGTCCAATGTCGAGTTGGTTAAGTTGGACAAACAACTGAAGGAATTGAAGAGTAATGGCTTCATCAGAAAAAGTTCATCACCCTAGGGCGCTCCAGTTCTATTGGTTCTCAAAAAGGATGGTTCGTTACGACTTTGCATTGACTATCGCAAGTTGAATAAGGTCACCATCAAGAACATATACCCATTACCCAGGATCGATGACTTGTTCAACCGACTTAGAGATGCCAAATACTTCGCTAAGATTGATTTACGATCCGACTATCATCAACTCCAGATCAGAGAGTCGAACATAAATAAAACGGTTTTCAGAACTCGGTACGGTCTTTACGAGTTCTTAGTCATGTCGTTCGGTCTAACAAATGGACCTGCAGCGTTCATGGATTTGATGAACCGCATCTTCAGACTATATTTAGACCGATTCGTGGTGGTCTTTGTAGATGATATCTTGATATATTCTTCAACTGAAGAAGACCATAAGATATATCTGAGGATTGTCCTCCGGACCTTAAGAAGCCATCAGTTATATGCAAAGTTGAGTAAGTGCGAATTTTGGGCGAAAAGAGTTCAACTCCTAGGTCATGTGGTTTCAGGCAATGGCATTGAAGTGGATCCTTCAAAGGTTGAAGCGATTTTTAACTGGAAGCAGCCGACCACATTTACTCAAATTTGGAGTTTTCTTGGTTTGGCTGGCTACTACAGACATTTTATCAAGGACTTCTCAAAGATTGCTGAACATATGACCTAGCTCACTCGGAAAGACGTACGATTCATCTGGAATCCCACCTGTGAATCGTCAGTTCAGGAATTGAAGGAGCGCCTCACGACAACACCAGTACTAATCACTTTAAGAAATGGAGTTGGGTTTTCACTATACACCGATGCCTCTCTCCAAGGCTTAGGTGCAGTACTAATGCTAGAAGGCCAAGTTGTTGCATATGCTTCTATGCAACTAAAGATTCATGAGGGTAATTACCCAACGCATGACCTGGAACTTGCAGTGTTCATATTCGCACTTAAGTTATGGCGTCACTACCTATACGGTGAACGGTTTGAGGTCTTCTCAGATCACAAGAGTCTGAAGTGCATTTACACTCAGAGAGATTTAAAGCTCCGCCAAAGATGATGGTTAGAATTTTTGAAAGATTATGACTTTCAACTCCAATACCATCCCTGGAAAGCCAATGTTGTGGTTGATGCCCTGAGTAGAAAATCTTATGTTACTTGTACTCTTACCTTTGAAATGGGGAAGTTGGATTTGGAGATGGACAATTTTAACTTTCAGCTCATCAAGGAGAGAGGAAGATCACAACTTTCTCAATTATCAATAAACTCTAAGCTTATTTTAAAATTTTTAGAAGCTCATGCCAATGACCCTATGACGCCCCGAAAATTATTTCATCTAGCCCATAACTCAATTGCACTTTGCCCAAACTCTATGCGTTGCCTTGATATGTTTGGTGTTTGTTTGATGGTTGTTTAATGTTTGTATAGTTGATGCTTCATAATGTATATAAATATGTGTATCATAAATTAAATGAGTGGAGGGAATCAAGGAGAGAATCAAGGAGGGAATCAAGGAGAGAATCAAGGAGAGAATCAAGGAGGGAATCAAGGAAGTGCTAGAAAGAGGTGAGTGGAGAGAAGGAAAGAAGAAGAGAAAGAAAAGAAGAGAAAGGAAAGAAGAAGAGAAAGAAGGAGAGAGTTGCAGGAGGAAGATCCCTGCGACATTTTCATCAAAGTGGTGGATCTTTCGAATATATGGTCCGATTGAGCTCAACATTTGTCAGCAAGTTCGTAGCTTATGGTTATTAATTCAGGTCGGTGGAGATCTTGATCAGAGGTTTCGTCTAAGAGATCTAACCTCTCAAACAAAGCTGGTCGGAAAGTCTGGATTTCTCGCGCCGTTTTGCTCAACCTTCTAGATCTCCTGAATCTACCGTTGGATGGATATAACATTTGGGTATGTCGTGTACAACTGATAGTTATGCATTCGGAACGGTGGAGATCTTGATTTAGTGTTTCTTCTGAGAGATCTAACCTCTGAAATAAAGCTGGTCGGAGATTCTGTATTTCTTGTGGTGTTTTGCTCAAACTTGTAGATCTCCTAAATCTACCGTTGGATGGATGTCAAATTTGGATATGTAGTTTATAACTGATTTTTATTTATTCTGAACGGTTAAGATGTGTATTTGTTTAGTATTTTGTGTGCTATAGTCATCTGAGTTTGAGTATTTGCAGCAGGAAAGGAGAAATTGTCTGATTAGATACTTGTTCATCAAATATACTTATCTTTTCGGTCCACCGTTGGATTGGGCTGATATTTGGACAGAAGATTTGTATCTTCACATACTTCAATATGTACGGTTGATTTTGTGATTACATATTTTTGTTGGTATATTGATAAATCTGAACAGAATAGTAAATGAAAAATTGGTAGGGTTGCTTGTATTAGACCTAAATTTAGAATATGAACTTAGACCTTTCCAAATAGCTTGCATGTCAACTATGTTGACCTAGTTGCCATTGTTGATGAACCCATGATGCAAAATCAGTGATATACATGGCTGAACATGGTGACCTAGTGTAAATCGACAATATGGCCTAAGTATGGAAAATTTCATATTTTAGGGCTTTTGATGCTTTTGGCCTAGAATCATTGAATTGATGCAACTTATGTTTAATTAAGCATGATTAGAGTTGATTATGCTACTGATTTGGTGGTTGTGAGCATATCATGGGTTAGGCCTACTTGTGATCAAGTGACCAAATTTGAGCATGTTTATGCCTAAGGAATTGAAAATCAGTATTTTTGATTAATAGAATGGTTTATGTATGAGAACTATGCATTAGAGGCCTAAGTCATGTGATTTGAGTTGAATGATGGGATTAGATGGGATTTAGGCCTATTGTTTATATGTGGGCTGATTTATGGTTGATGTGTAATGTCTATGTGATTGAGCATAGAAATTGATGTATGGTAGGATATTGATGTATGTTTCAGGATCTTGATTGGGTTGATTCGGTTTGGTGGTCGTGTGTGGTTAAATACTCTCGCGAGGCTTGGTTGTGAGTAGAATTCATTTATGATTATATCTTTCATGTCATCATATCACTTATATATTGTATGTTGAAAGCATGAATGTGTTCTAATGTTTTGAATGATGCATTGATTTGAGAAAACCTTATGACTTTGGTTGGGCCCATCTATCTGGCTAATAGGGGGACTTAACCTTGTCATAGGAGGGTTTTAGGAAAGGAAGAGATTGGGGTCAACGGTACGGTGAAATAGACGTGCACTAGTAACCCAAAATAAACATGACTGGGATCAACGGTACGGTGAAATAGACGTGCACTAGTAACCCAATGCATGTGGAATGTGGATCCAAATTGATAAGCTTTTACTTGCATCGAACTTATTATAAATGCTTGATATCTATATGTTATGAGCTTTTAATCATGTTACACATTGACATGCATACATGATATTTATTGATGAGTATTGATAGCATAATTGAATTCTATTCACTGGGCTCCGTTGGCTGACCCTCATTTTCCTCTTTCAGGTCCTTCTGTCCCGAATAAGGGCAAATGAGTGTAGTTATATCTTTAGGGCCTTACCTGCGAGAGAATCCAAAGCCTCGATGTGAGTTGTGAGGCATTTTGATTGAACTGTGTTTTAAATTATGAAGTATTATATTTTGGATTATGTAATTATAACACTTACCACATTGTAGTATGGGTGAGTTGAGACTTGTTAGATAAACCATGTGGGAATATGACGGTTTTTATTTGTACCCACAATTTTGGACTTTATGTGTATGTCAATTTTAATGGACTGTAGGGATTATGATTTTATTTATGGTTCATTTTTATGGATTATCTCTTGTTTTTGATGATTAATACGGTGGGTAGTTTTGTTTAGTACCTTTTGATATTATGTCGTTGTTTGAAATAAGGCTCGTAGGGTCTCAACCACCTCATGGGAGTTGAGGAGTGGTCGGAGATGCCTACGTCGGGCGTCTCGCCCCGGCATTCCGCATGCCATTCCCTGCGGTGTTGGTGGTCTGGGGCGCGGGGTCGCCACAGTTGGTATCAGAGCCTGATTTTACTAGGTTTGGTCTATGTATTGAACTTAGATGACTTTGACCTAGGAATTGGGTGAGAGATTTAGGTGATTAAATGCTTAAAGGAACTAACTTAAAAGCCTTACTATCATATTTTCTGCGTGTATTATATGATATGGGTAGTTATGAGGCTTTGTTAATGTTTTAAATGTGTGATGGTTGCTCGTATTTCTACTTCTCAGTGTCATGAGGAGGAGCGAGATATTGGGACAGCCACGCACAGGGCCATCCGATGATGACCGGATAGGGTGGATGGAGGAGATTATTCAGGCACAGACTTCACAGATACAGGCCTTAGTGCAGCAGGTTGAGGCTATTGCTCGACAGTCACCTCAAACAATACCTCAGGAGGCGGGCACTAGCGGGGCTGAGGCTAGTGGAGCTGGAGGGGCAGCAGGACCTCAAATGGCTGTACCTCAGCCTATGCCTACACCTGCTCCTATTGTTGTGGAGAATCCCACTGATCGGCGGATCAGACTGCTAGAGAAGTTCATGAAGCTAAAGCCTAAGGAATTCACTGGTGGGGTTGACTTGAAGAAGGCCGAAGATTGGCTGAAGAATGTCGAGAAGATCAGTCGCTCCTTAGAGCTTGATGAGGAGTCTCAGGTCCTATGTGCTGCTCACACACTGGAGGGTGATGCAGAGGACTGGTGGCTTTCAGTGTTGGATACACAGGGGGCAGTGAAGAGTTGGGACACCTTCAAACGGTTGTTTTTACAGGCTTACGTTCCAGAGACTGAGAGACAGGCTAAGCAACTCGAGTTTTTGAATCTCGCACAGGGCACCATGTCAGTCAGGGAGTACGAGCTCAGATTTAGGCAGCTCGCAGTTTATGCTCCTGGGTTAGTTCAGACGCCGAGTGACAAGATTATGAGGTTTTCTTTGAACCTAAGGCCTGCGATCCGACAAGCCTTGTCTGTGACGAAGATGACTGATTTTACCACAGTGGTCCAGAGGGCCAAACAGTATGAGTTGGCTGAGCGGGTTGATGGTATGTCTACACGAGCAGCTCCAGGTGAACCGACTTCACAAGCAGAGTCTGTGGGACAGTTCCAAACTCCGTGGAAGAAAGAAAGATGGGAAAGGAAGAGAAAGTTTTATGGAAGAGCACAGTCTGATGGTGCTCAGAGTAAGGCATCCCAGGTTCAGATTGGTATGATGGCCTCACCAGTGGTTTCCTCTCCTGTTCCTATTCCTACTCAGGCACTGAGTGCACCAAGACCCCCATTCCCACAGAATGCTGGCCGAGGCAGAGGTAGAGGCCGAGGAAGCTATGTGACGACATCTCAGAATGGATCATCTGCGCCCAGGGCTCCGTTCTTATGTTATCAATGTGGGCAGGCTAGGCATAGGAAGTTAGAGTGTCCAAATTATCAGATAGCTCAAGGATTTTTGCAGCAGTCCAGTGCCAGAGAGACAGCGAAGGCAGCTACTGAGCCAGACCCGACAACATCCAGGACTTTGGTGGAAGGTACTCTTATTATTTGTGGTACTTCTATGCATGTATTATTTGATGTTGGGTCTACATTATCATTCATATCTGGCCGTATGGTAGATAGTTTGTATTTGACTCCCATTAGGGCTAGTACATGGTTAGTGGTGAGTACTGTAGCTGGGGAGAGGATCTACCCGAACATGATCTGTAGCCAGTGTGTGGTTCAGATTGGTGATGTTGAGATGCCTATTGACTTTCGAGTCCTAGAGTTTTTAGAGTTTGATGCAATTTTAGGGATGGATTGGCTCGCGGCTTATCATGCAGTTGTCGACTACAGGGTAGAGCTTCAGACCAGACAGCCACAAAAGGTAGATTTGTGACTGATGGAGATAGGGAGATTTTGGCTGGGTTAGTGCCTGATGAGGAAGAGACTAGTGAGGTGGTACTTGAGGATATTGCCATTGTTAGGGACTTTACAGATTTGTTCCCTGCGGATCTTCCAGGATTACCACCAAAGCGAGAGATCGATTTCATTATTGAACTAGTCCCTGGCACGAACCCTATCTCCATGGCACCATATAGAATGGCGCCAGCCGAGTTGAGAGAGTTGCAGAAACAGCTCGAGGAGTTATTGACTAAGGGCTTTATTTGCCCGAGCGTGTCACCCTGGGGAGCTCCAGTTCTTTTTGTGAAAAAGAAAGATGGGAGCTTGCGGTTGTGCATCGACTATTGCCAATTGAACAGGGTGACCATCAAGAACAAATATCATCTCCCAAGGATTGATGACTTGTTTGATCAGTTGAGGGGAGCGAGGTATTTTTCGAAGATTGATTTGTGCTCCGGGTATCATCAGTTGAGGATCAGGGAGGAGGATGTGCCTAAGAAAGCATTCAGAACCCGCTATGGACAATATGAGTTCCTTGTGATGCCATTTGGTGTGACTAATGCACCGGCGATGTTCATGGACCTGATGCAGAGGGTCTTTAGGCAGTATCTGGATAAGTTTGTCATCGTCTTCATTGATGACATATTGGTGTATTCCAAGACTCAGGCTGAGCATGAAGAACACCTTAGAGTGACCTTGCAAACTCTGAGAGAGCATAGGCTATATGCAAAGCTGAGCAAGTGCGAGTTTTGGATCACCGAAGTGAAGTTCTTAGGTCATGTGGTGAGTTCTGAGGGGATTTCAGTTGATCCGTCTAAGGTTGAAGCCATTATCAGTTGGCCTAAGCCTACCACAGTGACCGAGATCAGAAGCTTTCTTGGGTTAGCTGGTTACTATAGGAGATTCGTTCAGGGATTCTCCAAGATAGCTACGCCTATGACTAGGCTCACCCAGAAAGATGTGTCCTTTGTATGGACCGAGGAGTGTGAGAATGGCTTTTTAGAGCTGAAGAAAAGATTGACATCTACGCCAGTGTTGATTTTGCCAGAGCCTGATCAGGAGTTGGTTATCTATACTTGTAACATCCCGTAATTTTAATTAAATACATACGATAAATTATACGTATATCGAGATGTATGATACGCGTATATACATGCGTGTAGGATATACGCGTGTATGAAATACATACTATATGTAAGGAATATGAGCAAATAAATAAAATTATTAAATAAAGAATATAAGTTTTATTAGTGGAATGAGTTGGTTAATTAGATATGTGAATTGGAGTTGAATTAAATTGATTAATAGATGGGAAAGTTGGTTTGTTAACTTGCATGAGGAGCATGGGATAAAATGGGAAGTTGGTTTGTTAACTTGCATGAGGAGCATGAAATCATTTGGATATATAAATCTAAATAAATAAAAAAAATAAAAAAATAAAAAAATAAAATAAAAAAATAAAAAAATAAAAAAATCATTCTAGTTGCTTCCAACGTGTGGCAACTAGAATAATATAAAAATAAAAGTAATAAAAAAAAGGAAGAATAGAGAAGAGAGATGATATGAGTTGCAGCAAAAAAAAAAAACAAGAGAAGCTGCAGAGAGAAGAACGAGAGAAACAGAGAGAAGAAGGAGAAGAAGAAAAAGAGAAAACGCGAGATTCGCGCCAAAATCGACGTGCCGGTAAGCTAATTTTGCTATTTTTCATCGTAAAATTACTATCTAAGCTAGATATAACGATTCTAGCGGACTAATTTTAGCTATGGGAGCCGTTTTGCGGCGTTTTGACAAATTGGGGTTTTGACCCAACGTGAATAGAAAATCCGCTAGAAAGGTAGAAAAACGTTCCCTGGACTGTTGGGACCCCGAATATGTGGTTAGATTCAATGTTATGATTTTTGGAGACCATTTGACAATTTTAATACAATTTACATCTTTCGGATGAATAGTAAAAATGAATAGTAAATAGTAAATAGTGAATAGTGAATAGTAAATAGTAAAAAATGAATAGTACTGTGAACGGTGATTTGATATTTTAGTAGCTACTGATATGGTAAATGATGATTCTAATGATACTCTATGGGTAATTTCAGTGTTTAAATTGAGGCTTAAGGGCATGGATAAACGCTTTTGAGGAAGCAATGACGTTTATTGTTGCTCGATTTTAGAGGTTGGCTTAGAAAACCCATGTAACCACTGTGAGTATAGTTTTCTTGATTTGCTTCTTGTATGACATTGTACGCATATAAAATGTTTGATTGTATGCATGTTATATTTATATATAATGCATTGAGTTTTATGGAACATGCAAACTGATTTTTAGCAATTGGAGTTTGTAATGATGAGGTTTTGCGAGTCCTCATTGTCATTTCGTTAGGCACTAGACCCGGATGAGGTTTTGCGAGTCCTCATTGTCAGTAGGTCTGTCCTAACAAGGGTTGGGATCCTTGAAATGACTGTTAATTGGGTAATGAGAGGTTGTGGCTACCTTGTAACGGCCATACAAGGGTTAGACCCGCTCTCTTGCCTTGCGGAGGAGGGAGATTTGTGCATTGTGTTATTGAAAATCATGAAATTTATGTTGTTGACATGTACAATATATTCGTTGAATGATGCATGTGTTGAATAAGTGTTTGAAAGGATTTTAAATGTCATATTTCTCTAAATGTATATAATTGTCATCTCAAGAACTATATTCACTGAGCTGTTGTTTGCTCACCCCATTTCCTCCAATATTTCAGGTATTGAGTCGAAGGTAAAAGGAAAATTCGTGAGTGAAAATCACGTGAGCCTTCGTCTGATATGTGTACGTATGCTTGGAGGAAATAACTTCTATTTTTGTTAATTTACTTATCACACATTATATATATATATATATATATATATGTATCACCTAGATGGGTTATGTGGTAAGATTATATAATGCTTGGGGTGATGGAATGAGATGATCATAGATATTTATCAAGTGAGAATTTAATTTGTGGAATGAATGGAATAAATGTGAATGGAATGATTATAAAGATCTATATTGGGTTTGATTTGTGGTATAGAAAAAAAAAATTCTGTACAATTTTGGGAGTTTTGTGAGAGTACGTGAAGGCTGACAGTGTATTATATACTGTATATGGGTATGTACAGTGTATGGTTCACTGTGCCGGTCATGACGTCAGCCTACGTCAGGGGCGTCGTGACAATACTGATGCCTCTCGTATCGGCTTGGGTTGCGTGTTAATGCAGAAGGATAGGGTCATTGCTTATGCATCGAGGCAGTTGAAGGTGCATGAAAAGAACTACCCTGTTCATGACTTAGAATTGGCCGCAGTGGTTTTTGCTTTGAAGATTTGGAGGCATTATCTCTATGGTGAGAGATTCACTTTGTATTCTGACCATAAGAGCCTCAAGTACTTGTTCTCTCAGAAGGAATTGAACATGAGGCAGAGAAGGTGGTTAGAGCTCCTCAAAGACTATGATTTTACATTGGAATACCACCCAGGTAAAGCCAATGTAGTGGCTGATGCATTGAGCAGGAAGCGGGTAAAGACAGTTATGGTAGCACACCAGATGTCTCATGAGTGGAGACTACTTGAGGCGGCTACGGTTATGAGTATATGTGCTACCCCTTCAGATCAGATTGTGATATGTGCTCAAATGAGAGCTCAGCCTACACAAGTCCAGGAGGTAATTGACCAACAGAGACTTGACGTTGATTATGGGATATACAAGTCTTGGGCTGAGAGCAGTGATTTTACTGATTGGCACTTGTCATCTGATGGTGCCTTGAGATTTAGGGAACGTTTATGGGTTCCCGCAGATCCACGACTTAGACAGAGTGTTCTCCAAGATGCTCACAGATCTCATTATGCTATTCATTCTGGCGGAACCAAGATGTATCATGATATGAAAAGAATGTATTGGTGGCCCGACATGAAGAGAGAAATAGCTCAGTTCATTCAGAGGTGTGAGATCTGTCAAAGAGTCAAAGCTGAGCATCAGAGGCCTGGAGGGCAGATGCAACCGCTTGCCATTCTTGAGTGGAAATGGGAGCATGTCACTATGGACTTTGTTGTGGGATTACCCAACACCCCGAGGAGACATGATGCTGTTTGGGTTATTATTGATCGCGTGACCAAGTCCGCTCACTTTCTACCGGTGAATACTAGGGATTCTATGGACAAGCTGAGCAGACTCTATATGCGGGAGATAGTCAGATTACATGGAGTGCCAGTTTCGATTGTGTCAGATAGGGATCCGAGGTTTACATCGGTATTCTGGCAGGGGTTGCAGAGGCAGCTCAGCACTAGACTAGATCTCAGTACCTCTTTTCATCCCCAGACGGATGGCCAGTCTGAGAGGTTGATATCGATTTTAGAGGATATGCTTTGAGCTTGTGTCCTTGAGTCCAGTGGTAACTGGGAGGAGTACATACATCTGTGTGAGTTCGCGTACAACAACAGCTATCAGTCCAGTATTGGCATGGCTCCTTTTGAGGCATTGTATGGTCGACCATGTAGATCTCCGATCTGTTGGACGAAGGTAGGGGATGTTGCGGTGATGGGACCAGAGTTTGTACAAGAACACACAGAGAAGATTAAGAGGATCAAGCATAATATGAAAGTAGTCCAAGACAGGCAGAAGAGTTACACTGATGCCAAGCGGAAGACCGTAGAGTTCGAGGTGGGTGACCAAGTTTTATTGAAGGTCTCACCTCAGAAGGGCCAAACTAGATTTGGGATAAAAGGCAAGCTCGCTTCGAGATTTATTGGGCCGTTTGAGGTTTTAGAACGAATTGGCCCCGTCGCTTACCGATTAGCCTTGCCACCTCAGTTAGCAGCAGTCCACAATGTCTTTCATGTGTCAATGTTGAGAGTGTACAAGAGTAATTTTGATCACGTCTTGGACTGGAGGAACATTGAACTGAGGCAGGATGGGACTTATGATGAGGAACCTATTCAGATACTTGACCGGAAGGTCCAGAGGTTACGTAACCGCGAGATTCCGATGGTTAAGGTGAGATGGCAGTTCCATGGTGAGGAGCAGGTTACTTGGGAGCGTGAGGACTACATGATGGAGCACTTTGCCGAGTTCATGGGCTTAGGTATTTCTTAACCTTAAAACTTCGAGGACGAAGTTCATTCTAAGGTGGGTGTGATGTGACGCCCCGAAAATTATTTCATCTAGCCCATAACTCAATTGCACTTTGCCCAAACTCTATGCGTTGCCTTGATATGTTTGGTGTTTGTTTGATGGTTGTTTAATGTTTGTATAGTTGATGCTTGATAATGTATATAAATATGTGTATCATAAATTGTATATGGGTCATGTTAAATTAAATAAAAATGCATATGTTATTATTTATGCATGGGTCCATTAAACCATGAATTGATATGAGTTAGGATTGATTGAATAAAATGATAAATGAGAATGAAAATTTGGTGTATTAAATGGATTTGACATTTAAAATACATGGAAGCATGAAATTGGTTAAAGTACATGTGGTTGGTATGGGTAGTATGGGACCAACACATGTGAAGGTTGGTGCATGAAAGTGGACAAGTGTCTCATGCCCTCAAGGAAGTGTTAGAATGAGTGGAGGGAATCAAGGAGAGAATCAAGGAGGGAATCAAGGAGAGAATCAAGGAGGGAATCAAGGAAGTGCTAGAAAGAGGTGCATGGAAAGTGTGACATGCCCTAGTTTCCTCTTTTATAGCTAGTTAGTGACACCTTATTCATCACAGTCTTTAGGCTATTGTTGATTAAGTTTTTCACTTTATCATTTAGTCAAAGTACATTTACTTCTATTATACTTTTGAGACTTGCCTCTATTACAACAAAGGGGGTCCATATACTTCATTTTCTTCTTTAATGATTATATTTAATATTGTTAGATTTATTTTATAATGTTTTTTTAGCATTTATGCCGACTTTCATCTTCTTGTTAAAACGTAAAATTTTGCTATCTAGAAGCGTTTTCAATGTTATTTGGTTGGGGTACTATACTTTCAATGAATTGTCCAGCTACCTTATTGCTTTTAATTATACCATATGCCAGTCTTATTGGATTGACACCTTGAAATAGAATAATATTGATGAAAAGAAAAATAACACATTATTAAAATTGTTCATGTTCTCTTTTTATCAACTAGAGTCAAAGGAGAACTTTGGGGGAGAGGCAATTCTCATTGTGGTTCCTTTGATAAACAAAATCCCAGTGTCACACACCTCATGTAGGTGTCTCTCTCTCTCTCTCTTTAACAAGTTATAAGGTCATGCTAAGGTCATCTTAGATATTTTACTTGAAGAGTTTTTGGTTGCATATATTTTTATCTTTGACATCATATAGAGTGCAATAAATTATCTTGATGCTCTTAACATTTGTGTCTTCCTTAATTATAATGAGTCAAAAAGGGTTACTGTTGTTGTAATCTTGTTATGCATAAATTTGTATCTCTTTTTATTTATTTTTTTCTTGAGCATTTTAATTTGTTTATTATCTCTCATAACGTCATTGAGTCTAATCTCATTCATTTTAATTCTTGTTGTCTCATTCGCCATCTCATATAGATATTACATCATTGTCTACCACTCACTCGAGAACCAACCAATTCTCTATTTTCCTAACTACTTCTTTTGTAAGGATAAAATCATGAGTTTTGCATATGTTGATATCACATTTCCAACAATTTCCGATGCTCACCCCTTAATAATTAGTGGTGCTCTATCCCTTACTATTGCCACCCCATCTCCTTGTGTGATTCTAAGTCTACTTACTAGTTGAGGCCCTGTTTCGTATATAATTTTAATCTAGTTTTCTATTTTTAAATTCAAAATTCTTTTAAAAAAAATTGTTTGGTTTATTATTTTTAAAATACTTAAAAAATTGAACTTTAAAGGAAATGAAGATATTACAGAAGGTATTTTCTATGTTTGTAAAAGAAAACTATAAAAAAGCTTTTTAAAAATTTATTTTTAAAAGTAGTTTTTAAATCATATGTCAAACAGGTCCCTAGATTTTTTCTTATTTTTGTTATTGTTATTAAAGTCATTTTCTTTGTTTCTAGTATTTATTTATCCATGGCCTTTTTGGTCTTAACTGTTATATGGCAACTCTTGATCCTCTTGGTTTAGTAGTAAGTTATGATTGAATTGCTACTCTCTACTTTGCATAATACGAACAATTGAGATTTGGCATCACTCCCTTCTAGTAAAAATATAGTTGGCTCTCATACTCTATAAGGTCAAGACCAAGTCTAATGATCAATTTAATGATGCAAAGCATGATTGTTTGTAAAAGAATTCAATTTCCCCAATTGTTAAGATGACTACTCTTCCTACTTTTATTTCAATTGTTCGTCTATCATTGACATATTTCTCAAATAGATGTTATAAATCATTGTTAATTTTGCCTTAGCTTCTATAATTTTTTTCTTTCATTGTAATTCCTTCATGAGATGTATTAATTGTCCTAATCTTATCAAAAGTAATGCAAATTGGAAAGTTGGGAGGAAAGGTGTAGTCTCAAATCTTTGTAATAGGTATCAAGATCAAAGGGATCCCCCTCAACAGGAAAAGGTATGCTCTTTGTACTAGACTCATGCCTACTTACTACTTCAAAGTTTAACATAAGGTTGAAGTGTCTTTGATAGAACCCTTGATATCACCTTAATTACTCAAAATTTATTGGTAAACAAGTAAGTTTCACTACACATTTGTTTGGATTATGTTTGAGTTGAACTCACTAATCATCCTTATTAAAGTTTATACTAATAAATAAAGTACTATTAGAAGTCCCCTGATTCAAGCATTAGGATCATGTTGGACTTCAAATTGCTATTTACCATTGTTATTAGTGAAGCAATATAATAATGACTCCTATCCATTTAAGTTTTCTTGGTTCGTATACTTACTTATGATGACTTAATATTTTGAAACTTTTGTCTTAAGAATAACCGACTCTCATGTAAGTTAGTAAGCATAATATAAAACTTTACAACATTACCAAGGTGATTCATACTATTGGCATCTTTTGCCCTTGTAATTTGTTGACTTGCTTATTTTTAGACTTTGCTTCTTTTCTATTACTTTATCATTTATTGTCTTTTCTGCTATCTCTAATTATTAATTTTTTTTAGATCACAATTAAAAATGATGAAGGTTGTCATTGTTCTTAGCAACAATGAAGATGTGAGCAACACCATTAATTTTGCTCAAGAGGGAGATGACTTGTCTTTATAATTTTAAGTTCATAGATCAATTATTATAATTTTTCTACTTCGTATTAATGTTGATAAAATTTTGTCATTGTCTCAGGCTCAATAACATAAAATGTTAAAATACACATTCAATTAAAGAAATAGATCTCTAACTATCCAAAGGATTTTTTTATTTTCAGAAACACACTTCAATCCTACTAGAAGGAACATGAAGACAACAATCGTCATGCTGGTGATCTTGAAAATGTCATGGCTAGTGTTGAAAAAGATAAATAAAATAACACTGAAATGTTTATAGGTATTAAGAATTTTATTTTTTTTTTGTGATAAAATGACAAAAACTATTAATTTTTTTTTCCAAGTATGTCTAAGGATCTATGTTGGATTGCAATAACTATGATTATAAGCTCTGTAGATATTTTTTTATTTACAAATCTTATCTTTTTCTTTCTTTTTATTGCATAAAAATAAAAATACTTAAACATGTTTTTTAACTTTTCATAATCATAATAACTTCATCAAGAGGATAATAATACTTAAAGTTTTCCTTTTGCTCATGTACTAGTAGGTAATACACACACACACACACATAGCATTAAATAATCTATATTTCACATAATATTAATTACATATATAGTTTCTTAATATTTTTTTATATCTATATGTTATACTCAATGTTGGCCCAGCTATGTCCAAGAGGGGGGTGAATTGGACACTTAGCAGATTTTAAGCTTTCTTAAAATCTACTATGGACCTTCTTACGGGTGAAGATCAAACTGATACACTTTCTCAACTTGCGGGTGTGAGAACTATCGTTTCTCAACTTACAGGTGTGAGAAGACCGTTTCTCAGCTTCCGGGTGTGAGAAGACCGTTTCTCAACTTCCGGGTGTGAGATGACCGTTACAACTTCAAGCAACACTCGCTCTTGCCCAGTGACTAACCAATCATTGCAAATTTAATACAAGATGAGATATGATTCCCTTTACTTAGAATCAAAGTGATACTTACAAAGCTTTGGATTGAACCTTCTGTGATCACAAATTCAGCAAAATATGTATGATGAAGTTTACGCTGAAAACAAGTCCAAAGAGCTTTTGTCTTCTTCAATGGATTGTCAAAATAATGAAGATGAAGTTCAAACAATCCAAAAAACTTGAAGTTTTTCTTTCAAAAGATCGTAAGATTAAGCACAAGTGAAAGACGACTAACTTTCGAAAAGTGTTTTGGCACAAATGAAAACTGTTAATACGTTTTGAATGAATATCAGTTTTCGTATATCATTAGTAGTTTTTCTGCTCTAAGGCAGCACATATATATAGGAATAACAAAAACGCAATGGACTTCATGATTTTGGAGCTTTAGGTTATTTCAAATACAACGTATACTTTCTTTCCCGAAATGGATCGATTAAGCTCAATGCACATTACGACGATAACATCTGAATCATCTGATCCTTTCACGAAGAGAGAATGTTTTGACATGCTTTTTAGAACGTTCAAAAAGTTCTGAAAAAGTTATTGTACGATTCTGAAAAGTTCTGAAAAAGTATTCGTACGGTTCTGAAAAAAGTAACAGAAATGGTGCTCTTGTCAGAATAGCAACATTTGTTTAATTAGCAACCTTGCGCATAATATTAACTTTTGTCATTTTGTTCCTTGAGGGCGCTCATGAAGCATAAGCGTCCTGCTAAACATTGAAGTGAGAGCGCTACTAAGTCATAAGCGTCTTGACTTACTTTGACGATTTAAACAACTCAAAACATGAGGGTGCTACTTCGCAGTAAGCGTTTTGCTTTGTTATAAAAACATTGAACACACGAGGACGCTACTCAAGAGTTAGCGTCCTGAAATTTAAAATCAGTTTTAAAACAATGTTGAGTACGTTGAAGGACAGTAAGCGTCCTGAGGGCTATTAAGTTGATTATAAAGATGATGACGCTCCTACACAAGTAACGTCCTAATAATTTATTTAACTTATAACTATCAACGTCTTTGAAGATAGAAATCACTTGAAAACATAAAGAACTTCCAGCGAGCTGAGACTTAGTTAGCGTCCTGACATTCTCAAAGGTTGATAAAAGAAAGGTCGCTACTTACAGGTAAGCGTCTTTATTAATCAGTTCAATTCAACCTTAAGCGTCCTAATATTTTATCAGCGTCCTTACTCATCAAATCCAGGAGGGCGTTGTTAAAACATTAGTGTCCTAAAAGACTTTATAAAAATGATTTTTGATTTCTCGATTAAAGCTCGATAAAACATAATGTAACCAGATTAAATCGAATATGCAAACGATCGATTAAAACATACAGGCATACATATCGCTGAATCATATGACATAGAAGGTCCTACAACCTATCATAATCTAATAATACAACCGAACATCTTCAAATGATCATGGTCTTCAAGAAGACCTTTAATACGTTCGCCATGCATCATTGATTCTTTGAAACCTTCAAGTAAGATTAGATATGCCATATGTGCAGTAATATCATAAGCAAAATGTGGTTTGTAATCATCAAAATATCTTTCATATTAGGGACATATTCTCGTAAGGGACGTGAGGATAATTGGTTCAACAATCTCTCCCTTTTTGATGATTTCAAACACATTACTATAGGCTTTGAAGCAAGCTAATAAAATGATGTGTGTATGCATGAAATGCAATACTAATGATCCTTGATTCATATGTTATGAGTGTAATTCCAAGGAATGTACATAGAACGTTACTAAGACTCCCCCTTAGTGTTAAACTCCCCCTGAATATATGATGCTTCAATGATATTACTTCTCCCCCTTTTGAAATATCAAAAAGAGTAAAGTATCATGAAATATGTCTCCCCCCACATAAAGGTAAGCATCACAAATCAGTCTTAGAGAACATGCCAAGTTCTCTTCGAATGTGAACAAACTGGTCTTTTGGTAAGACTTTAGTAAATATGTCAGCCAGTTGTTCTTTGGTTCCAATGTGAGATAATATGACTTCTCCATTTTGCACATGATCCAGTAAAAAGTGAGTCTTATTTGAATATGCTTAGTTCGGGAGTACAATACAAGATTTTTAGATATGTTAATATCACTAGTATTATCACACAAAATCTCAGCACATTGAATAAATATTTGATAATCCTGAAGTTGTTGTTTCATGTAAAGAACCTGAGAACAACTTCCAGCTGTAATATATTCTGCTTTAACTATGGATAGTGCCACGAAGTGTTGTTTCTTGCAAAACCAAGAAATCAAAAAATTTCCAAGAAACTGACAAAATCCAGAGGTACTTTTCCTATCAGTGAGACTACCGACATAGTCAGAGTCTACATAACTTCTGAGATCAAATGAAGTACCTTTGGAATACCAGATTTCTAAGTGTGTTTTGCCATTTATTTATCTGAATTTTCGTTTGACACACTTTAAATGAGATTCTTTGGGTTCTGATTGAAATCTTGCACAAAGGCAGACATTGAACATAATGTCAGGTCGACTTGCAGTTAAGTACAACAGACTTCCAATCATACTTCTATAAAGTTTTGAGTAAATTAATTTACTTTTTCATCCTTATCTAATTTGATTGCAGAGGTGTAGGGAGTATCAATCAATTTCAAATTGTGCATTTAAACTTTTTAACCATTTCCTTAGCATACTTTGATTGACTTAAGAAGGTGCCTTTTGGCATTTGCTTAATTTGTAAGTCGAGAAAGTATGCAAGTTCTCCCATCATACTCATTTCAAATTTCTTTTGCATTAATTTATAAAACTCATTACACAATTCTTTGTTTGATGCACCAAAAATGATATCATTCACATATATTTGAATAATATTTTCATTATGGTGTTTGATAAACAAAGTTGGATCAAGTTTTCCTTTCTGAAACTTATGATCTAAAAGAAATGAACTCAGTCGATCATACAAAGCTCTTGGAGCTTGTCTTAATCCATATAAGGCTTTGTGGAGTTTGAACACATATTCCGGGTCTTGAGCATCTTCAAACCTCAGAGGTTGTTCCACATATACTTTTTCGTTGATGTATCCATTTAAAAAAACACTCTTTACATCCATTTGGTATAAAGAAAAATTCTTGTAACAAGCATAGGCAAGTAGCATCCTTACTGCATTTAATCTTACTACTAGGACAAAAGCTTTTTCGAAGTCTATGCCTTCTTCTTGGTTGTACCCTTGTGCAACCAATCTAGCCTTATTGCGGACAATAATACCTTGTTCATTCTTTTTGTTTCTAAAAATCCATTTGGTTCCAATAACAGATTGATTAAAAGGTCTAGGAACTAATTCCCATACTTTGTTTCGTACAAAGTGTCATAGTTCGTCTTGCATAACAACAATCCAGTTTTCATCTTTCAGTACCTTTTCCACTTTAATTGGTTCAAATTGTGATACAAAAGAAACAAGCTCCCGATCTTTTTGAATTGAAGGTCTAGTGGATACACCCTTTCGTGGATCTCCTAAAATTTGATCTTGGGAAAGACCTTGAAGCAGTCTAGAGTTTTTAGAAGATTCTAAAGATGGTTCAGGTTCAAGATCTATAATCTTAGTTGTTTTGGGTTCATCATCATCGAAATTCAATTGTTTAAATTCCTCATCAAGAATTTTCTTATTTTCATTTTCATCAAAATTTTCATGAATTGATTATTCTATAGTTTAATTAGATTTGTTGAACACTCTGTAGGCTCTACTATGAGAGGAATATCCTAAGAAGATTCCTATGTCTGACTTAGGTTCAAACTTATCTAGATTATCTTTATCATTAAGAATAAAACATTTGCATCCAAAAACTCGGAAGCAACTAATGTTGGGTGTTCTACCCTTCCATAGTTCATATGGAGTTTTATTCAAATCTCTTCTGATTAGAACTCGATTCATCACATAGCAGGCAGTGTTAATAACTTCACCCCCAAAATGATTTGCAATGTTATACTCATTAAACATTGTTCTACACATTTCCTGTAGTGTTATATTCTTTCTTTCAACTACACCATTTTGTTGTGGTCTCCTAGTGGCTGATAGATGGTAAGTGTAACCTTGATTGTTACAAAATTCTTTGAGATTTTTATTGACAAATTCACTACCTCTATCACTCCTAATTATGTTGATTTTGTAACCCTTTTCATTTTTGACTCTCTTAAAGGATTTTATAAATGTTTCACATGCATCAAATTTATGAGCTAATAGAAATACCCATGTGAATCGAATAAAGTCATCAACAATAACAAATACATAAGATTTACCACCTAAGCTTTGGGTTTTGGTTGGTCCGAAAAAATCCATGTGAATCAGTTTGAGAGCTCTAGAGGTTGATTGATGCCTTTTACTCTTAAATGATGATCGGGTATGCTTACCAAGTTGACATGGTTCACACACCTTGTTGTTTAAGAAAGTTCCTTTTGAAATACCCTTGGCAAGATCATGTTTAACAATTTTAGATATGTTATCCATACTAACATGAGCTAATCTCCTATGCCGTAGTCATGCATCATTACAAGAGATAGCACTTAAACATGTTACATTTTGTTTCTTCATATCATTACAGTTTGTGCAATACACATTCATAAGTCTAGATGCCATGAATGCAACAGTTTTATCAGCATGCTTGACAGTGCACCTATTTGCTTCAAATGAAACGTCATAACCCTTGTCACATAATTGACTTATGCTCAAGAGATTATGCTTCAACCCTTTAACATAAAGTACATCAGATATGGATAGAAAATTGTTACTAATAGTTCCGATGCCTTCAATGTCACCATTGTTGTCATCTCCGAAAGTGACCTTTCCTCCTTTCTTCTTTTCAAGGCTCAGAAATTTAGATTTATCTCCAGTCATATGCCTTGAGCAGCCACTGTCTAGATACCATATATCTTCATTTTTGCATATATACACAACATAAAATATTTTTGACTCTGGTACCCATGCAAGTTTGGGTCCATGCATGTTAGCATCAGTAAGAATAGATTTTTTAATCCATGCATATTTCTTTTTCTTTCTACTTAAGACATTACATCTAAGTATGGTATGACCTTCCTTATGACATTTTTGGCATGTTGGTTGTTTGGTCAGTAAGGTATTGTATTCCTTTTGTTTCGACCCTTGAGTATAGCCTAAGTCAGCTTTGTCAAATGGACATATTTGTGATCTTAGCATCATGTCAAAAAACTTTTGACCATTTGTGAATTTAGTCATGGTGCAGTTCAGGTCTTCTTTTTCCTTTCTAAGAGTTTCATTTTCAATTTTCAGTTTCCCAACAACTTTCTTAAGTTGTTCATTGTCTAGAGACTTTCTGTCTAGATCTTCTTGTTGGAATTCTATTTCCTCAAGAGCTTCTTCAAGACTATGCTTGAGTTTTTCATTTTTCTTGGTCTCTTTACAAAGTTTTGTCTTAAGTTCTTGAATATGAGCATAGAGCTCATTAAGTTTGTCAATGGGTTCATATTTTACCACGGTACTTTCCATTAAGCATAGTGCAGCAGTGTGATCTGAATCTGCTTCATTTTCACTTGATCTTGAATCATCCCATGTAGCTTTGAAAACTTTTTTGTCCTTTCTATATGAGCTAGAGTTCTTCTTATATTTAACGAGACATTCGCTCTTTACATGACCTGGTTTGTTACAACCGTAGGATATTAACTCTACAAGTTTAGACTCGGGTTTCTTTCCTTTGTGAAACCTTGAGTAAGAGCTATTCTTACTCTTTCTCCTATGCAACTTGTTAAACTTTCTAGACAACATAGCCATGTCATATTCTGAGTCTGAATCATTTTCAGAATCAGTTTCAGCATTGAGGGTAATAGATTTCTTTTCTTTTTCCTCAACCTTAACCGGGCTCATCTTATCTTTTAACTTCATTTCTTGAACCATTAATGAACCACATAGTTCATCAAAAGTGTATTCAGCCAGATTCTTGGCTTCTTCAATGGCCGTGGCCTTGGGTTCCCATTCTCTGGGTAGGCCTCTTAGAAACATTCTAACAGTTTCTTCTTGGTCACAGATTTTTCTTAGGTTATTCATCTCATTGATGTTTGTTGTAAACCGAGCAATAGCCTCAGCTATCGAGTCAGTTTCCTTCATCCTATAGGTCTCATATTTTTCAACTAATAGTTGGAGCTTTGCCTTTTTAACTTGCAAAGTTCCTTCGTGGGTGACCTTTAACTTGTTTCATATTTCCTTAGCGGTTTCACACGTATTAACTCTGTTGAACTCTTTGATTGATAAATTGCAAAACAAAATGTTTATAGCTTGGTTATTCAATAGTTCTCTTTTCTTTTCTTTGGTACTCCATTCGTTTATTTCATTCGGGACAGTAGCACCGTCAACTATTGTAGTAGGTGTTGGACAACCGTTTTTCACAACATCCCACATCTCTAGATCTTGGGCTTTTAGGTAGTACCTAATTTTAGTTTTTCAGTGTGAATAGTTTTCTCCCTTGAACAGTGGTGGTCAGTTAGTAGAGTTTCCTTCACTTGAGAGATAAGTATTTTTTTCGTTTTGTCCTACCATACTCAATCAAAGATAGTTAGATACTTTGACGATTAACCTGCTCTGATACCAATTGTTGGCCTAGCTATGTCCAAGAGGGGGTGAATTGGACACTTAGCAAATTTTAATCTTTCATGCATTTTAGAACATTCAAAAAGTTCTGAAAATGTTGTACGATTCTGAAAAGTTCTGAAAAAGTATTCGTATAGTTCTGAATAAAGTAACAGAAATGGTGCTCTTGTCAGAACAATAACATTTGTTTAATTAGCAACCTTGCGCATAATATCAACTTTTGTCGTTTTGTTCCTTGAGGGCGCTCATGGAGCATAAGCATCTTGCTGAACATTGAAGTAAGGGCGCTACTTTACAGTAAGCGTCCTACTTTGTTTTAAAAACATTGAACACACGAGGGCGCTACTCAAGAGTTAGCGTCTTGAAATTTAAAATCAATTTTAAAACAATGTTGAGTACGCTGAATGACAGCAAGCGTCCTGAGGGTTATTAAGTTTATTCTAAAGATGAGAGTGCTCCTATACAAGTAGCGTCCTAATAATTTATTCAACTTATAACTATCAGCGTTCTTGTAGATAGAAATCACTTGAAAACAAAAAGAACTTCTAGCGAGCTGAGACTTAATCATCGTCCTGACATTCTCAAAGGTTGATAAAAGAAAGGTTGCTACTTACAGGTAAGCGTCCTTATTAATCAGTTAATTTCAACCTTGAGCGTCCTAATATTTTATTAGCGTCCTAACTCATCAAGTCCAAGAGGGCGCTGTTAAAACATTAGTGTCCTGAAAGACTTTATAAAAACGATTTTTGATTTCTCGATTAAAGCTCGATAAAACATAATGTAACCAGATTAAATTGAATATGAAAACGATCGATTAAAACATGCAGACATACATATCGCTAAATCATATGACATAGAAGGTCCTACAGTCTATCATAGCTAATCATACAACCAAACATCTTCAAATGATCATGGTCTTCAAGAAGATCTTTAATACGTTCGCCATGCATCATTGATTCTTTAAAACCTTCAAGTAAGATTAGATACGCCATATGTGTAGTAATATCATAAGCAGAATGTGGTGTGCAGTAAGATTAAATATGCCATATAAGCAGAATGTGGTTTGTAATCATCAAAATATCTTTCATATTAGGGACATATTCTCGTAAGGGACGTGAGGATAATTGGTTCAACACTCAATAGGTGCTATCTGCAAATGAAGCAAAGCTAAATGAGATGATCACAAATGAAGTATACCTTGCTCCTGCTTCGAGCTTGGTGCCTCCATCCCCAAACAACATTACAAATATCAATGTTATCAAAAGCTTAATCATTTATGTTAGTTTATTAAATAATTAAAATATAATATCATATTAGTTCTTACTAATATTGGCCCATATATGTCCAAGAGGGGGGTGAATTGGACACTTAGCAGATTTTAACTTTTCTTTATAATATACGGAATACTGAAAACAGATTAAACAAAGTAGAGCAAATAAGTACACTGATGACAAAGGGACAATGCAATCAAGATTTATAGTGGTTCGGCCTCGCCTATATCTACTACTTAACATCCTCAGTTAGGATTTGTTCAAACTTCACTATGGATCTTCTTACGGGTGAAGAGCAAACCAGTACACTTCTCAACTTACGGGTGTGAGAACTACCATTTCTCAACTTATGGGTGTGAGAAGAACCATTTCTCAACTTACGGGTGTGAGAAAAATCGTTTCTCAACTTATGAGTGTGAGAAGACTGATACAACTTTAAGCAATACTTGTTCTAGCTCAGTGACTAACCAGTCACTAAAATCTGAATACAAGATGAGATATGATTCCCTTTACTCAGAATCAAAGTAATGCTTACAAAGCTTTGAATTGAACCTTCTATTATCACAGGTTATCATAGATTCAACAAAATACGTATGATGAAGTTCAGCTGAAAATAGGTTCAAAGAGCTTTTATCTTCTTCAATGGATTTTTGAAAATGATGTAGATGAAGATCAATCAATCCACAAGACTTGACGTTTTTCAAAAGATCGTATGTTCAAACACAAAATAAAAGACTAACTTCCAATAGTTTTTTGCACAAGTGAAAACTATTAATACGTTTTTGAATGAATATCAATTTTCGTATATTGATTCGTTATTTATCTGCTATAAGGCAACATATATATAGAAATAACAGAGGCACAATGAACTTGGTGAATTTTGGTGGACTAGGTCATTTCAAATACAACGACTACATTCTTTCCCGAAATAGACCGATTCAGTTCTGTGCATATTACGATGATAGCACCTGAATCTTCTGATCTTTCACGAAAAAGGAATGTTCTGATAAAATATTAGAACGTTCTGAGAAGATTCAAAAAATTTTGAAAAAGTTTTTGTACGGTTCTAAAAAAGTGAACTGAAATAGTGTGTAACTGTCAGAACAGTAACATTGTTGAATTAGAGTCCTGACGCATTATATCAACTTTGTCGTTTTGTTTCTTTGAAAGCGCTCATGGAGCATAAGCGTATTCCTGAACAGTGAAGTGAGGGTGCTACTAAATTGTAAGGGTCCTGACTTACTTTACGATAGAAAAGGCTGAACCTGAGGGCATTAATGCACAGTTAGCGTCTTGTTTTGTTTTAAAAACTTTTAAACATAAGAGAGCGCTACTCACAAGTAAGCGTCCTGAAATCTTCAAATGGTATTAAGTGCGTTGAAGGGCAGTAAGCGTCTTAAAAGTTATTAAGTTAATTTTAAAGATGAAGGCGCTCCTATGCAGGCAGCATTCTGATAGTTTATCTAACTTATAACTATTAGCATCCTTAAAGATATAAATCATTTAAAAACTTAGAGACCTTTCAGCGAGCTGATGCTAGATCAGCGTCCTAACAACTTCATAGGTTGACTTTAAGTGAGATCGCTACTTAGAAGTAAGCGTCCTGATTAATCAGTTCAATTCAACCTTGAATGAGTGTCAGCGTCCTGACTTATCAAGTCCACAAGGGCGCTATTAAAACATTAGCATCTTGATAGACTCTATAAAAATGGTTTTTAATTTTTCGATTAAAACTCGATTAAACATGATTAAAAACAACATATTTTCGGTTTAAATCAAATATGCAAATGATCGAAAATCAATTCGACTAAAACATGTAGTCATGCATATTGCTGAATCAAATGGCAGAGAAGGTTCTACAACCTAACACAATCTAATCATACACTTATATGTCTTCACATGATCATGGTCTTCAAGTAGATCTTTTAATGTGTTTACCATGCATCATTTATTCTTCGAAACCTTCAAGTAAGATTAGATACGCCATGTATGCAGTATTATCATAAATAGAATGTGGTTTGTAATCAACAAAATATCTTTCATATTAGAGACATATTCTCGTAAGGGACATGAGGATAATTGGTTCAACAATCTCCCCCTTTTTTATGATTTCAAACACATTAGTATAGGCTTTGAAGTAAGCTAAGATAATGATGTGAATATGCATGAAATACAGTGAATAATGCATTACTAATATTCCTCGTGTCATATGACTATAGGAATATACTAATGCTCCCCCTTAGTGTTAATCTCCCCCTGAATATATGATGCTTCAATAATATACTTCTCCCCCTTTTGAAAACATCAAAAAAAGTAAAGTATCATGAAATATTTCTCTCCCCAAATAGAGGTAAGCATCAAAATATCACAAATCAATCTTAGAGAACATGTCAAGCTCTATTCAAATGTGAACAAACGGGTCTTTTGGTAAAACTTCAGTAAATATGTCTACCAATTATTTTTTGGTGCCAATGTGAGACATAATGACTTCTCCATTTTGCACATGATCCCGTAAAATGTGATGTCTTATTTGAATATGTTTAGTTCAGGAGTGCAGTACAAGATTTTTAGATATGTTAATAGCACTAGTATTGTCACACAAAATTTCATCACATTGAACTAATATTTGATAATCTTGAAGTTGTTGTTTCATGTATAGAACTTGAGAATAGCAACTTCCAGCTGCAACATATTCTGCTTCAGTCGTGGATAATGCCACTGAGTGTTGCTTCTTGCAAAACTAGTAAATTAAAGAATTTTGCAAGAAAGTACAAAATTCGGAAGTACTTTTCCTATCAGTTAGACTACAGGCATAGTCGGAGTCTACATAACTTCTCAAACCAAAGGTAGTACCTTTGGAATACCAAATTCCTAAGTGTGTTGTACCATTTATGTATCTGAATATTCATTTGACACATTTTAAATGAGATTATTTAGGTTCAGATTGAAATCTTACACAAAGACAGACACTGAACATAATGTAAGGTCGACTTGATGTTAAGTACAACAGACTTCCAATCATACTTCTATAAAGTTTAGAATCAATTGCTTTGCTTTTTTCATCCTTTTTTAATTTGATTGCAGAGGTACAGAGAGTATCAATTGATTTCAAATTATTCATTTGAAAGTTTTTAATGATTTCCTTACCATACTTTGATTGCTTATGAAGGTGCCTTTTGGCATTTGCTTAATTTGCAAGTCGAGAAAGTATAAAGGTTAAGCGGTTCATCACTTAGCACACCCCTAAGTATATTTTGATGATTACAAACAAAATCTTTTTTGGTGCTAACGAGTTTCAATCAAGGATATATCTCAACACCTCAAGAAAGCAAAAAACTAAAGAACGATTCGATCAAGAAATTCAAGATCACATCATACGTTCACAAACGATTCGTTCAAGGACTTCACAATCACATCATTCGATCAACGGTCACGATGTCCAACTCAAGCGCGAAGTTTATATTGATGATCTCACAATTATGAGTTGAATTTAGAGATTATGAGAAGAATACACAAAGTATGTAAGGTATCTTTCTCTAATTGTTATCGTTCAAACGTTTTCCAAAATCACGCACAAATCACTTGCATACATCTTTCAAACTTGCATATATTTTTTGCATGTTTTGATCCATACACTTTAAGGTATTTCAAATGATTTAATTTTCTATGTTTGATTTGATTTGAAATTTACTGAGATTTTAATTGCATTTATTGAGTTTTTAATCCAAAATCAAAAAATATTTTTAAGAGTCTTTCAGAACGCAAATGTTTTAGCAGCGCCTTCTTGGACTTGATGAGTTAGGGCGCTGATAACACATTAGGTCGCAGACGTCATTCAAGGTTGAATTAAATTGATTTATCAAGACGCTCACTTGATAGTAGCGGCCTCACTTAGGGTCAACCTTTGAAGTTGTCAAGACGTTGATTGTGAATCAACTCGCTGAAAGGTCTCTAAAGAGTCTAAGTTCTTCAAAAATTTTATCTTTGAGGACGCTGATAGTTATAAGTTGGAAAAACTATCAGGACGCTGCCTATATAAGAACGCCTTCACCTTAAGAACCAACTTGATAAATTTCTGGACGCTGATTGTCCTTCAGTGTACTTAGTATTATTTTCGAAAATGTTTTAAATGTTAGGACGCTTACATAGTCGTAGCGCCCTTGTGTTTTGTATTTTAAAAAGGTAGGACGCTTACTCGGAAGTAGTGCCCTCATTTGTTTAAATGATTTTAAAACAAAGCAGAACGCTAACTGTCTATTAGCGCCCTCAAGGTGTAGTCGTTTCTGTTGCAAAGCAAGTCAGGACGCTCACGATTTAGTAACGCCCTCACTTCAATGTTCAGCGGGACGCTTATGCTCCATGAGCACCCTCAAGGAACAAAACAACAAAGTTGATGTTATGTATCAGGATGCTGATTAAGAAATCAGGGCGCTAATTCAACGACTGTCACTATTCTGACATGTACACTATATCAGTTTACTTTTCAGAACGGATCTTTGCACATAATCATTTTCAAATTTATCAGAGATTTTCTCTGACGCATGAATCAAGTTTCCTAAAACCTTCCTTATTCATGTAATCTGAAAAGAACCAAAATGTTAGTGAAAATCGCAGTTGCCATTTTCATGTAACATTCTAGCCGTTGTGTGTAAACGTTCAATTTGAATTTCAAATTAAAATATGTAACGACTATTTTCTACTAAGTCTATAAATACCAAATTTGAATCAGACAACTCGCCGATAATTTTTAGTGTGCCAAAAACTTTTTGTATGTTAGTCATTTTTCAATCTTACTTTCAAAAGTTTTCAACTGTTCTAGTTTTTCAAAGTATTTTTCACTGATACTTGTTCAAAAGATTTTCATACTAAACTTAATTTATATTCTTTCTTTCAAAATCTATTTGAACTATATAGAATTGGTTTCTACTCAAATTCTCAGCTTGGATCTATTCTTAACATCAATCTAGTTGATCAAGGAATTTGAAAGATAGTTCATGATATACAGTTGTACTTGATTTTATATCTTAGAACTGTATCGAACTATATCAGTAGTTATATATACTATTGAATACTAAACCGAAAGTTTTCACATCCTATATGTTTTATCTATTTTGAAAACCTTATGTGTTTACGTTGTTACACTAGTCCTATGATTTCAACTTCAATGTTTGATAGGATTAAAGAGTTTTCGAATAAACATTCAACTAATTTAAATTACACATCATTCACGCTTTTCGAAATTACACTTGAGCAATACCGATCATTGAAAGGTAAAAGACTGTAAGTGTATTTCTTCTAGCATTACGCGTTTTAGTTTATATCTTTGTAATGCTATGTTTATGAGCTTAATTATAAAGTGTTCTACTTAGTTAGAACCAACATTATTGTAATTTGATATGCTGGTGTGTTTTGGAAATGAAACAACCATGACAAGTGAATATAGTTCACTTAATGATTTCAAGGTTGAAATCATGACAAGGTTTATCCTCACCTGGAGGTAGGATTTTGGTTGTTCCTTATCCCAGTAAAAGGATCATGGTTCTTCCTCAGCCAGCAAAAGGAAAGGTTCATCCTTAACCCGGAAAAAGATAGGTTATCTCTGAACTTGTAAAAGAGAAACGGTTCTTCCTTAGCCCGCAAAAGGAAATGGATTTTTGCTCATCCTGAAAAAAAGAAATGCGGTTCATCTTTATCCCACAAAAGGATAGGTTTGCCTTGAACCTGTAAAAGGGCATGTGTAACGGTTTGGTTCTTACCCGTAAGAGAATCAGTTAGTGGACTAAGAAAATCTTAATCGGGAGATTAGGTAGTGGACATAGGCGCAGCCGAACCACTATAAATCCTAGTGTGCTTTACTTTATGCATTTTGCTTTATAGTTAGTATGTGCATTTCATTCCAATGTACCCAAGAACATCACTAAGTCATTGAAAAAGTTTTTATTTGACCATTGAACCCAATTTACCCCCTTCTTGGGTTCAACCAACAATTATCATAAATAAAATATGGTTTGAAATCATCAAAATATCTTTCATATTAGGGACATATTCTTGTAAGGGACATGAGGATAATTGGTTGGTTCAACAATCACCCTCTTTTTTATGATTTCAAAGACATTAGTATAAACTTTGAAGTAAGCTAAGATAATGATGTGAATATACATGAAATGCAGTGAATAATGCATTACTAATATTCCTCGTGTCATATGACTATAAGAATATACTAAGACTCCCCCTTGGTGTTAATCTCCCCCTGAATATATGATGTTTTAATGATATTACTTCTCCCCCTTTTGAAAACATCAAAAAGAATAAAGTATCATGAAATATTTCTCTCCCCAAATAGAGGTATGCATCAAAATATCATAGATTAGTCTCAGAGAACATGTCAAGCTCTCTTCGAATGTGAACAAACTGGTCTTTTGGTAAAGCTTTAGTAAATATGTCAGCCAGTTGTTCTTTGGTGCCAATGTGAGATAGTATGACTTCTCATTTTGCATATGATCCCGTAAAAAGTGATGTCTTATTTGAATATGTTTAGTTCCAGAGTGCAGTACAAGATTTTTAGATATGTTAATAGCACTAGTATTGTCACACAAAATTTCAGCACATTAAACTAATATTTGATAATCCTGAAGTTGTTTTCTTATCTATAGAACTTGAGAACATCAACTTCCAGCTGCAACATATTCTGCTTCAGTCGTGGATAATGCCACTGAGTGTTGCTTCTTGCAAAACTAGTAAATTAAAGAATTTTCAAGAAAGTAACAAAATCCAGAGGTACTTTTCCTATCAGTTAGACTACCGCATAGTCGGAGTCTACATAACTTCTCATATCAAAGGTTGTACTTTTGGAATACCAAATTCCTAAGTGTGTTGTACCATTTATGTATCTGAATATTCGTTTGACACATTTTAAATGAGATTCTTTAAGTTCAGATTGAAATCTTACACAAAGACAAACACTGAACATAATTTCAAGTCGACTTGCTGTTAAGTACAACAAACTTCCAATCATATTTCTATAAAGTTTAGAATCAATTGTTTTGCCTTTTTCATACTTATCTAATTTGATTGCAGAGGTACAAAGAGTATCAATTGATTTCAAATTATTCATTTGAAACTTTTTAACCATTTCCTTAGCATACTTTAATTGCTTATGAAGGTGCCTTTTGGCATTTTCTTAATTTGCAAGCCGAGAAAGTATGTAAGTTCTCCCATCATACTCATCTCAAATTTTTTTTGCATTAGTTTTGAAAACTCATAACACAACTCTTTGTTTGATGCACAAAAAATGATATCGTCTACATATATTTGAACAATAAGCATATTATCATTATGGTGTTTGATAAACAAGGTTGGATCAAGTTTTTCTTTTTGACACATGATTTAAAAGAAATGAACTCAGTCGATCATACCAAGCTCTTAGGGCATGTCTTAATCCATATAAGGCTTTTTGGAGTTTGAACACGTAGTCTGGGTCTTGAGCATCCTCAAACCCTGGAGGTTGTTTCTTACTGTAAATTCAGATTCGCAAGTGTACGAATAGTCAAGTTATAATAAATTCGAGATAAGTCGGGTTATCGTATCCACATGGATTGTTTACCTCACCAATTACCGTTTTCACTAATTTCCAACTTTATTTAGTAATCAAACTACAGAGATTTAAATGAATTAAAAATCAAATGTAACTAATTTAAACTAAACGAATTATGAGAAAAATCAATATATGCGAAAACCTAGAGAATCGATTTCACCTAACTATCAACTATGTTCTTTTCCAAATATTTATCATCAATGTATTCACTTAGTTTATAAGTCGGAAGTCCTAATGTTTCTAACACCCTCTCTCGAGTGCCGCGTTAGAGCATATTCATAAGAATTGATCTCGACCTCTCGATAAAGATCTAATTCCTACAAACTCACTAAGATCTATGATTTTCATTAATGACTTGAAAGGGTCTCAATCTCATCTCGGTCTCACGATAACCTAGGCTATATTTCCCTTGTTCTGATCCAAAGTACCCTCTCTCGAGTGCCGCACCCTAGAACTAAGTTCATCTAATCTGTGATCAGGAGATTGAAAGCATTAACAACGGAGAAATATAAATAAACTATCATAAACCCATTAACAATAATAAGTCATAAACTAGAACATAGAATCAAAGTTAGGATCCATCTATCCTCTAGAACAAAACATTAGTTCATAACGTGAATGAAAATAACACAAGACATGGAGAAAAACTCAATAATAAACATTAATAGCAAACTAAAAATTCTAAAACTTGAATCTTCTTTCAAATCTTCGCGTTCCTTCCTCTGAGTTGTCTTGTTCTCCTCTCTAGTGTGTTTCTCTCGAAAAACCCTAAAAAATGATATATATAATATGCCCCATAAGTCGTCCCAAAAATAATTAGAAAGTCTAAAAAATCGTCCAAATCGCAACATAGGGACGCCCAGCGTCGCGGCGCTCCGATAAGGTTGTTCCAACACTACAGACAGTGCCACGACACCTAGAACGTCTTCTTTTGCGCCTGATTCATGGACTTAGCCAATTTTGTGCCTCTTTTCTGCATGGGCTCTTGATGCTTCTCCTTTGCCACTTTTTGTACATGTTCTTCTCATCCAAATCCATAACTAATGCATCCAAACACTTACAAAACAAAGCAGATTAAATTAATAACTCACTCAAATATAAATTAAATCAAATTTATTAACTAATCAACTAAAATAATGTATAAAAATCCAATTAATCCTAAACTAACAAATAACTTAAAACTACCATAAACACATGAAACTAATGTATAAATGTCCTAAAACACACCTAAAACATGTTCTATAACCTATCTAAAAATGCAACTATCATTGTTCCACATATACCTCTTCATTGATGTATCCGTTTAAAAAAACACTCTTTACATCCAGTTGGTATAAAAGAAAATCCCTGTAACAAGATAGACAAGTAACATCCTTATTGCCTCTAATCTTGCTACTGGGGCAAAGGCTTCTTCGAAGTCTATGCCTTCTTCTTGGTTGTACCCTTTTGCAACTAATCTAGCCTTATTTCAGACCATGATGCCTTGTTCATTCTTTTTATTTTTAAAGATCCATTTGGTTCCTATAACATATTGATGAAAAGGTCTAGGAACTAATTTCCATACTTTGTTTCACACAAAGTGTCCTAGTTCTTCTCGCATAGCAAGAATCCAGTTTTCAGTTCATCTTCCACTTTAATTGGTTCAAATTGTGATACAAAAGCAACAAGCTCTTGATCTCTTCGAATTGAAGCTCTAGTGGATAACCCTTTTGTGGATCTCCTAAGATTTGATCTTGGGAAAGACCTTGAAGCAGTCTAGAGTTTTTAGAAGATTCTAAAGATGTTTCGGGTTCAAAATCTATAATTTTGGTTGTCTTGGGTTCATCATCATCAAAGTTTAATTGTTTAAATTCATCCTCAAGACTTTTCTTACATTCACTTTCATCAAAATTTACATGAATTGATTCTTCTACAGTTTGATTAGATTTGTTGAACACTCTGTAGGCTCTACTATGAGAGGAATATCTTAAGAAGATTCCTATGTCAGACTTAGGTTCAAACTTATCTAGATTATCTTCATTATTAAGAATAAAACACTTGCATCCGAATACTCGGAAGTAACTAATGTTGGGTGTTCTTGTCACACCCTGGGTTGCACAGCATGCCCCCTACCCAGGTGTGGGCGCACCCCCTCGGGACGAACGCCTAAGCCATTATGGATCCACAATATTGTCACATCTAGCCGAATTTGCAATACCCAACAGGGCCCTAGTAACGAACTAGATCATTTACCCCCACTATTCATGAATAGTAAAGGGTCTCCCCCCAAGTCGAACTCGCAACCTCCCCTTTAAGAGGTTAGATTTCGCACTTGGAGTAACCACTGAGCCAATGGTTCAGTGGCATACATGAGGCATTTTTGTCAGGACTTCGTATACATAATATTGTCTCCACTGTAGCGCACTACAGTGTCCTTTGTCCGCCTGCACACCGCAGCGCACAAGGAGGGCCTCCCCCGGTTCGAACCCAGGACCTCCCCCTCAGGGAGTCCTCCGTCGCAACCGAGTAGCCACTGAACCATTGGCTCAGTGGTTACTCCAAGTGCGAAATCTAACCTCTTAAAGGGGAGGTTGCGAGTTCGACTTGGGGGGAGGCCCTTCACTATTCCTGAATAGTGGAGGTAAATGATCTAGTCCGTTACTAGGGCCCTGTTGGGTATCGCGAATTCGGCTAGATGTGACAATATTATGGATCCATAATGGCTTAGGCGTTCGTGGTTCAGTGGCTACTCGGTTGCGATGGAGGACTCCCTAAGGGGGAGGTCCTGGGTTCGAACCGGGGGAGGCCCTCCTTGTGCGCTGCGGTGTGCAGGGGGACAAAGGACACTGTAGTGCGCTACAGTGGAGACAATATTATGTATACGAAGTCCTGACAAAAAAGGCCTTATGTATACATGAGGCCTTTTTGTCACACCCTGGGTTGCATAACGTGCCCCCTACCCAGGTGTGGGCGCACCCCCTCGGGACGAACGCCTAAGCCATTATGGATCCATAATATTGTCACATCTAGCCAAATTCGCGATACCCAACAGGGCCCTAGTAACGGACTAGATCATTTACCCCCACTATTCATGAATAGTGAAGGGCCTCCCCCCAAGTCGAACTCGCAACCTCCCCTTTAAGAGGTTAGATTTTGCTCTTGGAGTAACCACTGAGCGGTTGGTTCAGTGGCCACTCGGTTGCGACGGAGGACTCCCTGAGGGGGAGGTCCTGGGTTCGAACCGAGGAGGCCCTCCTTGTGTGCTGCGGTGTGCAGGGGGACAAGGACGCTGTAGTGCGCTACAGTGGAGACAATATTATGTATACGAAGTCCTGACAAAAAAGGCCTTATGTATACATGAGGCCTTTTTGTCACACCCTGGGTTGCACAGCGTGCCCCCTACCCAGGTGTGGGCGCACCCCCTCGGGGCGAACGCCTAGCCATAGTACCACATAATATTGTCACATCTAGCCAAATTTGCGATACCCAACAGGGCCCTAGTAACGAACTAGATCATTTACCCCCACTATTCATGAATAGTGAAGGGCCTTCCCCCAAGTCGAACTCGCAACCTCCCCTTTAAGAGGTTAGATTTCGCACATGGAGTAACCACTGAGCCAATGGTAGGGGGCACGCTGTGCAACCCAGGGTGTGACAATTCTACCCTTCCATAGTTCATATGGAGTTTTATTCAAATATCTTCTGATTAGAACTCGGTTTATCACATAGCAGGCAGTGTTAATAGCTTCACCCCAAAAATGATTTGCAGTGTTATACTCATTAAGCATTGTTCTACACATTTCCTGTAGCGTTCTATTCTTTATTTCAACTACACCATGTTGTTGTGGTGTCCTAGGGGCTGATAGATGATCAGTGTAACCTTGATTGTTACAAAATTCTTTGATATTTTTATTGACAAATTCACTACCTCTATCACTCTTAATTATGTTGATTTTGTAACCCTTTTCATTTTTGACTCTCTTAAAGAATTTTATAAATGTTTCACATGCATCAGATTTATGAGCTAATAGAAATACCCATGTGAATTGAATAAAGTCATCAACAATAACAAATACATAATATTTACCACCTAAGCTTTGGGTTTTGGTTGGTCCGAAAAGATCTATGTGAATTAGTTCGAGTGCTCTAGAGGTTGATTGATGCCTCTTACTCTTAAATGATGATCGGGTATGCTTACCAAGTTGACATGGTTCCCATACCTTGTTGTTTAAGAAAGTTCCTTTCGAAATACCCTTGGCAAGATCATGTTTAACAATTTTAGATATGTTATCTATACTAACATGAGCTAATCTCCTATGTCGTAGTTATGCATCATTACGAGAGAGAGAACTTAAACATGTCACATTTTTTTTCTTCATATCATTAAAGTTTGTGCAATACACATTCTTAAGTCTAGATGCCATGAATGCAACAATTTTATCTACATGCTTGACAATGCACCTATTTGCGTCAAATGAAACGTCATAACCCTTGTCACATAATTGACTTATGCTCAAGAGATTATGCTTCAGCCCTTTAACATAAAATACATCAGATATGGATAGAGGATCATTACCAATAGTTCCGATGCCTTCAATATCACCTTTGTTGTCTTCTCCGAGAGTAACCTTTCCTTCTTTCTTCTTTTCAAGGCTCAGAAATTTAGATTTATCTCCAGTCATATGCCTTGAGCACCTGCTGTCTAGATACAATATATCTTCATTTTTGCATATTTACACAACATAAAATATTTTTTTCTTTGGCACCCATGCTACTTTGGGTCCATGCATGTTAGCATCAGTAAGAACAAAATTTTCAATCCATGTATATTTCTTTTTTTTTTTCTACTTAAGACATTACATCTAAGTATGGTATGACCTTCCCTATGACACTTGCGGTATGTTGGTCTTTTGGTCAGTAAGGTATTGTACTCCTTTTGTTTTGACCCATGTGTATAACCTAAGCCAGCTTTGTCGAATGCACATCTTTGTGATCCCAACATCATGTCAAATATCTTTTGACCATTTATGAATTTAATCATAGTGCAGTTCAGGTCTTCCTTTTCCTTTCTAAGTGTTTCATTTTCATTTTTCAGTTTCTCAACAACTTTCTTAAGTTGTTAATTATCTAGGGACAATCCGTCTAGCTCTTCTTGCTGGATTTTATTTCCTCAAGAGCTTCTTCAAGACTATGCTTAAGCTTTTCATTTTTCTTGGTCTCTTTACTAAGTTTTGTCTTAAGTTCCTGAATATGAGCATAAAGCTCATTAAGTTTGTCAATGGGTTCATATTTTAACTCGATGTTTTCCATTAAGCACAGTGTAGCAGTGTGATATGAATTTGGTTCATCTTCACTTGAACTTGAATCATCCCATGTAGCTTTGAGAACTTTCTTGTCTTTTCTATACGAACTAGTGTTCTTCTTATATTTAGTAGGACATTCATGTTGGCCTAAGTGGTTCATTACTTAGCACGCTCCTAAGTATACCTTGATGAAGTATATTTTGATGATTACAAATAAAATCTTTTTTGGTGCTAAGGTTTCAATCCAGGTTATATCTCAGCACCTCAAGAAAGCAAAAAGGCTAAAGAATGATTCGATCAAGGAATGCAAGATCACATTATATGAAGAACGATTCGATCAAGAAATTCAAGATCACAACATACGTTCACGAACGATTCGATCAAGGACTTCCTGATCACATCATTCGATCAGCGTTCACGATGTCCAACTCAAGAGCGAAGTTTATATTGAAGATCTCATAATAGAAAGTTGGATTTAAAGATTACGAGAAGAATACACAAAGTATGTAAGGTACCTTTCTCTAATCGTTATTGCTCAAATGTTTTTCAAAGCCACGCACAAATAATTTGCAAACGTCTTTCAAATTTGCATATATTTCATGCATGTTTTGATCCATACACTTTAAGGTGTTTCAAATGATTTAATTTTCTATTTTTTATTTGATTTAAAATTTACTGAGATTTTAATCGTATTTATCAAGTTTTTAATCAAAAATCAAAAACTATTTTTTAAAGTCTTTTAGGACGCTAATGTTTTAGCAGCGCTCTCGTAGACTTAATGAGTCAGGACGCTAATAACAAATTAGGACGCTGACATTCATTTAAGGTTGAATTGAACTGATTCATCAGGATGCTCACTTGATAGTAGTCGCATCACTTAGAGTCAACCTTTGAAGTTGTCAGGACGCTGATTGTAAATCAGCTCGCTGAGAAAGTCTAAGTTCTTCAAAGATTTTATCTTTGAGGACGCTGATAGTTATTAGTTGAAAAAACTATCAAGACGCTACCTAGATAAGAGCACCCTCATTTTTAGAACCAAATGAATTACTCTCAGGACACTGATTGTCCTTCAGCATACTTAGTATTATTTTCAAAAATATTTTAAAAGTCAAGTTGCTCATCTATGAGTAGCGCCCTCGTGAGTTTAAATGTTTTTAAAATAAAGTTGGACGCTAACTGTGCATAAGCGCCCTCAGGGTTTAGTCGTTTCTGTCGTAAAGCAAGTTAAGATGCTCACGATTTAGTAGCAACCTCAAGGAGCAAAATGACAAAGTTGATATTATGCGTCAGGACGCTGATTAAGAAATCAGGACGCTAATTCAACACTGTCACTGTTCTGACACGTGCACTATTTCAGTTTACTTTTTCAAAATGATTCTTTGCACAGAATCCTTTTCAGATTTATCAGAGATTTCTCTGATGCATGAATCAAGCTTTCCTAAACCCTTCCTTATTCATGTAGTCTGAAAAGAACCAGAATGTTAGTAAAAATCGCAGTTGCCATTTTTATGTAACATTTTAGCCGTTGTGTGTAAACGTTCACATTAAATTTGAATTTCAAATAACCAACGATTATTTCCTACTAAGTCTATAAATACCAACACTTTGAATCAAACAACTCGCCGAAAATTTTTATTGTGCCAAAAACTTTTGTATGTTACTCATTTTTCAATCTTACTCTTAAAAGTTTTCAACTATTCTAGTTTTTCAAAGTATTTTTCACTGATACTTTACTTGTTCAAAAGATTTTCATACTAAGCTTAAATTATATTTTTTCTTTGAAAATCTATTTGAATTATATAGAACTGGTTTCTACTCAAATTCTCAGGTCGGATTTATTCTTAACATCAAGCTTGCTAATCAAGGAATTTGAGAGATAGTTCGTGACATACAGTTTCACTTGATTTCATATCCTAGAACTGTATCGAACTATATAGCAGTAGTTATATATACTACTGAATACTAAAGCAGAAGTTTTCACATCCCATATGTTTTATCTATTTTTGAAAACCTTCTGTGTTTACGTTGTTACACTTGTCCTATGATTTCAACTTCAATGTTTGATCGGATTAAAAAAATTTTGAAGAAGCATTCCACTTATTTAAATGACACATCATTCACGCTTATCGAAGCTGCACTTTAGCAATACCGATCATTGAAAGGTAAATGACTGTAAGTGTACTTCTCTTAGCATTACGCACTCAAATTTATATATCTTTGTAATGCTATGTATATGAGCTTAATTGTAAAGTGTTTAACTCAGTTAGAACAACATTCTTTATTCTGTAATTGGTGTGTTTTGGTATGAAACAACCAAGTCAAGTGAATGTAGTTCACTTGATGATTCCAAGGTTCATCCTCACCTGGAAGTAGGATAACAGTTGTTCCTTATCCCGTAAAAGGATCATGGTTCTTCCTTAGCCAGTAAAAGGGAAGGTTCGTCCTCAACTTGGAAAGGTTCGTCCTCAACTTAGAAAATGATAGGTTATCTCTGAGCCTATAAAAGAGAAACAGTTCTTCCTTATCCCGTAAAAGGAAATGCAGTTCATCCTTAGCCCGCAAAAGGATAGGTTTGCCTTGAACCTGTAAAAAAGCATGTGTAATGATTTGGTTCTCACCCGTAAGAGAATCAGTTAGTGGATTAAGGAAATCCTAATCGGGAGATTAAGTAGTGGACGTCGGCACGACCGAACCACTATAAATCCTAGTGTGTTTTACTTTATGGATTTTATTTTATAGCATTCCAATGTACCCAAGTATATCACTAAGTCATTGGAAAAGTTTAATTTGACCAATGAACCTCTCTCTTGGGTTCAACCAACAATTTACTTTTTACATGACTTGGTTTGTTACAACCGTAACAAATTAATTCTACAAGTTTAGACTTGGGTTTCTTTCTTTTGTGAAACCTTGAGTAAGAGCTACTCTTACTCTTTCTTGTAAGTAACTTGTTGAACTTTCTAGATAACATAGTCATGTCATCTTTTGAGTCTGAATCATCTTCAGAGTCAGTTTCAACATTGAAGGCAATAGATTTCTTTTCTTTTTCTTCAACCTTGACTGGGCACTTCCTATCGTTTAACTTCATTTCATGAACCATGAGTGAACCACATAGTTCATCAAAGGTATATTCAGCCAGGCTTTTGGCTTCTTCAATGGTCGTGGCCTTGGGTTCCCATGCTCTAGGTAGACCCCTTAGAAACTTTCTAACAGTTTTTTCTTGATCATAGCTTTTTCCTAGGTTCTTCATCTCATTAATTTTTGTTGTAAACCGAACAATAGCCTCAACTATCGATTTAGTTTCCTCCATTCTATAGGTCTCATATTTTTCAACTAGTAGTTGGAGCTTTGCCTTTTTGCTTTCAAAGTTTCTTCGTGGGTGACCTCTAACTTATCTCATATTTCCTTAGCGGTTTCACATGCGCTAACTCTATTGAACTCTTCAACAGATAAACCGCAAAACAGAATGTTTACAACTTGGTTATTTAATAACTCTCTTTTCTTTTCTTTGGCACTCCATTCGTCAAACTCCTTCGGGACAGTGGCACCGTCTACTATTTCAGTAGGTGTTGAACAATCGTTTGTCAGAACATCTCACATCTCTAAGTCTTGGGCTTTTAGGTAGTACCTAATCTTAGTTTTCCAATGAGAATAATTTTCTCCCTTGAACAATGGCAGTCGATTTGTGGAGTTTCCTTCACCTGAAAAGCAAGCACTTCTTTCGTTTTGTCCTGCCATACTCAATCAAAGATGGTTAGATATTTTGACGGTTAACCTGCTCTGATACCAATTGTTGGCCCAGATATGTCCAAGAGGGGATTGAATTGGACACTTAGCAGATTTTAACATTTCTTTATAATATGCGAAATACTGAAAGCAAATTAAACAAAGTATAGCAAATAAGTATACTGGTGACAAAGGGACAATGCAATCAGGATTTATAGTAGTTCGGTCTCGCCTACATCCACTGCCTAACCTCCTCAGTTAGGATTTGTTCAAACTCCACTATGGATCTTCTTATGGGTGAAGATGAAACCGGTACACTTTCTCAACTTACAGGTGTGAGAAGACCGTTACAACTTTGAGCAATACTTGCTCTAGCCCAGCGACTAACCAGCCACTAAAATCTAAATACAAGATGAGATATGATTATCTTTACTCAAAATCAAAGTAATACTTACAAAGTTTTTGATTGAACCTTCTGTTATCACAGATTCAACAAAATATGTATGATGAAGTTCAGCTGAAAACAGGTTCAAAAAGCTTTTGTCTTCTTCAATGGATTTTTGAAAATGATGTAGATAAAGATCAATCAATCCACAAGACTTGACATTTTTCAAAAGATTGTATGTTCAAACACAAAGAATAGAAGACTAACTTTCAAAAGTTTTTTGCACAAGTGAAAATTGTTAATACGTTTTTGAATGAATATCAATTTTCGTATATTGATTCGTTGTTTATCTGCTATAAGGCAGCATATATATAGAAATAACAGAGGTGCAATGAACTTGGTGAATTTTGGTGCACTAGGTCATTTCAAATACAACGACTATATTATTTCCCGAAATAGATCACTTCAGTTTTGTGCATATTACGGCAATAGCACCTGAATCTTCTAATCTTTCACGAAAAAGGAATGCTCTGATAAAGTATTAGAATGTTCTGAAAAGATTCAAGTAGTTCTAAAAAAGTTTTTGTACAGTTCTGAAAAAAATGAACTAAAATAGTCTAAGTGTCAGAACAGTAACATTGTTAAATTAGCGTCCTGACACATCATATTAACTTTGTCGTTTTGTTCCTTTGAGGGCGCTCATGGAGGATAAGCGTCCTGCTGAACAGTGAAGTGAGAGTGTTACTAAATCGTAAGCGTCCTAACTTACTTTACGATAGAAACGACTAAACCCTGAGGGCGCTAATGCACAGTTAGCGTCTTGCTTTGTTTTAAAAACTTTTAAACATACGAGGGCACTACTCACAGGTAAGCGTCCTGAAATTTTAAAACAATATTAAGTGCGATGAAGGACAGTAAGCGTCCTGAAAGTTATTAAGTTTATTCTAAAGATGAGGGCAGCGTCCTGATAGTTTATCCAACTTATAACTATTAGTGTCCTTAAAGATAGAAATCATTTAAAAACTTAGAGACCTTTTAGCGAGCTGATGCTAGATCAGCGTCCTGACAACTTCACATGTTGACTATAAGTGAAGCCGCTACTTAGAAGTAAGTGTCCTGATTAATCAGTTCAATTCAACCTTGAATGAGTGTCAGCGTCCTAATGTAATATCAGCGTCCTGACTTATCAAGTATAGGAGGGCGTTGTCAAAATATTAGCGTCCTGAAAGACTATATAAAAATGGTTTTTAATTTTTCGATTAAAACTCGATTACACACGATTAAAAACAACATATTTTCGATTTAAATCAAATATGCAAATGATCGAAAATCAATTCGACTAAAACATGCAGTCATGCATTTGCTAATCAAATGGCAGAGAAGGTTCTACAACCTAACACAATCTAATCATACACTTATATGTCTTTACATGATCATGGTATTCAAGTAGATCTTTTAATGTGTTCACCATGCATCATTGATTCTTCGAAACCTTCAAGTAAGATTAGATACGTCGTGTATGCAGTATTATCATATACAGAATGTGGTTTGTAATCATCAAAATATCTTTCATATTAGGGACATATTCTTGTAAGGGACATAAAAATAATTGGTTCAACAACTAACACCTATTTTATGTAGCAATTTATGTTATGGGTCAAAGCAAAAAATATTGTAAAAACATGAACCAAAAGTTTTGGTACATTTCCTACAACAATTGTAATAAGTTTACAAGTATCGAATACTATGATATATTCTCATGCGTACAATGTAAAAATATGTCCTCATGTCCCTTACGAATTTTTAATTAAGTGGTGTGGATTGGATGGAACTAGTATAAAAAGATGTGCCTCCCCCTCATTCCTTTCATCCCATTCTTCATTTCTCATCCCCCTATCTTGGAGACTCTTTCTTAAAAATCTTAGTATGCTCTGTGGTTGCGGTTTTTACTGATCTTCCACATCAGAAAATATTTTCTAAAGTACTCTCCTCTCATCTCTCCCCTCATTAGGTATTCTCCCATCTCTTGAAGTATTTTCTCTTTCTCCTTCTAGAATTTCTCTCTAAAAATTCTCTTTTCTCTTGAGACTCTCTTTTAGAGACTCTCCTATTTGGTGCATAGCGAAAGCTCTGGTGGAACGCCGATCTTGCGAATATGGAGGTGGGAAGCGGGACTTAGGTTTGCGTGTATTATCTTTTTTATAAAGTTTTTATACAAACATCATGTTATTTGATATGCATGCATCATTTCAATTATATTGTCAATATTTATTTAGATGAGACCATGTCATGTTGAACCTTGACATTTGGAATATATATCGTCATACTGTTGGATTAACAATTGATTCTATTAGCTAGACTTAGTCTTGTCCCTAGTACCATTAATTTATGAACGGGAGGCAACGATGTTGTTCTAGAAGACTTGGTGACTTAAGCGTGTCCAGTGTGACCTACCTCTCAGCCTAGGGACTGGTCTGGTTAATTCTATTGAAAGCTAGCCTAAAAAGATATAAAGTTCCACATGTCTGTCCTTTGGGCTCAAGAGCTGCTGCACATGAGCAGTAAGCGTGATATTGATGATGCATATCCTTTGGGCTCAAAAGCTGCCACACATGTGCAGTAGGCTAGTCATATCAGTGCAGGACTTGACATTGGACCCTGTTGAATTGATAAGAGTTGTACTAGTACAGTACATAAAAATATGCCAATCAAGGAGGGAGATCTCCCCGATATATATACACGTGCATTTTGGTTCATGCATAGCATATTGGCAAACAACACAACCACTTTGGTACATGAGTATTCTGGCCCTTTGAATTGATTATTGGCACGAATGCCTTGTTATGACTTGACCCCATGAGATACATCTCGGTTGGAACTTTGATGATCCAGCCAGAAAGAAGTTGTATGGACTGGGTTACATATATTCCCTAGTGGGTCCGTATAATGAGAACCCGGGACAAATCCTGGAGAGGGACATTATACGAGAACCCAGGACGGTACTTGGCCATGAATTTCCATGAGACGGTGTGTTGTGCGTGTCTACCCATTCATGCATTTTATATGATTAATGATGGTTGTGTTGTGTTTATCTTATGATTATGATTATGATGAACTTATTATAAATTGACATAATCCATGGAATATCTACCTTTCCCACTAGGCGATGGCTCATCCCGTTACTAACATTATCAAGGCTTAGACATTTGTGGCCAAAAGTGAAAGTCAACAGGAGCCACGCACAGAGCAAGGCGCGTAGGGTCGGACGTCGACTTAGATTTAGAGTGAGTTTTGATATAATTTATGTCGCGTACTCGTGTAAGTAAAATAATGTACCTCGTATACTTTGTACCCTCTGTATTCAAAGAGGATGAATAAAATGATCTGAGTTGATGTCCAGGATTCTTCGCACCACAGTTTTATGAACTGTTGCGGGGTGTGACATGTAAAATATATAATTTGTGCAAAAAATCGTAAGTATGCAAAGTCTAGTTTATTTTTCTCCATTATGTACAAAAGTCCTGCCAATGAGGCGTTGGCATGATGCAGGCACTCCAAATTCCCAAACACATGATGCGGATTTGAGTCTTGAAGGCGACAGTTTTCCAAACGCAAAATGTACACGGTAGAGAAATAAATTTTCAACACGTGCAGCACGTGAACCCGTAGGTGATTACCACTGTTGTCGGATTTTTGACTTGATTAACTTAATTAATTAAAGTTATAACACTAATACCATATTTTTAAAAGTAATGACTCATATACCCAATTTTCAATAGTGATTTGTCCAAGTGGGCACTAATGCAAATTTCTTTCTTATTTTTTTGCCATGTTGAAGGTGTCTTCAATAACGGAAGGCTTCCACTAAAGAAAAAAAGAAAAACAAAAGAAAGGGGATTTAAAAAGAACAAGTGTTTTCATTACTTTGGTTAGTTTTTTTTTTTAATATTTTTAATAATGTGTTTTAGATCTACTTCTTAGATTTAGGTTGTTTTGATTTCTAATATTTGGCTTGTGCGACAATATAGGAATTAAGATTTGGCCTTGGAGAGCAATGACACCACTAAATCCCCGCCAAGGAAAATCAGGTATATTTTAATTTATTTGTACTATTCAATTTATGTTAATATGAACTTCATGTGTTTGTCATAAAAAGTAAATATTCATATGAAAATAATTAATTATAAGGGATTTTTGGTGTGCATTTTTGGGTTAAAATTCTTTGTAGTATTTTTTTATTAACTATTTGTTCATATTCGATGGTTACATCTTTGTAGTAATATTATTAACCATTTGTAATAATGCAAATTGTTTGATTTATTTTTTTTTTTAATTTAGTTTTAGATAATCTGTTATATTTAGCAAAATGTTATTGTATGTTGGGTTTGGGTGATTAATTGGTGCGTGAAATGTTGTGAAATCGGCGATGCTTAGGTGTTTAATCTGTCATATTCTTAAGAAAGGACTTGTATAGGAAAAGAAAAGGAACTGGAGACTCTAGTAAGGCAGAAAGAAACCTTTTTTCTCTTTGTGGGCAGACTAAATTTTAAAGATCTGGTGGTTTTCTCTCAAAACTTCCAAACTGGCTTATTTTTCCAGGGTATAACTGAAATGAATGCAGCCATTGGTACAAGTTAGAGTGATTTTGACAGTCTATTCCATAGCATTTTCACTCATTATAAAATGAGATTTATCATATTAACAAGGTAAAGTTGCGATGCAACCTCTTACAATGCAAGGTAAGGTTGCATACAATAGACCCAAAAGTAGTTCAACCCTTCCCCGGGACTCCACAAGTAGGCGGGAGCTTCGTGCACCGGGTTGCCCTTTTTTTCACCTCCATTAATAACTCTCCTACAAAGCTCTAAAATCCCTTACAGGCAGTATGAGATTTTATATAGCATGAAGATATAATAACATTGTAACACAAATGATAAAAGTGGCAATTGGTCCCATAGGGAAACTACCAACAAAGTAAAATAATTTTACATCTGAACATAAATTCAAGAATTATGTTGAATTTAGAGAAGATTCTCATATATATTATTCATGGTCACTGTACAGTCTGAATATATAATGGAAGGAAGAAACGTTCCTTTCACTATATTTGGTAACAAGATACTAATTACTAAAAATCAGAAAACTAGTAAAATAGGAAACTATAAAATAGGAAACAAACTAATAGAGATGTCAGGAATTTTCAGAATTCCTAAATTAATGTAGACAACTAATAAAGGAAACTGATTGCTGCAGCTGTATCCCTGAAAATCAAGGATCGGGTATTTCAACACTCCCCCTCAAGCTAGGCGTAGATGTTAATCAAGCCAAGCTTGAAACTCAAATCTTCAAAATTCTTCCTTGGTAGAGCTTTAGTGAGGATATCTGCTATTTGCTGACTTGTCGGTGTGTATAGTAGACTAACTGTCCCATTTTCTATCTTCTCCTTTATGAAGTGGCGATTTATCTCCACATGCTTGGTCCTGTCATGATGTACTGGATTCTTTGCAATGTTAATAGCTGACTGATTGTCACAAAATACCTTCATTGATTCAGAAGTGATGATTCCTAGTTCCCTCATTAGTCTTTCCAGCCATATTCCCTCACAAATTCTGAATGCCATAGCGCTGAACTCTGCTTCTGCACTGCTTCGAGAAACTACCGGTTGTTTCTTACTTCGCCATGTTACTGAGTTTCCCCACACATACGTACAATAACCAGATGTTGACCTTCGGTCCGTTATTGATCCGACCCAGTCAGCATCAACAAACACTTCATCATCTTTCCTTGTGTTTTTCTTGAAGTACAAGCCTTTACCTGGTGTCATTTTAAGATACCTTAATATCTGATAGACAGCTTCCATATGTTCTTCAGTTGGATCATTCATGAATTGACGGACTACACTAACCGAGAACCTAATATCAGGTCTGGTGTGTGAGAGATAAATCAGCTTCCCAACAAGTCTTTGATATCTTCTTTTGTCCACTGGAATATTGTCCTTATTAGCTCTAATTTTAGTGCTTGAATCCATGGGTGTTTCAGCCGGTTTGCACCCAAGCATTCCCGTCTCTTTAAGTAGATCTAGTACGTACTTTCGTTGTGACACTGGGATTCCCTTGCTTGACCGGGCTACTTCCATTCCAAGGAAATATTTTAGGCTCCCAAGATCCTTGGTTTCAAATTCTTTGGCAAGTAGGGTTTTGAGCTTGATCAATTCATTTTCATCATCACCTATTAAGATGATGTCATCTACATATACAATGAGAATCGTCAACTTTCCTTTGGTTGAGTGTTTGATAAACAAAGTGTGATCAGCTTGACACTGAGAATACCCATACTTCTTCACTGTTTTGTTGAATCTGTCAAACCAAGCTCTTGGAGATTGCTTCAGTCCATAAAGGGATTTATTGAGCTTACACATCTTATTTATAGTTGCCTTCGTTTCAAAGCCGGGAGGATTATCCATATAAACTTCTTCTATAAGGTCTCCATTGAGGAATGCATTCTTCACATCAAGTTGGTGGAGAGGCCAGTCAAGATTGGCAGCTAATGATAGTAGTACCCGAATGGTGTTTAATTTGGCTACTGGAGCAAACGTCTCTTGGTAGTCAATGCCATAGGATTGAGTGAACCCTTTTGCAACCAGTCGCGCTTTAAATCTGTCCACACTTCCATCAGCCTTGTATTTGACAGTGAAAATCCATTTACATCCTACTGGATGTTTCTCACTCGGTAGGTCTGAAATCTCCCAAGTTCCATTCTTTTTTAGTGCTTGCATTTCTTCCCATACTGCAGTCTTCCATTCCGGAATTGAAATGGCTTCTTGAATGGAGTTAGGAATTTGCACTTTGTTCAAATTCGCCACAAATGTTTGGAAGCTAGGTGACAACCCTTTATAAGAAACAAAATTGTAGATTGGATGACTGGTACATGACCTCCTACCTTTCCTTAAAGCAATGGGACAGTCAAGGTCATTAGCAATAGACTCACTAGTGATGAATTCAGAGCTAGTTTTACCTGGTGAATTTTCATGATTTCTTGCACTCGGGTCAGATTCTTGACTTTGCTTTGGAGGTGCTTGTTGCTCAACATCCTCTTGGATCTTCTTCTTTCGAGAATATACAATGAACTCACCATTGATTGCAGGTTTCAGACATTGGACAGGACTTGAAGGTGGAGGATTTTCAGGTTCAAATTCAGAATTTTCCAAATCAGAATTTGTTTCTGTTTGGTGGATTTGGTTTGGAGTAGGAGTAGTTGAGATAGGAGGGATGGTGACTTGGGAACTTGGGTAGTTGTTGGATGTTGTGGCATCAATATCCCAAAGTTGGTATTCCTGTATGAGATTCTCCCCCTGAATATCAGATTTGGGGTAATAAGGTTGATGTTCAAAGAAAGTAACATCCATGGAAGTGTATAGTCTTTTTGTAATAGGAGAATAACATTTGTACCCTTTTTGGTTTGGAGAGTAACCAAGGAATATACACTTGAGTGCTTTGGGGTCGAGTTTACTTCGGTGTTGTTGATGCACATGAACAAACACGGAGCACCCGAATACTTTGAGAGGTATTGTTGAGACAATGCAGGTGTTGGGATAAGAGTGACAAAGGAGTTGGCACGATGTTTGGAAATTTAAGACACGGGAAGGCATTCGGTTTATGAGATAAGTTGTTGTGAGTATGGCTTCCCCCCAAAACTATTTTGGAACATGAGTGGAAAACATAAGTGATCTAGCAACCTCTAGAATGTGTCTATTTTTCCTTTCCGCTACTCCATTTTCTGAGGAGTATCGACACATGAACTTTGGTGTATAATGCCTTGACTTTGTAGGTAATCTCCGAGAATGTGGTTGAAGTAATCCTTCGCATTATCAGTTCTAAAGATTTGGATTTTGGTATGGAATTGGGTTTGAATCATGCTGTTGAAATTCTTGAAGATTTGCCCGACCTCTGATTTTTCTTTCATGAGAAACACCCAAGTGATCCTAGTATGATCATCTACAAATAAGATAAACCAGCGGGTACCAGTCACACCTTTGATACGTGAAGGTCCCCAAACATCACTATGGATCATTGAGAATGGATGGGATTTTTTATATTGTTGAATTGAATAAGGAGTACGAGCATGTTTAGCAAATTGACAAACTTCACACTGAAAATCTGTTGGACTCTTATTGTTGAATAATGAGTGAGCAAGTTTTTGAAGGTACACGAAATTGGGATGGCCTAGTCTATAGTGTCATACCATAACTTCACTATCATTATTGAAACGAGAAACAGAAAGAGAAATTTTTGTAGGCTGATTGTTTGCCTTGTTCGAATTTGCCTTATGAGTTTGTTAAGATCATCAATCCTGAGGATGTAGAGCCCTGAGCACATCTTAGCATTGTCAATCATCTTCCCCGAATTCAAGTCCTGAAATTAACAGCTAAGCTCTTGAGTGAGTTAACTAATATAAAGTAAATTGCAATCTAAGTTTGGGACCAAAAGGACTGAGTTTAGGGTGAGGTTCTTTGAGATAATCACAGAACCTGTTCCTGCTACTCTTGAGAGAGATTCATCTGCAATTCTGACAGAGAAATTTTCATGACATGGACTATAAGTATTAAAAATCCTTGCATCTCCAGTCATGTGGTCGGAGGCTCCTGAATCCACAATCCATGGTCTGATTTTTTCTCTTGCTGCACTGAGTGCGTTTAAGAAATTACCTTTGTGAGCCAAGGATCTGGTTCCAATGACAGAGGTATTGGAGGATTGTTGTTGGTTGATTAACTTCCAAAACGAGGGGATCCTTCATGAATCATCTTGTGTTCACACCCCACAACAAAATGGAGTTGCTGAAAAAAAAAACGGCCACCTGCTTGATACAACCCGAGCTTTTTTATTTCAGAATACTATGCCTAAGTCCTATTGGGGGGAAGTTGTCCTTACTGCAACACATCTTATTAATCGCCTACCATCCTGGACCCTTGGTTTCAAAAGTCCTATGGAAAAGCTATGTCAATTTTACCCTAAGCTCAAAATGTCCAATAATCGTATACCTAAGATATTTGGGTGTGTATCATTTGTCCATGTTCACCAGCCCAACAGGGGGAAGTTGGACCCCAGAGCTCTCAAGTGTGTTTTTTGTCGGATACTCTTCTACTCAAAAGGGATATAAATGTTATCATCCGCCATCAAAGAAATTCTTTGTCTCTGTCGATGTAACTTTCTGTGAACCTGAGCCCTATTTTTCCGCTCCTCCTCTTCCAGGGGAGAGTGTCATCATGGAAGACAAGGATCAGAACTCCCATGATAACCCTTTTGATCTTTTTGGCCCTTTTAACCTCCAACAAACCAAACCTGAATCTCCTACACCCTCTGTACCCAATGATGAACCTAAGTATCGGATGACTGAACAAATGTACTCAAGGAAGAAAGTTGCAGTTCCTGAACCGATGCAAGTTCAAGAATTTGAATCAATCCCTAAAAATGAGGTAACAAATCCTGAACCCTCCTTACAAATTTCATTAGTTCCTGAAACTAACAATGATCTTTTAGCCTCTGAACCTGACAATGATCTTCCCATTGCCATTAGAAAGGGCACAAGGGAATGCACTAAACATCCCTTGTATCCACTATCTCATGTTGTATCCTTCGAGAAGTTCTCACCAACCCATAAGAGTTTCCTTACCAACCTGAACAACATTCAGACTCCTGCATCATTATCCGAGGCTTTATCTAATACAAATTGGAAACAAGCTATGAATGTGGAAATGAAAGCCCTAGAGAAAAACACAACATATGAGTTGGTAGACTTGCCTGCAGGAAAGAAACCTATGGGATGCAAATGGGTTTACACAGTAAAATACAAAGCAGATGGGTCCCTAGAGCGCTACAAGGCAAGATTAGTAGCCAAACGATATACTCAGACATATGGTGTGAACTATCAAGAGACATTTGCTACGGTTGCAAAAATGAATACTGTGAGACTTCTTTTGTCATTGGCAGCTAATTATGACTGGGATCTGCAACAATTTGATGTAAAGAATGCATTTTACATGGGGATTTTGAAGAAGAAATCTATATGGAAGTGCCTCTAGGATTTGGCACCACTGATAAAGTGTGTAAATTGAAAAAGGCCCTGTATAGACTTAAACAATCTCCAAGGGCATGGTTTGGTCGATTTGCCAAAGTAATGACAAATATGGGATATAGACAAAGCCAAGGAGATCACACTCTATTTATTAAGCACTCGACTTCAGGGGGAGTTACAACTTTATTAGTGTATGTTGATGACATCATCATGACAGGAAACAATGAGAACGAGAGACAAAATTTGAAGCAGTGTTTGACCGAGGAATTTGAGATCAAAGAACTAAGGAGATTAAAATACTTCCTAGGGATTGAAGTGACACACTCTAAACAGGGAATCTTTATTTCTCAACAGAAGTACATTACAGACCTTCTTAAAGAAACAGGGAAACTGACATGCAAACCAATGAATAATCCTATTGATCTTAATCACAAGCTTGGAGAAGCTGAAGAAGCACTGACTATTAATAAGGAGATGTATCAAAGACTAGTAGAAAGACTCATCTATCTCTCTCACACAAGACCTGATATTGCATATGCAGTAAGTGTAATAAGTCAGTTCATGCACAACCCTAAAGATATTCATTTGCAAGCAGCTAATCGCGTTTTACAGTATCTTAAAGGGACTCCAGGACAGGGCATCTTATTTAAACGACACACAGAAGTGGTTCTTGAAGCATATACTGATTCAGACTATGCTAGTTCAGTAGTTGACAGAAGATCAACTACTGGATATTGTACGTTTCTTGGTGAAAATTTGGTGACATTTGAAGTAAAAAGCATAATGTAGTGGCCAGATCTAATGCTGAAGTAGAATTCCAAGCAATGGCACAAGGGGTTTGAGAGCTATTATGGTTGCAGATAATTTTGACAGATTTGAAGATACACTGGGATGGCCCTATGAGACTCTATTGTGACAATAAATATGTAATTAGCATTGCCCATAACCTAGTTCAACATGATCGAACCAAGCATATAGAGATTGATAGACACTTTATTAAAGAAAAAATTGATAGTGGGTTGATCTGTACTTTATATGTGTCTACCAATAATCAGCTCGCTGATGTGCTCACTAAAGGGTTAAACCATACTGCATTTCAAGCAAATGTGTCCAAGCTGGGAATGGTAAACCTTTATTCACCAGCTTGAGGGGGAGTATTGTGGAGAAGAGCAAAATCTATGGGATTTATTTCCTTTAAGGAAAGATGACAATTTTAGTAGTCGTGGGATTTATTTCCTTTAAGAAAAGATGATAATTTTAGTATTGTGGAGAAGAGCAAAATCTGTGAGATTTATTTTCTTTAAGGAAAGATGATAATTTTAGTAGTCGTGGGATTTATTTCCTTTAAGGGAAGATGATAATTTTAGTAGTCGTTTTATTTAGCAGTTACTAAAATTGTAATTATAGCTATATGTATGCATAGCCCTGTATGTCTATATATATATGGTGTCCCTCCATTAAGACATCATCAAGAATAAGAAAATATTCCCTCTCTTCTCCCGTGGACGTAGGCCTTAGAGCCGAACCACGTTACATCTTTGTGTCTTTCATTATTTTATTTTTATAACAAATCCGATTTTGTCCAAACCCAGCTTTTTTTTCATTTTTTTTTCACCCCAAGTAGCAAGGGCCTTCAATACCTTATATGAGCCATACATCCTTAATTACTTTGAGCTAGGCCTTCCTCAAACAAGGGTTTAAATTGCCAATATCACCCCACAAGTTTAGGTCTAACTCAACCACTGTTTTAAATATGTTTTGACATAACAACTTGCGAGAAAATCATTATCAATCTGAAATTTTCCACAATCTGTGCTTCTTTTATTGGAAGCATTGGAATCAACAAGTTTCAAAAAAGCATCTAAAATCTAAAATCAGAATCAAATTTGCACAAAAACATGTCCAGTAAACTTTTAGTTTTTGCCAAACTAGAACTAAGGAATCAATGGAGTAAGTCTCACAACAGCCCCTACCCACAAGAAAAGACGAAAAGAATGCAACAGAGAATGAAGAACTCTCCTGAACAATCAAATGGATCACTAGTTATTTTTAAAAAAATAAATAAAAATAAAGCAAAAAAAAAAAAAAAAACCAAAGCTAAGATATGAAAATTGGATACCTTGATTGTAGCATAAATTGTCGTCTTCATATGCCAGGCTGTCCCAATATTCACCAATGGAAAATGCAGGATTTGAAGCCTCTATGTATTCCTTTACAAACCACCTGAAAACCCTCTGCAAGCAATAAGAGAAGTATCATCCATTCCTATACATGAACAAAATTAAATTTCTAAAGATTAGTTATAATTGAAACTCTAAAATTATTGCTCTGCCCATGTCTGGGAAAGGTTTGTCTCCTAATGAGATCTCTTTTTGGAATGAGGGGTGTTATAGATCTTCACCTGTCCTCACAGATGAGACAAGAAAAGCTGAGAGAAAGTTTTACAGGACATCAGTTTGAATACGATTTAAGGGAAGCTAATGCTCAAGTTCCTCAATTAAAATCTTTTATCAGTCAGTATAATTTTCCAGGTTCTTTTGAGGATAGAAGAAGAATTGCTATCCAATTATATTGGCTGCAAGAAAAAACCAGCTTCAACCTGAATGTACCTGGATCTTCCATATACTAGCATAACTATGTGCAACTAGCATAGCATTCACGTGGATATGACTTCAGGTTCTAATAAAATAATTATTTCCATAATACTTTTTTTATTTTGGATTTCCATAATACTTGATGTAGTAAGAAACTACCTATAAATATTCTTGATACAGTACAGCTAATCATGCTAAATAAATCTATTCCTAAAGAGTCCTTGCAGGTTGCAGCAAATTAGAGTAAGTATATAAAAATTCAGTATGTGTGACCAAATATGAAACTCTATGCAAGTTACAGATAGATTTTCTTTTATATGTATGTCATTAAGACAATAGTTGCGATGACCAACTCTATAGTTGGAGAGACACTGGGACAGTTTTTATGTGTTCTGAATAGCGAGAACATGTGTTTTATAACATAATAAAAAATAGTAAGACAAATGTCATTGGCACAAAAGGGAATGAAAGACTTGAATATGGTTTTCTAGAGATTAAGAAAATACATGGAATTTCACCTTACAAAGTCAAGGCGCCACCCGTCAAAACCAATATCATTTGAAGCCAATTCAATCATTCCTTAATATCTCTCCTAACAAAGTCCTGGGAATGATCAATAGTTGGTGCTGAATGAAAGATGTCACCTTCTCATCTCTCATCTCTGAAACTTGAATTTGAAACTTGACTCATCTCTCTGCTCTGATCTGCAACCAACTCATTCCAGGTTCCTTCAATCCTTTCTCTCTCATTCTCTTTCTTACCTTCACAGCATCATCCCACTTCCCTGATTCTGAATAGATATTAGACATTAAAACAATACCAGGATTCTCCAAAGATCCCATACGCAAAAGCTCATTCTTGGCATCTTCTACAAGTTTTACACTGCCATGCATCTTACAAGAAGCTAAGAACGTCATCCTTATCGATGCATCAGGCTCATATGGCATGCTATCTATCAAGCTTTTCGCCCTTTCCAACAAGCCAGCCCTGCCCAACAAATCCACCATGCTCGAAAAGTGTTCCATGGAAGGCTTCATACCATATTTACTGGTAATTGACTCAAATACATGAATTCCCTCATCTACTAGTCCACATCGGCTACAAGCTGACAATAGAGAGGTGAAAGTAACCTGGTTAGGTTCAATCCCATTTCTCTCCATTTTTTCCAGGAGGTTAAGAGCCTCATGACCATCACCGTATTGTGCATAAGCTGTGATCATTGTGTTCCAGACAATGATATCTTGTTTCGGCAACCTATTAAAGACCCGAGAACTTTCCTGCAAGTTCCCGCATTTTGCATACATGTCCATAAGAGAAGCTACTGTGAAATGTTCACCCATTATCCCATGCTTTATACTGCACCCATGAATGCATCTCCCGACCTCCAAATCAGGTATACTTCCACATGCCTTCAAAATACTGGAGAAAGTGAAGCTGTTAGGATATACATTTGCTAATTGCATCTTCTTAAACAGTTTAAGAGCATCAGAATGTAGCCCGAACTGAGATAATCCGGATATAATTGTAGTCCATGAAACAACATCTTTTTCTTTAATCTTCTCAAAAAGCAATTGGGCATCATCAAATTCTCCCCCTTTAACTAGAATATCCAAAAACACATTTTGGATAATTGGATTAAACCCAAATCCATGCTTAATCACAAGAGCAAATACATTTTTTCCTATACCAATACATGAATTCATCAGTGCAACAAAAGTAGCATGATTCGGTTTGATACCATAGCAATTCATATCAATGAACAAGCTCAAAGCTTTATCAGAATTTTCATTTTGTGCGTGCCCATGGATCATGGCATTGTATACAACAGCATTTCTTTCAGTCAGTGTAGAAAACAGAGTAGAGCTCAACTCGGTGCACCCACACTTCATGTACATATCAATCAACGCTGTATTGATAAACAAATCCCTACTGAACTCAGACTTCACTACAACTCCATGGATAAGTTTCCCCAAATCAAGAGATTTTAAGCCACCACAAGACTTAAGAAGACTACAGAAAGTACACTCATTTGGGACAATACCTTCTGATTTCAAATCATAGAAGAATTTCAGGGCATTATCATGTAAATTATTATTTGAAAAACCAGCAATGATTGAATTGTATAAAGCAAGATCACCAAATGCTATAGATTCAAAAACCTTCTCTGAGCTTTCCATATCACCCAACTTACTATACATATCCACAAGAGAAGTCCCGACAAAACAATTGGAATCAAAACCATTCTTTAAACATAAACTGTGTATTTGATCCCCATATTCCATTCCCAAATTCGAACAAGCCTTAATTACACTACCAAAAGTAGACTCAGTTGGCCTCAAATCAATAGCTCTATGCATCTCTACAAACAATTCAAATGCTTCTACATAAGAACCTAAGCTCACATACCCAGATATCATGGAATTATAAGTCACCAAATCACTATATTGATTTGAACCGAACACGGAAACTGCTGGTTCAAGATCACCAAACTTCGAGTACATATCAACCAGAGAAGCCTGCACAAATGGGTCTGATTCAAACCCGGAAACAATTACCTGGGTGTGAATCTGCTCCCCAGAATCGAACCATTTAAGCTTCGAGCAAGCGAGAATCAAACTTGAGAAAACAAATTGGTTTGGGCTTAAATTGTGCTCCAACAAATGTGGTACAAGGCTTAGAGAAAACTGAGGTGTATCTGATCTTGAATAACCGGAAATTAAGGTAGCAAAAGAGACTAAATTTCTCTCAGGCATTTCATCGAATATCTTCTGGGCATAAACGAAATCTGAGGACTTGGAATAAAGATTCAAGAGGTGATTGAAAAGCTGGGTTTCGGGTAAGTAGCCAGATTTAATGATGTGGGCGTGGATTGATTTGCCAATTGGAAGAGATTTGTGGGCTGTGGATGTCTTGATTGCTGATACGATTGCAGAACGAGTGGGTGCTGTCGAGAGCATCGTTTCACCTGCAGAAGAAGTGGAGGGAATTTCATGCTGGTTTAAGCGTATGATCGGCAATTTTGAGTAATGCTACATTTAACGGATTTTTGGCATGATTAACCTCCCGAATTAAAATTATGTCACTGATATCAAGGTTTAAAAAGTAACGACATAAATACCCAACTTTCAACAGTAATTAGGGTAATTAGGCCGTATGGACTAACTTGTTTGTTTTTTTATTTTTATTTTTTGGCCACCTCAAAAATGTCTTTACAAAAGACGACTTCAGTCCAAAAAAACTTATATTGAAGGTGTCTTTGCACCTTTTCCTTTAAAAAAAAAATTCTTATGAAGGCACCTTTTGCAAAAACACCTTCAATGAAAAAAAAAAAAATTGAAGGCATCTTTACAAAAAACGTTTTTGTCAAAAAATAATAATAAAAAAAACCATAACATCTTCTCACACAAACCCCTCTGACGACACCTCTCTCCAACATCTCCGGCGTTTCCAGTTTTCTGGCGAGATCTTGCTTTCTCGTCTCTCATTCTCTCTCTTTTTCATCTCTCATTCGCTCTTCGTCTTTAACGTCTCTATTTTCTCCATCTCTAGTAATTTTCTCTTCCTCGCCAGCGGTTTTCATTTTCTTTCCGACATTTTTTTTTCCTTTCTCCTGTGGACTCTGACGAATCTCTTCCCGTTTTCCAACGGGCTACTCTTTTTTAGTTTTTTCGGTTATTCGAACCCTTCGACAACAATCGCTTATTTGGTTAGTTTTATTTTTAGTATTTTTATTAATTATTTTAGACCTACTTCTATTGTTTGTTAAATTTGATGTTCTTCGTTCTAGAAAGATTAATGCAATTGTTAAATTCTATCTTGCAAAAAAAAAATGCAATTGTTAGATTCGGTGTACTAGTCGTTTATTCGGTTAGTTTTATTTTTTGTAGTTTTATTTATTATTTTAGATCTACTTCCATGGTCTGTTAGATTCAGTATTCTTCGTTCTAGAAAGATTAATATATTTGTTAGATTCGGTGTGACGATCGTTTATTCCGTTAGTGTTATTTTTAATCTATTTTTATGGTTTGTTAGATTCGTTGCTCTTCGTTCTAAAAAGATGAATACATGCGCAAAAATTGTAAAAATTGGGGAAATTGTAAAAATACATTTGTCCATGTTCTAGTAATTAAGAATAAATTATGTTCAAATGTCTCAACTAACTAGAAGATGAATCATACTTAATGTCACACCTGGGTTGCACACAATGCCCCATACCCAGGGTGATGAGTACTCCCGTAGGGCATACTCCAGTCATAGCACCACATAATATTGTCTCATCCTAGTACACAGCCCGCCTACAACGTCTAGTACCCCAGGGATCATTTGTCCACACTATTCACACATAAATAGTAGGTCTCCCCCGGATTCGAACATCAAACCTCATATAGGTTGATTTCGTAATCTAAGTAACCACTGAGCCACTAAGATAACTACCCATAATCATACTCATAAAGGCAATCATAATGTCATATAAGTTTTTTATTCTTTTTAAGGATTTTAAACTTAAAACACTTTCTCTGATACCATAGTTGTCACGACCCACTATACGTAACGTCATGACCGGCACGGAAACCTCCGGGTATACCCTCCGTCGGTACGCCTGGAGTCCCGTCAGCCTAAACCACATATACGAATCCCCAAAAAAAATAAAAGTACATCCTTAACAACCAACTAACATGATCGTAATGAAATAAAATATTACTTCTCCAAATTTTTACAAATATAAAATTGCAGAGTCTTCAAAATGATACAAAACCCAACACATCCCAACTATGTGTTAAATATACAATTACTAGGTGTTATCATGTACATAATTATCAAAATACAAAACTAAATGTACAACACCTACATGAAACAAAAACAAGGGACGCTCCGCAGTCAAGCCTTCCCTTTTCCTTTTCTATCAGATCCTGAAAGAAGATGGTGATTTATACTGATGCATCATTCTTAGGTCTGGGATGTGTACTGATGCAGGAGGGTCGAGTGGTTGCAAATGCATCTAGATAGCTTAAGGTGCATGAGCACAACTACCGTGTGCATGATTTGGAGCTAGCCGCTATTGTATTTGCACTGAAGCTATGGAGGCACTACCTTTATGGTGAGAGGTTCACTTTGTTTTCTGATCACAAGAGTTTGAAGTACCTTTTTGATCAGAAGGAGTTGAATATGCGGCAGAGGAGATGGCTCGAGTTACTAAAGGATTATGATTTCTCTTTGGAATATCATCCTGGCAAAGCCAATGTTGTGGCTGATGCTTTGAGCCGTAGGCGAGCAGGGACTCAGGTGGTTGCTTTTCAGATTGCCCAGCAGTGGCATTTACTTGAGAGAGTGACTATGATGAGTATACTCTCGAACGTACCACTTAATGAGATATGTGCTCAGATGCACGTGCAGCTTGCGGATGCCCATATTCCGCGGGTTAGATATTTACAGGAACATTGTCCAGATTATGACATGTACCGTGGATACGCAGATAGTGTTGACCAGGCCGATTGGCAGATTGGTCTAGATGATGTCTTGCGGTATAGAGGGAGACTATGGATCCCATATGATGTTGAGTTGAGTGCTGAGATACTTCGAGAGGCTCACAGGTCTCAGTATATTGTTCATCCAGGGGCTACCAAGATGTACCATGATATGAAGAAATTTGTATGGTGGCACGGGATGAAGAAGAGTATTGCTGAGTATGTGCAAAGATGTGAGGTGTGCCAGCAGGTTAAGACTGAACACCGGAAGCCTGGAGGTCAGATGCAACCATTGCCCATACCCGAGTGGAAATGGAAACACATCACGATGGATTTCGTCATGGGATTGTCGAGTTATCAGGGCAGATTGACCAAGAGTGCGCACTTCCTTCCTATGAGCGCCAGGGACTCTGTGGATAGACTGAGCAGATTGTATGTGAGAGAGATCGTGTGATTACATGGAGTGCCCTTGTCTATCATGTCGGATCGAGATCCACGATTTACATCGAGGTTTTGGCAGGCCTTGCAGACTCGATTTGGGACCCGCCTTCATCCTCAGACGGACGGTCAGTCCGAGTGAGTGATTCAGATGCTGGAGGATATGCTCAGGTCTTGCATTTTAGAGTTCGGTGGTGGCTGGGGTGAGCATTTGCCCTTATGTGAATTTGCTTACAACAACAGTTCTCAGGCTAGCATCGGTATGGCACCGTATGAGGCTTTGTATGGAAGACCTTGTAGATATCCAGCTTGTTGGTACGAGGTGGGTGATACGCAGTTATGGGGTCGTGATGCAGTTGTTGAGCAGACTAAGAAAGTCAAGCTGATTCGGCAGAGGCTGAAGTCAGCTCAGGACAGGCAAAAGAGTTATTATGATAACCGGCATCGGCCATTAGAATTTGCAGTGGGAGATCTAGTTTTACTTAAGGTCTCGCCACTCAAAGGTCAGATGAGGTTCGGTGTCAGTGGGAAACTTGCCCCTAGGTTTATTGGGCCATTCCGGATTGTTGAGAGGATTGGACCAGTGGCGTACAGGTTGGCTCTACCTTCTCAGCTCGAGGGTGTTCATGATGTATTCCACGTATCGATGTTGAAGAAGTTTAATGAGGATCTACTGAAGGAGTCTTATCCCGATCCAGCTCATGTGTTTGATGTAAGTCATTTGCAAGCTGAGGAGGATACGACTTATGAGGAGTTGCCTATTCAAATTGTGGCTCGTAGGGTTCAGAAATTGAGAAATAAGGAAATCCCGCTTGTGCGAGTTAGATGGCAATTCCACGATAATGAAGAGCAAATCTGGGAGCGCAAGCTCCAGATAAGGGAGCAGTTCCCCGACCTCTTTACCGATTGAGGTTAGTTCTCTTGCTTTTATTTTTTGAGGACAAAAATATTCCTAAGTTGGGGAGAGTTGTAGCACCCGTGCCTTTAGGTGACGTCATTTTGACCCATAGTGTACCCGCAGAGTACCCGTATACGTATTCGTATACATATGTGTATATGTATTTTGATGCTCGAAGCACGTAAGTTTGAGTGTCTTTGCATGATTTTAGGTCATAAAGTGTGCGCATGAAGCTTCGGAACCATCGGAGACCCGTTCGACATCAAAACATGTCGAGAACGGTGTTTTGGATCCAGTGGAGCTCCTCTATGGAGGAAGAGATTTCTGTCACAAATTACATCAATGGTTTGATCTCCTAGATCCGTAGTCCGATTGAGCTGAAATTTTTCAGCTCATTCTTATATGATAGATATTCATTATGAACGGTCAAGATCTAGATCGGAGATACCTACTATGAGTTATAAGACTCCAAACATTGTTTCACAGATTTTCAGATTTTCTTACGCAGTTTTTATCAAACAGTTAGATCTCGCAATCCCACTGTTGGATGGAGTTGCAAGTTTACCAGAATGTTGATAACTGACTCATGCTACTTTTTTATGGTTAAGATGTTAAATTGTTGGGTATTTTGCAAGAAATTGACTATCTAAGTGCAAGTATTATAACAGGAAAACTAAGTTTTTTGATAGTTTGTGGGAACTTTTAGTTGTGGGCCCAAGCTTGTCTATTTAAGCAACCAAAACGTAATTTTAGGCTCATTTGCTCATTTCTCAGCTAGAAAGGAGAGAAAGAAGCTGGAGAGGAGAAAATGAGAGGAAAATTAGGGTTTGGTGGTTTCTTGCTCAATAACACCTAAGGTTTGCATTTTTCCTCCATTTCTTCCTTGAATATCTCTATTAGTTGCATGATAGCTTTATTTTGAGCATGAGGGTTTCATTTTGATGCATGCATTGTGATGAACCTTGGATGGGTGGAAGACCAAAGTTGGAGTTGAGTCTTGCATGTCACATGTGTGTGATTAGAGAGTGTTAGGAGTACACTAATGGTGAAACCCTCAATTTCTAGCAAGAAATTGGAAGGGTTAGTTCAAATGACCTATACTTAATTTATGACCTTAGACTTTTTCAAAATCTTTGCATGTCAACTATGTTGACCTAGTGGCCATTGTAGATGATTCCATGTTGCAAGATCAGTAAAATTCATGGCTGAACATGTTGGCCTAGTATAAAATTGGCAATATGGTCTATGTATGAAAATTTCCAGATTTTGGGCTTTTGATGCTCTTGATATAAAATCTGGAAAATTATGCAATGTAGGTCTAATTGGACATGATTAGGGTTGTTTGATGATTGAATTCAGTGGGTTCTCATAATGGACACCCTAGGTTGACTAATTTTGATCTAGGCTAAGTATTTGACATTTTTCATGTACTTTGGAAATTTTGCATGTAATTTGAGGATTTTGCCCAAATTGGGACTTTTCACCCAAAGCAAGTCAATTTATGAAATTGACTTGGGGATTGTTTAATTGGACCCAAATTGAGTAGAATCATAGGTTTAAAATGTTATAACCTATGTTAAATTGATATGACTTAGTTCATTTTGACCTATGTTTTATGTTGGCCTAATTGGGGGTTTTGACCAAGACTTAGTCAATTGATGAAATTGATTTGATGTATAGTCTAATTAACCCTAATTATAATTGAATTTCATGTATATTAGTGGTTGGATCATGGGATCACCCTATTACATTCAATTTAGGCCAATCTTAGTTTATTTGAGTCTAAATGATCAAGTTGGGCAATATAGAAATTGGCTCAAGGAGGTAATCAATTTAGAATCTAATTGACTTTAGATTGGGTTTAAACATGAGGTTTTGACACACTTTATGACTGATTTTCAGTTGTGTGAACCATGTTATTTCCAGGTCTTGTGATTGATCTTGAACCCGTTTAGTCAATTGGAGAGTTTTGGCGATTGGATTGGCTAGACTTAGCCAATCAAGAGTGAGTGTTCTTTTACTTTTGGATAATTTATATGTGGCATTGTAGTATAGAAATGTTTTAAATGCTTATGTATGATGGTATGCATGTTTTAATATTCCATGAAATACATTTGAGCATAATTCATTGGGATGACAATTTGGGTTGAGGCTCCTAGTTGGAATTTTCTCTTTTTGAGAATTCTCGTAAGTCTAGCGGCGATCTCAGTTGTGTACCTGGCAGAGGGTTTTATGGCTTGTGTATGGGTAGGTTAGTTTAGGCTAATCTTACGTACTGCACAACCCTAGAAATCCTATTAGGATACGAGTATTGAGTATGTGTTCAGGTACTGTGTGTAGCGCACCAGCCTTGAACCCCCATACTCAGGAGGTGTTAGGATTGCATGAGTATGACTACAAATGTTATGCATTGTCTTATGTATGACTTGATCCATTATGTTAGCATGTATGTAATCTATTTCGTCATCATGATATTTCAACTATTTTATGATCTTACCATGTTTTATAAATGCACGTATATGCCACTTGTAAATAACATTCACTGAGCTGGCTGTAACTCACACCTCACCATCTTCTTTCAAGATCTGATAGAAAAGGAAAAGGGAAGGCTTGACTGCGGAGTGTCCCTTGTTTTTGTTTCATGTAGGTGTTGTACATTTAGTTTTGTATTTTGATAATTATGTACATGATAACACCTAGTAATTGTATATTTAACACATAGTTGGGATGTGTTGGGTTTTGTATCATTTTGAAGACTCTGGAATTTTATATTTGTAAAAATTTGGAGAAGTAATATTTTTTTTCATTATGATCATGTTAGTTGATTGTTAAGGATGTACTTTTATTTCTTTTTGGGAGATTCGTATATGTGTTTTAGGCTGACGGGACGCCGGGCGTACCGACGGAGGGTATACCCAGAGCTTTCCGTGCCGGTCATGACGTTATGTATAGTGAGTCGTGACACTTAACACCCTTAAACCAAGTAGTTGTTGTTTTCTTCTTTATGTAGGAAGAAAGACATTATAGCTGGTACATTTAGAGAATATAATCGAGCATATATACTAAATAATCTTAAATGTATTATTATTTAAAGTGAAGTTGCTTGGTTGCAAAGATTATTTTATTGGAGTTATTTACTTGTTTAAAGTTCTTAGAAACGTACAAATTAAATAATTAATCTTTTGCCTTAATAATTTTAGGGAGATTTTTTTTCGCTTCTCTTTTAAGGTTTTCCAATTTGGCACATTAAATTTTTTTGTAAAAGTTATTTATTTTATCTTTAAGTGCATTAGTTTCCTCTACGACTTTATTTTCCATTTTTTATGTGTATGTTTTAGAATTTTCTTTAAGTGCATTTGAACTAATATATGATATAATACTGATATTCTTGTTGATGAGCTTGTTTTGATTGTGTATGTGAATTTAGATGGCTTTCAAAAATAAAAATAAAAAATCTAGATGGCAAACAAATTCGTTTTAGCACTATGCTACGCAAATGGCCAAATATTACCCGGCTCTCAAGGTGTATGATATGATAGTTCGCCGATTGACATTGTAAGAGTTCGATTCGACATCAGTTTTGAAGAATTTGAAGGGGTTATCCGAAATGTACTACAGATTACCAGTGGCGTGCAGAAAAAAAAAAACCACGTGGATTGGTCGCGGTCGCCTCAAATGCATTTTCTAAGTCATTTTAGTTCGTTTAAACTAAAACTTTCGGTTGGGGGGTCAAACATTCGTCGGGGCATGGGAGCGTGGTTCCTCCGATTCCGAAAGTCCCTAGAAGGATATTGAGACTTGCTCCAAGTGTTGGTCGGAAAAAAATTCAGGTGGTATAAGAATTCCTTGTTTGCTTTTTAAAGAAAATTGTATTGAAGGAGTCTTTACAGACGTGGCAAAAAATTTTAAAAAAATCGCCAGCAGCTCATCCACGTGTACAGTTACTGTTGAAAGTTGGGTAGTTGTGACATTACTTTTAAAAATTTGGTATTAGTGACATAATTTTGATTAATTAGGTTAATCATGTCAAAAACCCTACATTTAACACCCAAAATGTGCCCAAAATATACATCACATTTATACATTATTAAATTGCATGTGTTGATACATAATTCGAGAACACGATGTACGTTTTGAATGTACATTTTGAATGTCACTTTAGTATTTTCTTTATCTTTTTTTTATACATCTTTTATTTTTTACTATTATTTATTCATCATGCACAAGCACAATGTTTTCCTTAAGCAACTAAGCTTCAGTTGCCTTCTTTTTCTTTTTTTCTTTTTTTTTATTTTGCTTTCAAAACGTTTTAACTTCTAAATAAAACAATAATTTTTTTAAAAGCTTTTCCACTTATCATGTAAATTACTATCGTATCATTTTACATTATCATGTATTTGAGATTAGTCATTATCGATTTGTGGTTTTTATTTACTAATTTGCATTTGAGAAAAAAATTTGATGAAACACTTTACTAGATGAAGAGGATGAGTAACTTTTCATCAATTTCATTTGAAAATGAAGATCAAGATTCGCAACAAGTTAAAAGAAATTTAATGTAGTTGTAAATTATCCGTTATATTTAATTTCTTGGTTATGCTTAATTATTTGTTTGTTTTATTCTCCTATATTTTTTTAAAATATGTGTATGTATATATATATATATATATATATATATATGGTAAAGTGTTAGAAAGCGCTGTGAGTTTGAAAATCAAGTTAATTGCAGTTTTTCCATCCTTTGGTAACCTGCACAAGTTTTGTGTTTTGAATGCGCGATACAATTTTATTGTGTTTAGGAAGAGTAGGTTAGTTGGTAACTTCGTGCTTTTTTATAACTTTACAGTTGAAAATCACTTTTCTATTCTATCCTTTTATGTTTTATAAAAGACCAAATAAACATTATTATTTTATTCCGAAAACTTTAATAGGTTATTTATTTTGATAAATTTACCAAAATAACACCTTAGACATATCACTTTACAAACATAGCATGTCTTTATAGAATTATATCTATAACCGCAGCCTTTGTAAAAAGTCAAAAATGCCCTTTTTTAACTTAAACACAAAGCTCCTTTTAAGCGGGAAACAAGTGTGTGCTTCAATTCTCAAAACCTCAAACTTTTCTCTTTGGTCTCTGTTCACCCCGTGCTTGCTTTGTCATCACCGTCATAGTTACCATTACGATCTTCCTCTTCGTAGTTTCTAACGGCTTCCCCATTTTCACATTGGCTTCCGATTTGGTCTACTTTTAGTTATGATCTTTTTTATAAGTTTTAATTCATATACTATATTTTCCCTCTCCTCAACTTCTTATTGATCTTTTGGGATGTGTTTATGGATGTTTTTGTTACATTACTAGGATTGTGGCTAAGGTGTGTTCATTTTGGAACGAAGAAAAATGTAGTTTTGTTGTGAATGGTGACAGTTTCTATAGTTTTGGTTCTTTGATTGTGCAACTCTAACTAGCACATATTCTGATTTAAGTGTTATGCTCTGCGTGTGCATCATTTAGAAAAATTTAAGGATTAGGTTATTCTAAATATATGGTTATTCTAATGTTGGGTTTGTGATATGATTATTCTCTAAATATACGAGTTAGGTTGTTCTAAATATATGCATCTTTTGGGTGTTGCACTTTGTGATATGATTATTCTAAATATATGCATTGGGTTGTTCAACTTTATAAAGCAATTTGCTTAATATCCATGTTTTTGTTTTGTTTTATGTAAAATTTGAGATTGAAATTTTCTTTGATTGGTAGTTTGAATTTGATGTAGGGACTAATTGAATTAAGTTTGGGTTTTTTTTTGTAATATTTTAGATTGAGTTTTTATTAATTTAATTTTCTCTTGTTTTTGTACTTTTTTCATTTTAAGGTTTTTTTGTTTTGGTTTTATTTTTTTAAATTTGGTTGCAATTATAGAATTTTTTAAGGATTAATGTTGTACCCATATAAAATTGCAGGTTAATTTAAAATAACTTATCCTAGTGTAAGCAAGAGCTACTTATGATAATTTTGATTGTTTTGAGGTACAAACAATTGCATGAAATCAAGGGAGTTACATTTGAATTGATTTGTTATTTTTAATGGGATGAAATTGATCTTTTTTTCAATTATGAGAGTTTTGCGCTCTTTACGGTGATTGGAAAAAAAAAAAATCAAGTTTGCCAAATTACTTGAATTTCTCAAGTTAGTCAAATTTTATAAAATTTGGCAAACTTGGACGTGAAGATGATGATAATGGTAGAGAGTTTCTCAGGTTAATGAATCATTTGGGCATTTTTAGTCATGATTGAAGATATTTCATTTTTTAAAATTTTTGGTATTTTTGTTGTTAGGTCCTAATGAATATGAAGTCTTAAAATTTGATCTTGTAAATTTATTGTTATATAACATCTGTTTGTTTTAAAAAAAAAAATTAATATGAAATAAATTAATATGAAAACCCACCTCTAAATACCCTTAAAATTAAAAAATAAAAATAAAAACAATTTTTGAAACTTCTATGAAAATCTATCTTTTTTTAATTCTTAATTGTTATATCTTTTCCACCTAGAAGCTTACTTACTTTGAATAGAACCTTTGACTCCTAATTAATCATCCTTAAACATACACTAAAGCTACTCTACTCTTCTTTGTCGACACTTTAACATTTATCATTTCTTTATTTCTTAACTTTAATTTTCTTATGGCACTAATATAATTAACCAAATAATTGATAATCTTCGGTTTAAGTCACACTCACAAATAGATATGATTAACCTTAAGAATGATTTGCTATTCAATATTTAGACAACCATAAATAAAGACTTCTTCACCAAAAAAAAAGAAAAATGTTGGTATACTTATAGTTTTGATTGCTTTAGCTACTTATAATATTATCATATCAACATCAAATGGACTGTGATGGTTCTGTCATCAAAGAAAGTTGGTTTTTTAATTTAAAAAATCACTATCTCAAATTTTATTTTAATTTTTATCTTGTTAGCAATCAACCTCTAATATGTTTTTTTCTTTCCTAAACTACTAAATTTGATGCAAGAGACACATAGCTTTACCTAAGCTAAGCATATGTATTTGATTGCTCTAACCTTTCTAGTTTATACTCCAAATTGTGGTTTCTACTAAAAATCTTTTTGGGTGTTTAGAAATTGTTCTTGAAGTATTTGATACATTTCCTCGCTTGATTAATGTATCTTCACTCTTAGTTATACACAATAATGTTGTTTTTTTTGTAGAAAAATGAAATACAAGTTGTGCTACACTGGAACATTTCATTCGACCAAGGTGACAAATAGGTCAAAATTTCCTGAGGCTATATCAACTATTCTGAAAAAGTTTGAAGGTAGTAAAAAAAGGATAAAAAAAAAAAAAAACTATTAAGGCAGACATGTTTCTAGCATCTTATGTTTGATACACCCAAAGATACCCAATATTCGGGTAACATAGTTTCACATATGCTACGTAGTTTGATTTTCAAATCGAGTTAAGAAGATGTTTGTATTCTTGTTGGTGAAAAGACCACAACACAAATATAAATAATGCTCATTTTCACCTTATTGATTCACTAAAAAAATTCAATAACTTTTTTTAGGGTCAAGTGAGCGGGACTCGCACTATAAAGTCACTTAACCAAGCGTTGAATGCCTGGTAAGCAACTAGTGAAGCCCCTAAGTCAAGGTCACGTAACTTAAATAGATTTTCATATCCATTCCAAGTATTAACATTTGCATATTATGATAATTTGTAATTTATATAAAGGTACACTAATTTGTTATGCTATGTTTCAATGGCTTAGTGGGAGCCCTTCAATTCAATCCTTAAAAAAACATTTGTTTGAGAGATATCTAGATTGGCGAAGGATGCCACACTCATGATGAGATGATCAATGTCTACCATCCCAACATTCAACAAAATAAGCAAAATTTTAAAGAGTAATTAAGAAGGTTAGTATCACAACCATCATTTTTCAAATAAATACATATATGCATGACATATGCTTTCTCACAAATTGCCAAACATATATTTGCGGATGATTGTGGAAAACATCTTTAAATTCGATGAAGAGGAAAAGAGCATTGATGAAACAAATTCAAATGAAGAAGAACCAATTGATCAATCTTAATCATTGAAAGATGAAAAAGTTGAGAATTCAAATAAAGGCAAGGGAAAAGAAGAAAGTGAAAGGCCAAATAAAAAAGGCTCAAGATAACTCCATAAGTGGATGTTGATTGTGTAATGAAAGAGTGCTACTTTAACACATCATTATAGCAAAAGTAAAAAAGGAATTAGGAGGAGACTAAACAAGCTTTTTTTAACATCAACAATAAACTAGATTACCTTATATCAATAATCTGTAGTAGGTTGGAAGACAAGGGAAACAAAACACAAAATGATGTTAATATGGGATTCAATGATTATAAGGGGTAGGATGTCCCTAATGATGTGCAGGGAGAGAGTGTTGCCGATGGTGTTAGTGCACATGTGGATGGTTGTGACGAAGATGAGGATAATGTGTTGGATGTTAATGTACAGGTGGATAATAGTGAAGAAAGTGAGGTGGGTAACGAGGAGTAGGAAAAAATATTAATTTTGGTTGATGACGAAGATGCAAAAAATGGAAATATATCAGCCTATAGAGATGTACTAGTGGCTGACACCTTTGACATGCTACCTAAATGATATAACACAAAATATCACTTGTACCTATTCATCCATCATGGTTTTAAAAGAACCTTCGATTGACTTACAATGGAAGGTTCAAGCACGAGGAGTCATAAAGCGAGGTGTTATACACCGATCCTTTCCCAAAAAAAAAAAAAAAGAAAAAAAAAAAGATTTATGACATGTTACATGAGGATGCCACTGCAATTGAAGTGACATATGATCCATATCATAAAATTCCACAAGAATCTTGTACTAGCTTCTTCAATTGGAACACTTCTACTTCTGAAGAATACATGGACCTTGATTATTGTAATGCCAACATAGATTGGTTCACAAAGCTGGTGTCCCCGGATGAATGGTTGAAAAATAGTGTAAGTTATATATTACTACATGCAAGGTTATTAGATTTATTAATATATGTTCATTGACATTATTTGGTTATTTTTATTGAACATAATATTACTAATCATTTGACTAGATGTCCATATTTGTAGTGCCAAAGGTAGTCCGTGGTCTCTTGGCTAAGCAATGAAAAAAATTCTACTTAGCTCTTCCACTCTTCTATAGGTGTGTTGATCTCAAGATCTTCCTACACTATGGTCCAACAATATGATGATAAATTATTTTATGTATTCAAATCATCTTAATTAATTCTTTTTCATTTGATATCAAATTGAGGCTACTCTTTCTATTGAGTTAAGGAGCAAAGCTATTCATACACATTTTTTAGTATTTTTTTATTCTACAATTCATTTTATACGGCAGGTTTCCTATTGGATACGTGATCCAATTTCATTGAACTAACACTATAGGTTTACGTATTGCAAACAAGTGCTGAAAATATGCATACAACCACCAATTGGTTTGGCGGGGTGACAGGAAGATGAATTTCTTCCTATAAGGTCTCATGTTTGAGACTTGAGGTAGACTTTTGCCTTCACCTCATGGGTGGGGTAGCACGGCCTTTTCCCTAGGTAAAGACCTTGTGTCATGGCCACGTGTGGGAGCGCCCAGTATCCTTTTAATAGTGCTTGTTCTAGATGAAATAATCTCTATAGTGCGAGTTAGCTTGACAAGGACCACCTGGATTACCAAAAAGAAAAAAATGCACGCAAATCATTTTTCTTGTTGAGTATATTCATCTAATTTACTCTCTAGTAGTTTACTACATATCAATGTTATTATTTGCATTTCTATTCCACTTATGTATTGTTCTCTTTGTTGTTACAATGGGCCTAATAGCATGGTTGACACTTCGTCTAACACTTTTATTATGCCAAAATACCTTTCCATTGTCAAATTGAGTCCTTAACAACATTTTCTTTCTTTTCTTTTTTTTTTTGGAGAAGAAACAAAATAATATGTACGGAACATAAAGAAAGAAGTATAAGGAAAACAAGAGTACCAGAACTACTCAGCAAGCAAAAAACAGAAAGGCAACAGGGAAGATACAACCAAAACAGAAAAAGAAGACAACCTAACAGAAGCGCCACGAGACACCAGATTAGACACATAGGGACCAATTCCTAAGCCAATCTAGAGAACAATAACCTCCAGCAAATTTAGAAGAAGAAATCCTTGAACTTGCCAAAAATATGACCTCATCTACAATGACCTCAGCCGATTTCTTGAAAAGTCCTTTGGTTTCTAACTGAAATAACACATTTAAAATTTCTCACTGAGATGATGAATTAAACAAATCACCAAACCATCTTCAACTAGGACAAGGGGTGATGTTTTGCAGTTATATTCAAGAACCACAAGCTCAGGCATTAGGACCTTGCTTGAAGGAGATTAGCAAGAAACCATTTTTTTTTTTTTGAAGGGCCTAATTGCTATTTGAATAGCATATGGAATAAGCAATGTTTATGCAAGGAGCGAGCTTTTAGTGACTCTTCCTGTTCTTTCAGCTTAAAATAATTTGACTATGAGAATATCAAGAATACTTGTATTTGTAGATACAACATAGTAGAGGCATAAACTGTTCTTCCTCCATTGAATAGAGCTTACTGTCTCAACCACACCTGGTAATCAGAGCCTTTGTCAACAAACTTTTGCCAACTTCCTTCCAAACGGTTCTCCTTTGAAGGGTTCCAATCAAAATGGCCAAGTTTCATTACCAGTGTTTCGTCAATCTGACCAACATAACCCTCATTGTTTGCATGATATATCTTAACAGAGCTTCGGCAATGAATCCCAGCTCTTCTGCGTGCCTCAATGAGCTCTGTTATTACGTCCCGAAGCCCAAAATCATAGAAATGGTCGTAAAATATAACAGGCTGCCCCAAAAAAAAAAGATGTCTGTTATGATGGGAAAAGAACAAAACCCTTGTACCAACTGAGCTAATCCTACAAGATCTGGTGATCTCCAACTCTTCAAGAAGGATAAATCCGCTTTTCGGAAATAGAATTTAAGGATTTGGATTCTGAAAAATCAATGTTACAGTTTCTTGTAAAAGACAAGGGAGTTAAAAGTTACCGTTCCAGGATGAGTAAGGATATATGCATATCCCTGAGCAAGCTTTTCCCGAGGAAACGGCCAGTGCCCCTGAAATAAAGGAGAAAATATGAATAAATTTTCTTTCATGTTCACCACTTCCAACAACTAAATAAACAGATGCAAAGAAGTCCTCACTCATTAGGTTTCATAATTATTTCTCCAAAATTAATATATAAAAGTCTCAAATACCAGTGCTAACCTGTTGAGCCTATTCTAAAATGAGTCAAATTTCTGTAACTTTGGGACTCTTCACACATAGGAAAAATTAATTAAGCTTTCCTCCCGAACCTTGATATTAAATTTGACCCATTGAAGTACAAGGAAATCAAGTGACATGACATCTTTGTTTAGCCAAAGTTGGTACCATAACAAGATATCCTAAAGCCACTAATTTTCTGCTATCTCAAGGACCATAAATTGTTAAAAAGTGATCGAGTCTTGTGACCAAGCTAATTGTAAAGGAAAACAGTTCAACTGAACTTAATGTTGAAGACAGGCTATTGAAAACCACAGGTGTCATAGATGGTTCTTAAATCAAAACAAAGTTATGGAAAGTTCTGGCGGCCGTAAGAAACCTGCCAGTGCATGTAAGTCGCTAAATCACTAAAATAAATAGGCTTATAAGGGATAGCAAGATACTCATACATTCAGAAGTAAACAAAAATGGGGTGCCATAAAAGTTAAGCTTGAACACCTAAATGCGGGATGTATGAAGCTCTTCAATTTATTGCTCATGATTTGTCAACAATTATAAGAGATTGAAGATGCGGTAACTAGACATACCCCAGTAACCTCTAAATAACACACTTCCATCATATTTCTGTAGTTACAGATGCGTAATCCAGTGTTGGCAAACAATAGAAAGAGGAAGATAGAAAACCTGAGTGGATCCAGTGTCATGGTTTTCTAAAAATGTGACAGCACGAGAAGGCCACCATCCCATAACTCCCGTTGGCTTCCCCTGAGGATCTATCAACCTCCAATATTGATTATGCAAAGCATAATGGAGTAGTCCCTGCATTCAAAAGCATAAATATATAATGATCTTCAATGCTAGAAAGGATCAAAGGCAATTTACAAAACATGTTCCATCCAGCAGTCAAATTTGTTGAAGACTGCAGTCCACAAAGTCATGCAGGCACCCAAGTGTCTGCATTATTGCTTTAAAAGGGTCTTTTAAGGACAAGGACTTTCCCAATGAAATAAATCATTTGCTAATGAATCCAATTGGTCAACTTAAAAAGATTATAATTTGACAACACAAATTAAGCTAAGCCTTGTCAGAAATAAATTTTAATTCAATACAACCAGGAACCAGCCACAATCATTAGTATCTTTGAGGCCCAACTATTGTTTATACAGTTATGGGTCAATAGCCTTTCTAGTAAGTTATGCAGCAACCTTAAGAGTGCATGATTGGCACAAAACAGTTTCCCCAAGTGTGCACTGATAAAAACGGCATAGATTTTATAGACACACAATTTATGTATAGCTGTTACACATGAATATGTAAGTGGTAATTTTTGTGTAACTTGCATACCTAACTAGATTTTCCCTATTTTATAAGGAAAATCAGCTTAGACTTGAAGGATCTCGGGTTCCAGTTTTGAAGGAAAACAAAGTTGAGAATTAAGAGAGTTTAGTACCTCAGAGTTTCTGTCAAATATGATGAAATGTGTTATCATACATAGTCAAATCAAAACTCTAAAATATAGTTTGTATGTATGTTTATTTTTAGAGATTAGACTAAAGCATACATCCAAACCTGGGCAAAGCATAACTGCTAAAGAATACATAGATATAGGTACAAAAGACTTGTTTATCCCTTATTAAGAATAAATAGAGGTAGGTTAAAAGGTTCATCTTGTTTCCTTTCCTTTATCATCAAGAAAGATGAGTGTTGGAAAATTCTCAAGCTCCCCTCCCTGACTTCAGATTCACAATACATTGTTTATTACAATGGTGCATCATGATCTATGTCATCAATTTCCTAGCTTCTGTTTAGCTACACCAGATTTCATTGTTTTTCTTTTTTCAATTAAAAGGCGGTGAGTGGCAGGACGGTTCTGCTACTTTACTATAACCAACATTGTAAGTGTCTAGACTACAGCTGTTGAACAAATCATCAATACATATTTTATTAAAAAATGTCAATCAAAGCAACTCTCTGAATTCCCACTTTTGAAACAGTGGAATTTGTTTTCTGTATCAGATGGAATAGGTAAAATATTATAGAAGAACTATGATGTTGTTCCAAATCTAGTTGAGGCATTCACAAATTTTAAATGCAACTTGGCCACTGTTCTCAATCAATCTTTCTTTTTTATTCATTTTCCCTTTTCCTTATTTAGTATGATAGATATATCTAATATATGCATCATTCTTGGAAAATCTGACCCTCAGGTGTAAATTCATAATTTCCCATTAGGGGTATTTTTGTCCTTTTACTTAAAAATAGATAAACTTAGATGCAGTTAGTGGTAAATGTACATAGAAAAACACCTTACTATTGAAATAGAAAATCTTGGGTGCATTTGAGACCAATTGAAACTAGAGACAAAATTGAAATTTTGTCCACAAAATCCAAGAAAACAGGAATCTAAGGCCCAATTTATAGATTATTTGACTGGGAGACACCTTTTTTTTTTTTTAATTTCAGTTAAATTTGGACAAAAGGAAACAACAGTCATTTTGCCAATTTTCTAGAAAGAATGGTAAATGAACCTAAAATTAAAATTTGAGGCTAGAAATGCATTTCTTGGGGTCCCTTTATCCTAGAGACCAGCCCCCTTAATTTTCGGAATAGTAATGACGTTTACTCAAGAGATTATATTTTAAACATAAAGTGGAATAATGTTTAATATATTGGGTCCAGACTATTGGAATTTATTGGACTTTTAATTGATTTAATGTTGGGCTGTATTAAATGTAATGTTGGGCCTTGAGTCCACGTGAAAGTGGTTCAAAGTACAGCTACTTTAATTTATTTAAAATAGTTGTATTGCGCATTGATGTTTAAAGCATACATGCATTTGTTATTTCTCTTGATTCATTTCTAATAATACGAATAAAGCAATAAGATTTCTTATGTTATCATATGATCCACTGAGGTTTAAGCTTACTCTTCCTCAATTTTATCTTGCAGATGTAGGTGCTAGTCGGGTGCTTTGGCTTAAGATCAAGACTTGGTACATGTGTAGGGTGTAGGGAGTATCATGGGTTATCTTAGTGGCCTTTGTGCCAATTTATTTTCAATGAAAGCTCCTAGTATAGAGCACAATTAGACTCTATCAATGTTACACTTTTTCCATTGGGCTAATAAGAGCTCCTAGTGATGTTAGCAATTACCATTGCTAAAACAACTTAGGGCATGATTTAAGCTCTTATAGAATAATGTTGAGGAAGTGTTTGGCAACTCCATAGCTAAAACTTTTGCTCTAAGTTTTTAGCCCCACTTTGATAAAACTCATAATAATTTATTTTAAACATGTTGTTTGGTAACGAATATTCCAACCTCTTATCTTAGTTTCATTTTAGAAGTAAAGCATTTACTAACCAACATCCAACTTCTTATTATAGTGTTATTTAATATATTTTAAAATAATTATCTACTTGTTTATTTAATATTTATATACATAAGATTAATAAAACTAAACTCATTCAAAAAAATAATTATTTATAATATGATAAGTATGTTGAAAGAATAAATTTTCTTGAATACTCTAGTAATGAATTATAATTGTAAACACTAAAAACAATTGAAAACATATTTTTCATTAGTTTAAATAATATTTAAAGTTTTAATAATTTAAAATTTTATCACTTTTTATCTTTAAGACATTAAAAACTTTTAAGTATAAAATTGGTTATTATATTGGCGATTTGTGTCATATTTTGTGGATGATAAATCATTCTACATTGATGATTACTTTCCGAATTTGAGTTATGACAAATTATTCTATTAATATGAAAACATCCTCCACAAGAGAAAACCAACTTTTTTACTTTTTCTTTTAGAGGTATAACCACTAAAATTTGTCAAGTTCTATTTTATTTAGAACCTACCAAATTGTTACCAAGCAGTCTAATTTTTTTCAACCTCTATTTTAAATAGACTTTAAGGAAATCGGAGGTTAAAATTAGAGTTAAAACACTAACTAAGCAAAAAATCTTTGGCTAATGCTTCTGGAGATTATACCTCTACTTCTAATTAGAGGTAATGATAGTGCCAATACTTACCAAACACCACCTTAATTTTTAGTTACTTTGCTCCATAACTTTCCTCTACCTTTCCAAAATATTTGAGTGAGTTTTGATAGCTTAAGATAAATTTGAGACATTACCTTTGTTGTGACATCAAATGCAGATGAAGTGCCACCAGTGGCGTTGATCCAATTCACAATTCGTTGACGATGAGCATCTAAGCACACAAAAGAAGAATGTTGACATATGAATGGATAGACAAGCTAATAGGATGCCAACATATAGAAAGAAAGCACTAATACTAATAAATATTGTATCTTTTAAATTTGATGAAGAACCCAAAGAAAAAAGTTACCAAGATCAGAAAAAGATGAGAAACTATGTGGTGAACGTACAAAAAGGAATAACATCGAAAGGATATCTCCTAAATATCAATGCATAATTTCAAGAAATCTCACAAGGAATAAAATGGCTAGTTTTAGTTATTTTCCATTTTTCATTGTCCAATGAATCATTTCCACAACAATCTCTTGCGAAACAAGGCAAGGTTGCGTACAATAGACCCAAATGGTCTGACCCTTCCTCGGGACCCCACATAGGCAGGAGCTTCATGCACCAACCTGGCCTTTTTTTTTCAATGAATCATGTTCACCAAATCAAAATCCAAAGTCTTGAAATTTATTCGTCAAAATCAATAGATGAGGACCACTAAATCATGCAACTTGAAACTTAACATTTATGTTCTCAATATTTATTTGATATGAAAGACCATTGCTCCAAAGAGCTCAAAAGTAGCACAACCATCTTCAAAAGTTAGCTCCAAATAGAAAGAAGACTACTCGAGTTCTAGATGCCCCACACACAAAAATTATAAATGTTCAAAGGGAGCATGTCTTTCTTTCATGAAGACCATACTTCAATCCAATCACCAGCACCCAACCTCCATAATGATAAAACCCTCAATCCTCCAACTTCCAGAACCATTTTGTAGCTCTTACAAGCAAAGTTCAAACCAGATATCCATCCAATCCCAACCCAACCCCTTTCTTCCACAAAAAAAGGCCATGAAAGTAACCAATTCTAATTTTCAATCCAAAATATGACTAAACCAAATATTCAAAATTTTCCTTTGTCCAAATCCAAACGAAGTTCCTAGGCACTTTCTCCAATTTATTAGCAATAGCTATAGGAACCAAGGAGAGTGGCATGACATAAGTTGGAAATTCGAAAGCAAATTTCTAGGAGAGTCTATTGAACGGTTGAACCCTTTCCAACATCAATTTAATTTAAACTATAAGCTCAAAAAGATTTGACCATGACACAAGAAAACTATCTATCACACAACACAAACAAATAATGCCAACAAAGAGTTCAACACCACATTCGCCAACTGATAGAAATTACTATTCTTTTAGCTTAAATTTATGACCAAAGACATAAAAAAGGAGCTTGAGAGAAGATACGACTCCGAAAGATGCTCTCAAAAGAAAATAACATCATCCACAAGTCATGAATAACAAACTTAGGTTGTCATTTGTTAAGCCTCAAAGAGATTCTAGTACTTAGATGATTATCTACACAAAATATTAATCACAACGATAAGGATCTTCTTTTCTTATGCATCAATGGCTTCATAATTCCAATCTAGCTTCACCTTTTAGTTTCAAGTTCAAATTTCTCATTTTATAGATTTTTGCAAAAAGAACCATTTTTCCTTAATCTCAAAGTTAATGTTTTTCTAAATTGTTTTGTTTCCTGATTTGAGTGCCATCCTCACTCAAGCTTACCTTATTTATGCTCGATAGGTAAAATGATGAAAATTGCCCTTTAATTGAATTATTGTAAGCAAGCTGCAAAAAGGTAACACTAAATCCCTATTACCCAAATTTTCACTCACTAAACACAAAGTCAATTAATCAAACTTCTATTATAATTTTTATCCAACCATCAATTTAGGGGTGAAAAGTTGAGGAAAACTTTAGGCAAGTACAAAAGAGTCTTCTACAAATAGCTAACAAATTTAACATCTCTATCAAATACAATAAAGGTTGACAAACCATGAATCTTATGTCACACTCCGCTCTGACGCGCCTAAATCGGCGGAACACTCACAGGCGGGGCGGGAATGCATGATAACAGTTACCGAGTGCGCAAGTACACAATTGAGTACAAATCTGATTTCATTAATTTTAGAATGTACTTTTGTACAAAAATGTAATTGAGGGAACATCCTCCCAAAATCTCCCTAATAAATAAGCAAGGGGTACAAAATGAGGGCCCAAACACCTCCACCCAATCCATCCTAGACTCCTGTAAAGATGGTTAACAACGGGGTGAGCTATTGCCCAGTGGGTCAAATAGTTCGTGAATATGACAATTAATAAAGAAGACTTCATAATCATATATCACATATACACAACATAGCATCATAAACAATACAACGTGGCTTAACAAGAATGTATGCATGACACCGTCTCGTAATGGTTCTGTGATCGTTCATCGCCCTGGGTTCACGTATAGATGTCCATCCCCAAGTAATCATGGGTTCACATTGTACATCCCTCCCCAGGGGAAATATCGATAATTGTGAGCATTGTTCCAATAACTATTCCATAGATCACAAACCACTTACGTCCCTAGGTGGTTCTTATTTCATGTATGATGACTATGCATATGTGGGTTCGGTCTTTCCTAATATTAGACAGGATTTGACAACGTCTGGTGATACTTATCAGGGTCGGCATCACCACGTGAGTTGTTAAGACGTCCAATATAACTTATACACGCAGACAACTTTCAATAGGACCAACCAGACCAGTCTCTAGGTCGAGAGGTGGGAACTCGAGGTCCCGCTTAAATACCAAGTCTTCTAGAGCAGCAAGCTGCCTCCCGTTTACTATTCAAAGTTACTGAGGACAAGACTAAGTCTGGTTGAGTCAAATTGACCACTAATCAGTGTAATACATAAACTCCAAATATTAAGGCATAACTATGACATGTATAAACATTATACGCAATAATGCAGTGTAAATGAATAATAGACATAATGATAAATGAATGAAAACTTTAATAAAAGTCATAAGACACGCAAACCTAAGTTTCATTCCCCATCTTTAAATGAAACTTCTTTCCAAAACTGGCACTTTTTCCTGAGCAGAACCGTTGCGTACCGCAAGGAGAGTCTCAAAAAGATGAGAGAGAAAGTCTCAAAAGAGAGAGAGAGTGTGTCTCTAGATTTATTTATTTTTGTAAACCAGGGGTATTACATCTTAACTCTCTGTCTAGAGAACAAGTGAACAACTTAGCCCATCTGAAGCATCAATAGTTTTGGAACAAGGAATGATGTACGTCATCTTAGAATACCTATCCATAACAACTAAGATAAAATGTGCCATCGAGTAATGTTATGAAACCTTGGGACATCCATACTAAGGTCAAGCCAACCTAGCCAATACAACAATATGATACAATTAAGCAATACCCTTTCTCAACATAGGTGGTAGGCCAATAAAATAAAACTTCTATTAAAACCAACAAGACCACCAGCATGTAACTCCCAATCCAAAACCTCTTGAAGGAATGTATAAGGAATGCATAGTTGAGAACCTGTAAATAAGCACGGTTCGAAAATCTGAAAAATTTGCCGAAATTCAACAAATTGTTTTGATTTTTTTAACCACTGAAGTGCAAAGTGGATGAAAAAATTCATAAAATTTGACAAAATTCGATAACCTTTGATAAAAGTTTATTTTTTCAATTAGAAAATGCAAAAATTCGACATAAAACTCAATAAATTTCGATAAAATTTGACAAATCTGTTGAAATTCGACAGAGAAATAAACATGTGTTATTTCATCAATAAAAAAAGAAAGAAAAAAATATCAATAGTTATACAATATTTTAACTTCATCAACCAACATAGCAATATTAATTTTATAAAAAAAGAAGATTTAATAAGCTTAAAAATCATGTAATTTTATTTTACAGGATATGCCTTACAGAAAAAAAAAAAAAAAAAAAAAAAAAAAAGAAAAAGAAAAAGAAAAAAAAGAAAAGAAAAAGAAAGAAAGAACATTAAAATAAGACAAAAACTTAAAATTACATTACAAGAGTTCCTAGAGTCATCTTCTTTTAGTTAAAATCCCATAAAACAAGATAAAAAAGCAATACATTTGAATGATAAACTAATAAATTAGGCTAGGTGGAATGTCAAACTACCAAAGTATATGATCTAGAAGTAAGCAACCACAAAATTGAAAATCAAAACATAGAAGGATTAAGATCAAAAGCCATCATTTCATCAATCCACTTAACAAGATTGATTTTGATAGGTCATTTATGGATATTTTTATGTATTAAGAATGCCTATCGATATTAGTTTTTAGCTTATATTACAATAACTCCAGATATTTTAGCATCCATGTAAAAATTCTCTAAACTTCTCTAATCTAGTGAATTTTTACAAAAAGCCTTCACGTCAAATTAACTTCCCCAAATTAATTCTGATTTTCGAGTGATTGAAGTCCAGGGAGAAGTCAAATTTTAGATCCTTGTAAATAAGTAACCACCAAGAAGAACAAAGTCCACATAGGACTATCGCTCCCCTTGTAGAAGAGCCAAAAAGATCATAACAAAAACAAGACAATTTTGATGACTCATCCTTAACCCTATCAAACCAAACAAGTCCAGAACTGGAAGGCCTTAACAACGCAACTTAAAGCATCAACAACTTTATTGGAAATGCCAAATTGATGGTGAAGGACAAAAGTTTACTCCTATAGCAAGGGAACCCTTTAGGCGTGTCTTGCACTCAATGTTTTGGTAGGAATTAAAATACTATAAAGCCTTGTGATCAAAGTACAAGGCAACTCCTAAGGTAATAGGTAATACCTCCAATCATGCAAAGACGATACAATAGTGTAAAACACCTTAACATAAGTGGACTAAGGTAAAGAATAATTGAATCAAAGATAATAAATTGATAGCTAAGGACCTTATGCACACTTTATCCATCCACGGATGATAAATACTAATCATAATTTCAACGAGAAGAAGTTAACCATATGTAAAGGATCTAATGTGACTTCAATTGTAATAGACATAATGTCCCAAACTATAGTAACGAACCAGGTGGTCATAACCCCTTCGTGCAATACTCAATCACAACATGTATGAGATACCAAATTAAATGAACATCATTCACAAAAATTGAGCTTGTTTGGACCACTAGATCACCGTTCCCCAAGCTTAAGTGATTGTTAAGACAATGGATCAAATCTTTGTTATGAGAGACAAGATGAAAGCTTCTCCTCTTCGATGCACAAAAACACCAAATTTCATTTCTTTGTTCGTTTGATTTCAAAGTTCTTCGATGGAAGTGGATGAGCATTGTTTGACGCTTTTGCAATGGCATAATACAATATGTTTGAAGCAAACAATTCCACAATAGCCAGCAAATTAGGGTGTACCAAAATAAGAAACAAATCCCCAATTTTTGAGTTGCAACAATGATGGATTCTACCTCCATTGTTTGCAATGACAACTTATCAAGCAGAGAGATAGGGGGAAAAGTCTCAAGGGCTCTCCAAGGGGTATATTACTTCTATAAATGTTATTTTTAGTTTTTAAAAATAGCATGTGTTCTTAAAATCCAGACGAAATTGAGCAACCAAGTTTGAGACTGAACTAGGTATGGATGTGGATGGTGTGCCCAAATTAAAATTGAGCAAGTCCAAACATGTCATACAGTTATAGACTCATTGATATAAGGTGTAGACCAAATATGATTTTGTCTGAACCCAGTTATTTTGCCATCCCTAGTAGGAAGGTCCCTCAATACCTTATATGAGACTTCCATCCTTAACTACTTTGAGCCAGGTCTTCCTCAAGCAAGGGTTTAAATTGCCAATATCACAACAAGAAGTTTAGGTCTAACTTATTACTAATTATAATTATATTTAATACAACCACTATTTTAAATTTGTTTTGACATGAAAATTTGAGAGAAAATCATTATCAATCTGAAATTTTCCCACAATATTTACCTATTTTATTGGAAGCACTAGAATCAACCAAGTTTCAAAAACCATATAAATCCAAATTCAATGTTAATTTTGCACATAAACATATCCGACAAACTTTTAGTAATGGGCCAAACAAGACAATGTAGATTCGTTGTTGAAGCACGAATGAAAATACTCAAAAAGAATAACCAAAAAGAATTCTGATGAATAGAATATCAAAACATCAAATATGTCTTCCCTAATGGCCAAAAGCCTTATTTATAATAAACTACCAAATACGAGTCTTAAACTGACGTGACTACTAAATAGGCTACGTGGGGTTAAACCATCTAATGTAGGTCCACAAACAAATCCACGATATAAAAAATAACAGGCTTAAAAAACATGATAAAACACGTTATGCATGTGTTCATGTGTCCCTTTATCACTAGAACTAAGGAAACAAACATCTAAATTGAAAAGGAGTTGCATAAGTGCAATCCAATAACTAAAGGTGGGAGTAAGTCTCACAACAACCGCTACCCACAAGAAAAGACAAAAAAAAATGCAACAAAGAATGAAGAAGATATTATTCTCTCCTGAACAATCAAATGGAACACTAGTTATTTAAAGAGAAAAGAAAAAAAAAAAAACAAGGGTAAGATATAAAAAGTGGATACCTTGATTGTAGCATAAATTGCCACCTTCATATGCCAGGCTATCCCAATATTCTCCAATGGCAAATGCAGGATTTGAAGCCTCTATGTATTCCTTTACAAAACCACCTGAAAAGCCTCTGCAAGCAATAAGAGAAGCATCATCCACTCCTATACATGAACAAAATCAAATTTTGAAAGATTAGTTATAATTGAAACTCTAAATTATTGCTCTGCCCGTTTCTGGGAAAGGTTTGTTTCCAAATGAGATCTCTTTTTGGAATGAGAGGTGTTATAGATCTTCACCTGTCCTTACAGACAATACAGGAAAAGCTGAGAGATAATTTTACGGGACAAAAGTTGGGATACGATTTAAGGTAAGCAAATGCTCAGACTCCTCAATTAAAAATCTTTATCTGTCAGTACAAGTTTCCAGGTCCTTTTGAGGATAGAAGAAGAATTGCTAATCCAATTAGACTGGCAGCAAGAATAAACCAGCTTCAAGTTGTATGTACCTGAATCTTCCAAATATTAGCAGAACTATGCACAACTAGCATAGCATTCACATGGATATCATTTCAGGTCCTAATAAAAAAGAATAATTTCCATAATACTTAATGTAGTAAGAAACTAGTTATAAATATTCTTCATACAGCTTATCATAATAAATCTGTTCATAAAGAGTAGTTGCAGGTTGCAGCAGCCTCATCAAATTTGAGACTAAGTACAGAAAAGTCCAGTACTGTGTAACCAAATATGTAACTCTAGGCAAGTCACAGATAGATTTCTTTTATGCTTATGTATGTCCTTAAGGCAATTGTTGCAATGACCAACTCTACAGTTGAAGAGACACAGGACAGTTTTTATTTATTCTAAATGGCCAGAACATGTGATTTAGAACATAAATAGTAAGACAAATGCCATTGACACAAAAGTGAATGAATGAATGCAATATGGTTTTCTAGAGATTAAGAAAATACAAGGAATTTCACCTAACAAAGTCAAGGCGCCACCCATCAAAACCAATATCATTTCGAAGCCAATTCAACCACTCCTTAATATCTCTCCTAACAAAGTCCTGCGAGTGATCAATATTTGGAGCTGCATGAAAGATGTCACCTGGACATACATCACAGAAACTCAATAAGCAAAGCAGTGGCACTGTTTTTCATCCCAAATGCATGTCAATGACATGCCAAAGTACCTCATAAGTAAATTTTGTGATATCTTTAATGATCAACCCATAAGAAATTTAACATAGACCAGTCACATGCAATAAACAAATAAACAAAGGCACAAACTTTTTAACTTAGTAAAACATCTTTGGTACAGGAAGCATTAAGTGTACTTTCTCTGACATACGCAAATAATCTAACGCAGAAAAAATGAATTAATTGGTAGGCTGAGAAATGAACCAAGGAAACCCAGTGGAGAATCAGTCCTGGGATCACTAGTCTCGATCTTGCAAAATGACAATGTCTAAGTAGGTGATCCTAAAACTTAACGTCAATCTTTACAACTATTTAGAAATTCAACCTTGAGTTCTATGGATCAATCCTGTAACACGATTCTCATTTATTTAACTCATATTGATCCTCCAAATGTTACCATTGATCCTTGTCACTTGTCCACACCATAACTGACTAAAACTACAAAGTTAAATACACTTTGTCCATTGGAATTAATCAGTGACTGAAAAAACCTACACCTCACCCAAAAAAAAAAAGAACACATCACAATGTAACAAGCAAGCTTACACATGTACACACATACAAGCACAAACACAAACACAAATGTCACACATATTTGTCTTTGCAGTTATAAATTTACATACCACTTGAAGGATTTCCACGGCCCTGGAAGTTTGGGTCATCACAAACAATTGCTTCGGGTCCCCATGCAAGCTTACCACCATATATGTTCCAGACCCCATTTGGACTCTGGAGTCAATGCAATAATCAGTTTGAGTATGTCTATAGAAGCACAACACTTCAGTAATGAAGCTCACATCAAAACTACATATATTAAACATAAAGCATGGTTCAAAAAATCGAATTAATTAGCAGAATTTCGGCGAATTAATTTGATTTTTGAACCACCAAAGTGTGAAGTGGATGTAAAAGAAAAAAATACAACAATTCACTGAAACAATTCCACAAAATTCGATAAACTTTGGCAAAAGTTTAATTGTTCAATTAAAAGATGCAAAAATTCGACAGAAAATTCGATAAAATTTGACAGAGAAGTAAGCATGTGTTATTTCATCAATAAAAAATTAAAAAATTACCAATAATTTTGTATTATTTTCAACTTCATCAACCAACATAGCAATATAAATTAAAAAAAAATCTAATAAGCTAACTAATCATGTAATTTTATGGGATATAGCTTACTGAAAAAAAAAAAAAAAAAAAAAAAAAAAAAAAAAAAAGAAGCAAGAAAAATAAAAATAAATGAAGATAGAATAAATGAGACAAAAACTTAAAAGGACATTGAAAGAGTTTCCAAAGTGATTTTCTTTTAGTTACGATCTTGTAAAACAAGATGAAAAAGCAATATATTTGAACAATAAACTAGTAAATTAGGGAATGTGGAATGTCAAACTAGCGAAGTATATGGTTAAGAAGCAAGCCACCACAAAATTGAAAATCAAAACATAAAAGGGACTAAGACGAAAAACCACCATTTCAAATTCATCAACCCACTTAAAAAGATTGATTTTGTTAGGTCATTTATGGATATTTTTATGTATTAAAAAGTGTCTATTTATATTAGTTTTTGGCTTACATTACAATAAATCTAAATATTTTAGCATCTATGAAAAAATTCTCTAAACTTCTCTAATTTAGCGAATTTTTACGAAAATTCTCCACGTCGAATTAAACTTCCCTGAATTAATTCTAATTTTCAAGTAACCAAAGTCTAGGGCGAAGTCGAATTTTCAATCCTTGGCATAAAGTTACTTGGTATGCAAGTATTGAAAAACCCCTAAGCAGTTCAAAAGGTTATTTCGGAAGAGAAAAAGAAACAAACAAGACACAACTCATCTCCAAGTGCAAAGCCAATTTAGGATTAACACATGACATCATCTGTCAAGCAGTTATTTTGGGCACAGTATATCATAGTTTACAATATAGAGCCAAGCAGTTATTTTGGGCACAGTATATCATAGTTTACAATATAGAGCCAATGTTATGTGCCATCTGCAATACCAGCATAAAAAGAGTTTTACAGTTGGCTTGTGCCTTCAAAAATATAAAAAGTTGATACAATATTCCAAACTTCAAGAAAGAAATTGATGTCAATCAAAAGTTCACCTGATTTTGTGCACATCGATGATTAAGCACAGCATCCCCCAAGGCCTGGTGGAAAGAAAAAAAAGAAAAAAAGAAGGAAGCTGCAAACATTAGGGTATAATCATCATGTTTGCAAAATAAAGCTCAAAGAAGCTTAGGCATGCAAATAGGACAGAGAAACAATTATAAAACCAACAACCCTATGCTAGAAGATGCAGGACATCTCACATGCAACATCTTTGCCAGCTTATTTAACTTGAAACCTACCAGGCCAAGAACTACTTCTATAACACAATTTGAAATTCATTGTCACCATCTCAACTGTGCCTTATCAAACCTTTAGGGGAAAAAAATGGAACTAACTATAACTAGAGGTATAAACCTACAAAATTGGATCAGTTAGAAGCAAATGATCTCATAAGCCAAAAATGATGAAGAAGAGGCACTGACATAGACAATGTGTGACAGAAGTACATATGCTGGAAAATGATGATTGATTACATATATTACAAAAAGAAATATTTTTCACCATTTATATACATATGTGTGTATCACTGTACGTATGTATGTATGTAGGGTAAATGTATGGATTACATTTATATGTAAGTATATGCCCTTCATGTGTTTTCTTCTCATTTTATAAGATAAACAGTCTCTAATCATCAATGAATAGATATAGTATTTATGGTCATGAGAAGACCATTGTAAAGCAAGGTTCGAAACTTCGATTTCGCCCGACACTTCGACCTTTAAAAATCAGAATTAATTCGGGGAAGTTTGAGAAGTCTTGGAGAATTATTGTAAAAATTCACCAACTTAGAGAAGTTTAAAGAATTTCTATATAGATGTTAAAATATGCATAATTACTATTAGAAATGATGAAAACAAACATAAATAGATACTTTTCACATATAAAAGTATAAATATAATCGGTTGAAACATGTGTTTTTACATTAACATTGTTTAACGCACATCCAAGGATCGAAAATTCGATTTCAACTTGACTTCGGTCACTTGAAAATTGGAATTAATTTGGAGAAGTTTAATTTAACATGGAGAATTTTTGTAAAAATTTCCTAATTAGAGAAGTTCAGAGAATTTTTTTATATATGCTTAAATATATAGATTTATTGTAGTATAAGCTAAAAAAATAATATAAATAAACACTTTTAAATCATAAAAATATCAATAAGTGACCTAACAAAATCAATCTTATTAAGTGGGTTGATGAATTTGAAATGGTGGCTTTTGGTCTTAATTTATTTTCTTTGATTTGATATTTAGTTTTTTGGTGGCTTGCTTCTCAACCATATACTTTGTTAGTTTGAATCCCACCATGCTTAATTTATTAGTTTATTATTTAAATGTATTATTTTTTAATCTTGTTTTATAAGAATTAACTAAAAGAAGATGGCTTTGGAAACTTTTTTAATTTGTTTTTAAGTTTTTATCTTATTTCAACTTTATTTATTTATTTTTTTGCTTCTTTTCTTCTCTTTTTGGTAAAACATATCCCATAAACTACATAATTTGTTAGCTTATTAAATTATTTTTTAAAATTTATATTGCTATGTTGGTTGATGAAATTGAAAATAATACATAATTATTGATATTTTTTTTGTTTTTATTAATGAAATAACATTTTTTTACTTCTTTGTCGAATTTCATCGAACTTTGTTGAATTTTATCGAATTTTGTCGAATTTTATCGAACTAATTCGGCGAATTTTTGTATTTTTTATTTTACATCCACTTAGCACTTCGATGGTAAAAAAAGAGTAATAATTCGTAGAAGTTCGCCGAATTTCGGAGAATTTTCGAACCATGTTGTAAAGGACTTGGCCCATCGAAATTTACTCACTTGATTCAACTTGGTGGATATTAAGATCAGTCGTCAAAGTGATTTTTAAACTCACATCATACTATTTGCAAACTTCCGCAACCAAATAAGGAATGGCTTGGTGCTTTTCATAGAGCAAATTGCTAGAATCAAGTTCCAAGTGCTTCTTGCTAATTGATAAACTTCTAAAGAACTCATCATTGTTTTTAGCTTGGATTGAAAATCCAAATTTTCCCTAAACTTCGATCCATTAGAATACGAATTTGGGGAAGTCCAATTGGACAAGGAGAATTTCTGTAAAAATTCATCATTGTAGAAATGTATAAAGACTCCATTCAAATGTTATAAGATCTTTTTTTTTTCTTTAGATATGCTGAAACAAACACATTATATACTAAAAACTCGTTAAATTATAAAATATAATGGTTTAAAGTAAGATTTGTAATCTCTATGTTACTTGATGCATATTGCATGAGTAACAAACTATTTTGTGACCTTTACACTTAAACATATATAGGAGATTATAGATTAATTATATACTTTTACGCTTGTAATGTTCATTTTTGTATTAAACTGGAGAAAAGCAAAGCTTATTTTATTTCTTAGTGATCCTTTAGTTTCTATCCATTTCATATGTAATTGTGCATCAACCTCATATACTCTTACTCTTTAGGAATATCTTCTAGCAAAAGTTGAAGTTAGCATTAATTTTCTTTTTTTCATATTGTTTTTTAAAAGAATTCTAAAGGATTTTTTGAGTTTTACTAGTTTTTTTCTTTTTATATTCTGCACAACTGTGATGGAGTTTTTGCAATAATTCGATTATATTTAATTTGTAATTCAAAGATTGAAAAATCAATAAAACTCAACGAAAATTTGGAGAATTATGTCAAATTTTAATTCCATGATTAACACTTGTTTCAGCCATAATTGATTGACTAAGAAAACTATATCTAAGCTCGGGTTGGGTAAGTGCAAGTTGAACCTAAACCCGACTTGGTTGCTTGTAGTGACACCGATGTAGCGCTAACCAAATCTCCTCCAACACTTAAGTCAACAAGGATTGATTACCGATCAAAATGTGATAGGCCAGAGTAAATTGCACAAGTTAATATAGGAGAAGGACCTTAATTGCTTTCCAATCACCATTATGGCACTTTACCTACCCCCAACTGCTTCATGGTTGAGGATAGAGTGCAAGGACCACAACAAAACAGGTATGAACAAAAAAGCAGGTATGGATGATACCTTCTTATTAATGTGTCCACACGTCCATAAACCCACTTTCAAAAGCACACATCACTTTCTTGGCCATGCCTGATTTGGTTTAAAAGCTAGGCCACTTGTTTCGTCCACATTACAAAGTTCATAATTTTTATTATTTTATAATTTATATAATTATATCTAAAAACTTAAAAGTAACACAAAATAATAAATACAGATACTATGCATAACTTAAAACTAACATCAATTCATATTGGGCTTCGTTCAATATTTTTGAATATTAAGCAATAAAATTTTAAGCACAAACTATTACAGTTATCGTCAAACTTCAATATACATATTACGTGTCCATGCCCGTTAATTAGATTGTAAAAGGTCAACAGAACAACACAAACTAAAGTCAGCAAACATACCAGAAGATCTTGAGAATGCATTTCTTCTATACAGTGCTTGAGCTCTTCCTCAGAACCATAAGCAGAGTTCAAGTTGCAGAGATCAGATGGCATGTAACCTGCAGTGTATTGAATATTTTAAATAAATGGTGTTGACATATTTAAAATCATTTAACCCAAGAAACCAGAATATGCATATGAATGAGAACACAACCAAACAACAACTAAAAACAATAAATATCCTAAAATAAGGTGCATTCTTTTTCTCAGGATTGCTACATGCATGAATAATAGCATGATATTGGTCCAACTATAGAAGAAAATGAGATATGACTTATAGCTCAATGGCTAGACAAAGCTGTGAGATTAAGGGTTCAACTCCTCTGACCACTAAAAGAGAAGAAAAAAGATAAAAGATCAGTTGATCAGGAAATCAACAAAGTTTATTGAATAATTCCCTATAGAAGATAGAAGTGTGTCACATAGCTCAAGAAAAGGAGAGAGATGAAGATTATATTTGTTTTAAGGCAGAGGTTTGAACTTCAAAAGAAACTGGGTGGATCAGAAATTTTAGATCAAACCTTGAGGTGCTACAGATTCTGTTGGTGGTGGAAACCACACTGCCGTGATCCCACTCTGAGATAGGTCTGCAGCTTTGGGGGACAGCTCCAGGTACCATTTCCTTCTCCAGCTTTCCCAATTGAAACCTTGAAACTTTGAACAAGGGCCGAGATATTAAAATGCATCCATAACTAAAAGCTTGAGTACTACAATAACTTCTCAAAATCAACTCTTTTCTTAGACTTAAAATTAATAGACCCAATGAGTAAAACAAGATCCTTGTACTTGCAAATTCCACTACTCAAATAATACAGCAGTTCCAATCAAATGGAACTTCGTATAATCATTCACAATTTTATCAACACATTAGACAGTTCAATAAATGGAAGCCCTGATTTAAGTGACAACATTTCTTAAGGGAAAATGGATTTTGGACTTGATAGCCGGGACAGAAAGATAAGCAAAACAAGAATTTAAATTCGCTTTTCACTATGCGAATATACAAACAGCAGATATCCTCACTAATCTTCTGAACTTAGACGCCATAAGGTCGAAAAGCAAATCTTTCTTAAGAATACAATACAGCCTAATACTGTATGTTCTCTTTAAGCACTTGCACTACAAATAATCACAATCTTTGGCATATTCACTAATTTTTGTACTTTAAAGCAAACATAAGAACCCATAGATGTGTCACACACATATATATAGCGATACACAAAGTATTGTTACTAAGCAACCCTCATTGAAAAGACATGCTTCTCATTGTAAAGCAAACATAAGAATTCACAGATACATGTATCCTTATAAAATCAGTAGAAATACTGTTAATTTCAGGAAGTGTGCAAAGAAAGATACTAACCACAATCTCTCGCCCCGTTCCAGTGCCAGGCTCTGTAATGAAGTCCACATCAAATTCAACATCATCATTCCTCAAAATTGTCTTTGAGACCATTTTACTAATCAAGAAAAGCATGAATAGTTTTAATGATGCAAGTATGCTAACCTAATTTTGTTTGTTCAGGGGTTCTCTGCCACTGTACAGTTTTCCTCTTAAGCACGCGCTCTAAAGCCTTTCGTTTCTTCTCTATAATGCCTTTCTCAATTACATGTTCAATAAGTGTATCTCCTTCCCTGGGCTTTTCTTGAGCAATAGACCATACTTCGTCAGGCGTGGGCAAGTCCACAGATGGAGATTTCACCGTTAGGGCTTCAGGAACATCTATCTTTCTTGGTGGAAACTTAGGACAGATGGTTCTAATTCTGCGTGCCATCCATTCAGGTATCTCCCTTCGAGGCCCATCACTCAGTAATTTCCACTTCTGTGAATCGTCATCAGTTAAAAGATCTATTCTTCCACCATTTACCGTATAAACAACATTCTCATCCTGATCAAGTAATTTTTCTGCCTGCAAAAATGACTCTGCCATTTCAGCTCTCTGTCTCCAGACCTTCATAGCAGCTTCTGATACCTTTAATGATCTCTGCAACGCTTCACATCTTCTCATGTAGGCTTCCTCTTTCTGATGTGCAGCCTCTTTTGCTGCTTCAACAGCTGCCTTAATTCCCTCCAACTCAACCTTAAAAGCTTTTGTTGCAGCCTTCCTCCTTTCAGACGTATCTTTCTTCATTTTCTCCAACAACAACTTGGTTTCTTCTTCCTGCTGTAGAGACTTTTTCGTGGTTATCTCCTGAAAATCAAGCAAAGCATTCTGTGCAGCCACAGCTCGGATTTCAGATGCCTTCAGATTAGCCAGCGCTTGTTCCAAATCCTGCTTTAACCTATCAATCTCATGTCCCTTGAGCAATAACTGAGATTCTAAATCATTAACAACATTCTTTAACTCAATATTTTGGGATTGAATGGTGACAACATCATCAACTGGATTTATCCCAGATGAGATTGCCGCCACAGCTTTTTCTGCATGATCGCCTGCTTGTTCAGCTGAAGCTAGGGCCTTGTTAATGGCAATTTGAGACTGTTCAACAATTGATAACACAGTCCCCTCCGTAGCTTTCCTTATTTCTTCTTCAACATGATATGCTGCTTCCGCAGCAGAAGTTTCTGCTGCCGAAATTCGTAGTCGGGCATCTTCTAATATGTGAGATATAGCTTGCTGAAATGCAATCTCTGCCAATTTCTCTACTTGTACTGCAAGTTCCACAGCATCTTCTTTTGCAAGAACCAACTTGGATTCTAGCCTGAACTTCTCTTCTAATGATTCCTCCAACTTTTGGTCAAACATTGATTGAGCGTCTTCGAGTTCAGCAATAGCAACTTCCTTCTCACGCTGTATTATGGTTTCATATTCCCGCTGTTTAGCTTCTGACCTTGCAAGCTCTTCAAGTAACTGATCTCTCTCTTTCTCAATGGCTTCTTGCCTTGCCTGAGACCTCGACAAAGCCATTTTTATTTCTGATATGTCTTCTCCTTCAAACTCCATAAAATCATCCCCACCTTCCACAGTATCTGTAATTGCATCTTTGTAATCTCCCTGTAACAAAAATTAAAATCATCTTCTTGCCATTTTACTAACATTAAGGGCCTGTTTGGCATCAAATTTAAAAAGAGTTTTTTAAATAATAAAAAATTAGAAGTTGTGTTTATAGTTCACTTTTGGAAAACAATGAAAACAAGTTTTATTTGTATTCTCGTTTTCTTCACAAATCTTAAAGTGAAATGTAAAAACAGTTTTTGGTTTTTTTTTTTGAAAACAGCCCAACCAAACAATCTTGGATAAAACAGTTCTAAAATTACATACCAAACAGGCTCTTATTTTAATAAAATATGTAACACATGAATCAAACCAAACCAAAAACCAATTTCTCCCCAGTTCTTTAGCAGCAACTGAATTTGAATTCCATTCAAGTGTAAATAAGAAATTAAATAAAATCCAAGCTTCACATACCCGGCTCGCAAAAACTAAAATCTTGGATCGATGAACAATGTTCCCAGCAAATGAACCTTGTCTTCTGCAAGAAAACCACTAATTCAAATCAAAATAACTTCTGAGAAAAGCTCATGTGAAAACACAAATGCAATCAAGTAACAAAAAGCTATTACCTTCTGTTACTAAGCATACTTCCAATAGAAGCTATAGGACGGCACCACGGACGATACACATTTGAATTGTTCATCAGGGTTTTGCACGACGAAAATACACCGCAATTTTGATAACGATGAACACATCTGAACGGCGAGTCGGGCAAGACAAGAGTCCCCATGTTTTTTATATGAATTATAAGTTGCAACTTATACAGAATTTGGAACGAGAAATCTGAAGAATATCATCGTATTTCTAGTGAGCATTGTTGCGAATTCGAATTCATCATCCATGGTTTGTTATCCCAATTACTGGGATCGGAAACATGAGATTCTTCTTCTTTTCATCTTCAACTCTACTTTCTTGTTCCAGTAAAGAATTTCTATATATCATCAGTGTCACAGCTCACAAGCTTCCTTGTAATTTGTGAAGTAGTTGAAGAAATGAGAATCGAAAAAGAAGAATTGTCGAACTCAAGAACTGTTTGTGAAGTGAAAAAACGAAAAGATTTATGATGTTGCAGATGAAACTAATAAAGGTAGAAACACCTTTTCGAATCCAAGTCGCCCCTTTTTCACTCACGGGATCTTTCATTCAATTTAGGTGAACATTTATTCAGTCCTTTTCAAATCTAAATAATATTATATATATATATATAATTTTTTTTTTTTTTCACTCGTCTCTTTCTTTTTTTATGATCACGAGAAGGAGAACAGCTCGGAGCTTTCAAATTTTGCTGAAAAAATAATACATTAATACCTTTTTAACACTGGTGTAAAAATCAAATGTCAATATAATTCATGTACTTTAATCTCATATCTATTTCCCCTTGCTGATAGGTCTATAAATGGATTTTTTTATGTCACAAAAGTATTAGGCAATTAAGTAATAGTTACATTAACTTTCTTTACATTTTTAAAAGGAGAACTAAAATAACATAGAACAAAAAAAAAAAAAAAAAGGTTAGGTTCGAAATGTATAAAAGCCTGTTTGGCTATGCGACTAAACAGTATTGCGGCGAAGATTTTAGCAAAACGCAGTAAGTAAGACATTTGAGCAACCAACGTTTGCAACGAGGAAACATGATTTTTGGCATTTAATAAAGCACCATCCCATGTCGTGACCACTTCTCAGGTGATGTCCCGACCAATATAGTACCACAGATAATGTCACAACCCGATAAAATCTGAGGCACTGATAAGCCTTTACGCTAAAAGTACCAAATAAACTCAAATACATAATCTATATATGATCAAGATAATTGAACCAAATATATAATACATCATCATCCAGAACATAATGTCATACTATTCATAAAACTATCATAAGATTAAATTTCCCTTAATGTCAACATGGAACTCCAAAATATAAGTCTATCATTCCTCTGTTTATCATATACAGTCCAAACATCCTCCACTAACTATGTTTTATATACAATAATATTTGTGATAATTTTATACAAAAATAAGAGAACAGAACAATTAGAAACTAATCCCAAGTTTCCATTTTTACAAATCAAACTTACATTCAAAAGAAAAAAAAAGAAGGCCACACACTCTAAGCCTTGTCCTTTCCTTTTTGATCTGAACTTGAAAGAAAGTAGGGAAATATGAGATGAGCTCAACTAGCTCGGTAAATATTTTTCACAATAATCTCTACATTTGCATTTATATAAAACATGTATGATACTTGAAATAACATTGATAAATTTAAATGCATCAATGAAATATATGATACGTACTTCCAAACTAAAGATATAATTATACATCATTTTTATAAAAGATATGTAGAAAAGCCTCAACAGGATGTCACATCAGGAGGACATTGCCTACACTTCTGCCCCATAGGTTCAAACCAGCATGTTACCCAACTAATCCTTCTGCCCTTACATTCCTCGGTGATTCGTAAAGTCATTTCTACGAAGTACCAATCCAAATAATCCGGAGGCACATTTCTCCGAAGAACAAGTAAGTAGAAAGAAATCCAACGCCAAGGTATTTAATCCTAAATACCTAAGGCCATTCCAATACATAAAATTCATGCTCATGATCATAAATACAATGCACATATATAATAAGATGCATATTGTTACATGCAAACCGCAAGCGTACGGTGTCAAGTTATAATATAAAATCGATGAGATATCGGGTTGTCGTCCTCTAGGATTGATATTCACACTAAATACCACGTTACTAACTGCAACTTTATTTAGAAAATCAGATTCGAGTGATTAAGTGAAATATATAAACACATAAATAACTAGAAAGTAAACGAAACATGCAATAGAAATCAGATAGGAAATCAATGGTAGAATGGACTAGAGGTTCGATATCACCTCACTATCAACTATGCCTTTATATCTATTTTTATCATTAAATCAATTCTTCGTTTATAAGTCAGAAATCCTAACGTTTCTAATTTCCTCTTTTGAAGCGAAACTAGAGCATGTTAATGTTGTCTTGGCTTAACTCTTTCGATGAAAACCTAAGACGACAACAACTCATTAAGTTCTATGATTTCCACCTAACGACTTTAAAGGTTCTCGATCTCCTTTTGAGTCTCACGATAGCCTAGGTTACATTTTTTAAATTCCAACCCAAAGTACCATCTTTTGGAGCATCTACCTCAAGTCTATGATCATCTAATCCATGGCCAATGGATTAAAAGCGTTCAACTCAGAAAAATATAAATAAACTAGAGAAACTTTATTAATAATAACTAAACCATAAAACTAGACATAGTATCAAGCTCGGATCAATCTACATCTCTAGATAGAGGATTTAGTTCATAAATAAAGATATGAAAGCATGAAATAATATGATGAATATGAATCTAAAACCAGAAAAACAAAGTAGAAGGAAGGGAAAGTGTAGGAGAAATCTTCAAATCTTTAATCTTGCTCTTCTCCTTGCTTCGAAACCCTAGTCGTCTTCCTTGCTCTTAACCACCCTCCGATGCATTAAAAACCCTAAAGAATGGTATATATAGAGCCACAAGTTCAAAGGAAGTCGTCCAAGTCGAATTAGGAAAGTTTGCAATAAAATTAAAAAAATATATATTTTGAATTGCACATCTGCTTTATTTCTTGCCATTTTTATCCTTATTTCCCACTTCAAATCAAACTCAAAACCCTTCCATCTTGTATTATTTCAAGTAAGGAATCTATAGAAATAAACCATGTCCAATTTGGAGTTAAATTGAGAAAGTTATGGCCAAAATAAAAACAACGCGCAAAACTGTATCTTTCTATTCACGCAAGAAGCACTACAGCGCTACTTTTGGGCTGTAGCCCCAGAGAGCTAATTTTTGCACGTTTTCTTCCATTTTCGCCTATCGTTTGCACATTTTTGCACATGTATCTTCATTCCAACTTCTTGTACTTTGTTTCCATCATCCAAACTCACATTCACATCATCTCAACACCTACAAAACAAATCAAAACAAACGATTAAAATACTTATAAGATCAACTAAACCACCAACTTATAAAATTAAATACCGAAATAAAGCAATATATATCAAAAGTTGGCTAAACTAACAAATAGACCAAACTAAGATAAACACATCAAATATATGAATAAACTAACTTAAAACTCATCTAAAACATATTCTAAAACACATCTAAATGTCAACTTATCAAATACCCTCAAACTTAGGACTTTGATTCAAAATATCATGCAAGGTCATCATCATGGCCTCTAAGATCACATTGAAAGATAATAACTCATTAGAAGATTTTAAGAGTGTTAGAGATGTCTAGAATTTCAATCCAAGTCCTCACCTAATCTCATCTTCCATTCTCAAACACATCATCACATAGTCAATCTCATAAAACCATTCATGAAATTCAAAGATAAGTGCAAATAAGTATGAAGTGTAAGTGATCTCAAATAAATATATATAAAGTGAATCCCATAGGCAAATCTTTCATACCACTCTCCACTAATGTAGATCACATGCATTTTAGAATCAATAGGTCTTTCCTAGGTTGTAATGTATGGCCAAGGTTTAAAGGTAGGGAAAAATAGGCAAAATTGAAGCTCAAAACACCCTAAACACTTTGATCAATTACAAATATCCACAACATTAAATTTAGAACAAAAAATCCAATTTCAACACATATATCCTTTTTTAAAATAGTCAAACTTTTCATTCCATTCCTCATTCTTTTATTTGCTTGTTTTCTTATTTTCAAAGAACAACTACACCCCCAAACTTATTTCTTTTTATAATCATGGACATAACATCCTTTTCTTCTCTTTTTCATCTTTTTTCTTCTCTTTTATATATATATATATAGCAAACTTTGTAAATTCTCAATATACTTTTCTTCATCACCTTTTTTTCACCCTTTTTCATTCCCTCTTTTCAACCCTCAAAAAGATAACACTCCAACATACTCAAAGTGTATAAGATGCATAGGTTAAAAAATAAGGATTTTAACATACATGGCTCAAGTGAATTAATGCATAGGTAACAAAGAAAAGATCAATAAGCTCAACAAGGGTGACTAAGGATATAAAAAAAAAATAAGGTAGGCTATATGGCTCAAACTTTTTTCAAACATGACCTAAATCATCTCCCTCATGGCATGTTCTCTAGGATTTTGCCTCAAGTGATAATCCAACTTGTTCTAGGACCCATAGAGATCTAATATATAACTTTACTTACACAAATCTAATCCAAACAAATCATGATTCCACAAAATCAACCACACTAGACATGTAGATAATTTCCAACAAAACCAAGTTCAAAGTTGAATCAAGCACACAGACTTATAAATTACTCTCTACATTATCCTAGAGTCATGTTCATATACATGCTCTCTTATCATTGGCCATTAAGAAAAATAAAATAAAATTAGAATCAAATAAGAATTTGTAAGATCATAGGATATCCTAACCTAAAACTACCACATCTTTACTATGACAAGTCAAAAAATCAAAACTCTCCCCCCCAAACTTAAAACAAGCATTGTCTCCAATGCTTCACAATAAAAACATAAACAGAGAATGGATGAAAATAAAATAAGAAGAGGTTTAGAAAACCCCCTTGAGCCCAAAGGTTGAAGTTTCCACATAAGCTCTTCATCCTCTTCATGTAGCTTGCATAAGAACCCCCAAACTTGATCTAGAACCTAGGAAAACGATAGCAAACGAAATGTCATTGGCAAAGGTAAAAGAATTCTAGATAACTAAATAAACCAAATAAAGAAATAAAAACATAAAACATTAAAGTAACCGACGGGTTGCCTCCCAACAAACACTTAGTTTAAAGTCTTCAGCCCGACTTTTTTTTCTAGTTTAAATCGAGTATGTTTTCTTATTATTTTGAGCATAATCCCGTCTTCCTCATTGTTCAGCATTAATGGCGGTGGACTTGTGCACTTCTCCCATAAAAATTCATATGAACGATCCTCAAATAAAAACACAAAGTTTGATGAAGCCTCATGCCTATCTAACAGAGGAATGTCATCGAAATACTCAATTGGTGCTTTCCAAATGTTTATGCATTGATTTTCAAGCACCTCTAAATGGCTTTGAACATCATCAGTAACCTCTTCAACTTTAGCTTGTATTCCTTGAGCAAACAGATCCTCAAAATCGAAAGCATACTTTGTGACATCCAAACACTCTTCCACCTTGGTAGGCACCACATCAACATATGGCATCATAAGATCGCCCGATTGCACATCCCTTGGCACCTCTTGGTCACCACACTCAAGTACATCCATCGGTTGAGTATTCATCTCTTCTCCTCTCAAGGCCTCATAGCGTTTCATCACTTCTAAATTACTCAATTGTCTTAGTGGAGGTGGTGGTGGTGGTGGTGTTAGTCTTGACATAATAAAACAACCCCCTTAACATCTTCTTTATCACTCAATGCGAAGACATTGTATTGCTCGTTCAGGTTCACCTCAGTAGTACTAGGCAATGAGCCACGTTGTTGGGCATTCATGTCTGAAGCTAGTTGCCCCATTTGCACTTTAAGGTTCTTCAGTAAAGAAGAACAGTACTTACAATACAGATTTTAGCCCTAAGTCCACAATGCTTAGCCAAATCACCAATTCTTACAGCATAACACCAACACTTGTTTGTTGTCCATTTTCGATACTCAATTCATTGTGAACTCTCTACAATTGCATATTTCAGTTCACTTTCAATGAATTCCAGCCACATAACAGTTAATCAAATTAATCATTTGATCATCAAATTAATCAAAATTCATCATTAAGCAATTTACCTATGCATTCCCCAAATACTCTAAATTTCCAACACATATAGCATACTTGTCTACTTCACCAAACCCAAAATTTCATAAAATTTGTATTCCAATTTCTGTAATTCATAATCACAACATATCCAAGATTAGTTTCCAGCCATTAAATACTATAAAACACCTCAAATCAGTCACTGAAAATGGGTTCCAAAACCTTTACCTAACAAGATCTGGAACACCATTTCAGCCATGTAAAATCAGTGAAATTAACCTCAATTTACTCAACAATGAACAAAGAATTGTTCTCCAATGGTTTCAGCTAGCAATTTGCTTAATTCTAGCACAAAACCCCAATTGTCCAGATTCAAATCTAGCCATGGAAAATCATTGCATGTTATATATGTTGAACAAGATGAAGAGAGGAGTTCAAATATGCCAATTTTGCATCCAAAAACCATGGATCTCACCTTTGCTTTTGGAGCTCTAACCACAACCTCTCATTTCTTCTTCTCCTCAACATTTTCTCTGCAACTTTCTAGCTCATTCTTGATTTCTCTTCAATCCAGCAAATTAATTAATTCATGCCAGCAAGCCAACAAGTCTAAAATGTGTTCAAACTAGTTCTAAGTGGTTGCAAATGGGTGAGACATGTATTTCAAAACATGCACAAACCGCCCAAACTTTTTGTTTTTTGTTATAATGTCGGGCCCACCTAGAAGTGTGCTTCTCTCCCTTCAGAGCGCGCTTCTTGCACCCAAATTTCAAATTTCACTAAGTATTGGGCATTTTATGATACGACTAGCCTCCTAGGGTACCAATAGCCCTAAAATACATTCAAAAATACTTTGTATACATACAAATACAAATATTATACATGTCTCATATATACATAAGACCAGAGTTGGGCATTCTACGTCATCATGACGTCATATGTGAAAAGTGGGTCGTTACATCCCATCTGCTTCTCTGATTGACAATTGCGTTTGAAAAAAGTGCTTCTCGTTACAATTGCAAAAGTTGTCCCAAATAGGGTCAAAACCACTTAAACACAACGCAAGTGGTTAGAAAACATATGGTAAAGCTTCGAGTCTCCACGCTACAAGGTGTCTAATGGTCCATTACCAAGGACTTTCACCTTCCATAGTGAGGAAGCCACAAAAATTATTTCACTGGTGCTCTCATGGTAGATTAGTCTCTATAGTGCAAGATGTGAAAACTGGCGAAAAGACGTCACCTAATTTACCAAAAAAGAAGAAAAAGAATAAAATAGATATTTGCAATTATATCCAAACAAAACAAAAAGAGATGTATGAAGTTAAGAGTATTTAAATATACAATAAGAGGAAAGTTATTAAAATAAGGGTACGAGTATTTTCACCCACCCATTCCTATCTCTTCACCCACCTCATCTAAAAAGTAAAAAGACTAAAAAATCCCCATGTAAAATTACCAAAAAAGACACCTTTTAAACCCCTTCAACCTCTCTCTTCACCCACCCATCAACCATTCAACTCCTACCCTAAACTCTAAAACTATTCAATCCTCCAACAAATCTCAATCTTCGATTTTGTGATTTTAGTGTATTTTTTGAATCACAAGCACGTCTTCAACTGTTCGCAAGTGGTTTCTTTCGATTTGAAGTGTTCGCAAGTCATTCGGGAAGTGTTCGCAAGTCATTCGGGGAGTGTTCAAAGTGTTGGAAGTGTGCACCATAAAGCAAGTCGTTCGACCTACAATGAAAAGGGATTCAAGTCGTTCTTCATCCCCTACGGTATGTACATTTGGTATCTACAATATTTTTATGCAAAAACAAACCTAAAATCGAAGGGGAAAGGGCTCAAAAAAGGGTTTTGAAACCCAGAAAATCGCCCTCGAAATTGTTCTGTCTGACTTATCGTAGACGGATCGAAAGTGGAGTGTCCGACCACACTAGATCGAACACACAAGAAAATGTCCGTCCAAAATTGGTCGAACATAACAAAATAAATCAGTGCAAATGTTCTGTCCGACCTGTCAGAATCGGACAATACATTTCCTGTCCAACTTTGACAGGTCTGACAGAACGCTTCTATCCGACTCATTTTGGTCGGACAGAGCATTTTCAGTGTTTTTTTAAGGTTTTTTTTGTTTTATTTTGTATGTAATACTAATATTGAGTTGTAATTCATCAGGATGAGGCGGGATTTGATGAATCCAAAATTGTTGGCAATGAGTTGGTGTTAGTTCGGGACTACACCGATGAGTTCACAACCGATACTGTGTTTAAGAGTAAGGCATAACTTATTGCATGGACAAGGGAAGTAAGTCGTGCAAATTTGCAGGGGGGCCAAGGGTAGGCGACCAAGAATCAAGTTTGTCGTGAGAGGTACGGAGTGTACAATCCGAAAGACACAAGGAAGAAGAAAGTCAGTGAAACCTCATCGAAAAAGTGTAATTGTCCATTCTTATTACGGTGGCAAAAATTGGCCACTGATGACGATTGGATGATAAAAGTGGATTGCGGCACTCATAATCATCCATTTGCTGATCGGATGAAAGGGCACTTTTATGCGGGCCGACTGACAAAGGATGAGATGGAAATGCTTGTGGATATGAATAGGAATCAAGCAAGGCCCAGAGATATACTAAATTCTCTGAAGCAAAGGGATGCAGACAATGCATCTACATTGAAGACCATATATAATGCACGTAGCAAGTATAAATTGTTGGAACACGGTGGGAGGTCTCAAATGCAATATTTGATGACGAAGTTAGCTGAAGAATAATACGTCGAGTGGCACAAGTCCGAGAAAAACACTGATCATGTACATACATTGTTTTACACACACCCAGTATCAGTCAACTTGTTATGTTGCTTTCCTAAAGTTTTGATAATGGATTGCACGTATAAGACGAATATCTATCGATATCTGTTACTTGAGATAGTTGGTGTTACATCAACTCATCTCACATTTTCGGTGGCGCATGTATTCACGGAGAACGAGCAACAAGAGAGCTACATATGGGCACTTGGAAAGTTGAAGGATTTGGTAGAAGGGTGGCCACAACCAGAGGTTTTTCTTACTGATAGAGAATTGGCCCCGATGAATGCAGTGAATATAATTTTTCCAAATGTTAGAAATTTGTTGTGCAGTTGGCACATTAACGAGAATATGTTGGCGAAATCGAAATCGTTGTTCAAGGATAGCAGTGACCATATGAAATTCATGGGCATGTGGCATGGTTTAGTGGATTCAGAGACAGATGAGCAATATGAAGAGCATTGGAAAGTGCTTTCAAAATCTTATGAAGCTTACCCTACGCTTTTTCTCTATCTATACAATGAGTGGTTGTTGAACCACAAGGAAAGATTTGGGGTGGCTTGGACAAATGAGATCATGCATTTCGACAATGTCACAACTAACCGGGCCGAAAGTGCACATGCAAAGTTGAAGAAACACTTGGGTTTTTCACAGGGAATGTTTGAGAGTAGCTGGATCACAATACATTATCTGTTAACTTTGCAACATACTGAGATATCGTCATCTTTTGAGAAAATCTTATTTACCACAAAACAGGTCCATAGAGGACCTATATATGGGCACTTCTAGGGGTTGTCTCAATTCATGCAATCAAAAAGATTCAGAAAGAATGTGAACGTTTAAAGGAGACTGATTTCGAAACTTCTACTTGTCGTTGCGTGTTGAAAAAAACTTATGGGTTACCCTATGCACATGAGATCTTTAAATATCACAAAGAAAGTCGGCCCATCCCTACTACTTTGGTGGATGCACATTGGAAGAAATTGGATATGCTCATCCCTGTTCAAGAGTCCCAAGACCAATTACAATGCCACGAGGAGATCGAGGTCTTTTGTAGGGAGTTCGAGCAATGTGACACATCTGGGAGAAGAAGAATGCTTAAGAGGTTGAGAGAGATATAGAAGTCATCATTTACAGTGGTCACTGAGCTCGCAATAAAAGAAATACTCGGGGAAGGCCGAGTTTGAAAGTTGATAAGTCAACCAAGAGAGATCCATCATTGTTTGAGCATGTCTTATCCCAACAAGACAATTGTTCCCCTAAAAACACGGTGACTAAGGGTAAGCGACCACCTAAGGTTCACAGGACAAGGAACCATGGCTCACATAAGTATATAAATCAATTTCCAACTGCTCTGAAAGCTTACATCCAGCAAGTGAAAGATTTGGAGGCCGATGGGCATTGTGGTTTTTGAGCAGTTGCCCTTTTTTTTGGGTTATGGAGAAGGTGAATGGAAAAGGGTTAGGCAAGAGTTCTTAGATGAACTCATGAGTTTCAAGGATCACTACAAAGTCATTTTCCAGTATTATGGCAGAGTTGATGAAATCATGAAGGCACTTGATTGTCATGAGACCCCAGCACCGTCGCGTGCTTGGATGACAATGCCTGAGATGGGTTACTTGATTGCAAGTAAGTACAATCTGGCATTTGTACTTATCTCACCCCAACAGTGTTTAACATTTCTTCCACTGAGGAGTGAACCTGTTTTGGTAATGCAGAGACGACTATTTGCTATGGGGTTCGTGAGTGAGTGCCACGTTATGCAGGTATAAAAACATTATGTATTGTTTTATGCTTGTTAATGCATAGAAATCTATGATTTGCCTTGTTTAGGTGATTAACATTGATAATTGTTCATTGACAGGTTATTTTGGCCCCGAAAAGTCCAGTGCCACCCATTGCTGCAAATTGGGCGAAGTACCATCTATCGTGCGCTAAGGGTTGGGACATCCCATATCTAGATAGGATTTTGCATTTTACTGGTACAGTTCACAATGTAGCAACCATAGAAACAATTGAAGAGGATTGAAGTTGTTTTTTTTTTTTTTTTTTGAACTTACAACAAATGTAATACATGTACATTTTTGTTCATTGACATTAATGAAATTGTTTGTTGAAGTTTAAAATACATTGCACAAAAGATCAAAAATTTTCCAAGTCCAAAACCAAAATAAACAAAAAAGAAAAAATCTAATCTTGTCTTCTTCGAATTCATAGTCGAAAGGTAGGCGCTTCGGCAGGTGCATCTTTTCAACTCCGCGCGAGCTCTCACCACGTTCGAAGTGCGTAATTAGAGTGTGTGACACTTCTTTGAAGTGGAGAACTAGAGTTTGGGCTCGTTCTTCCTCGGCATGTTCCTCTTCTTCGTTGATGCTTGTGCCGGCTAAAACTTCGATGACGTTGTCAATCCCCCGAAACACAACATCAATCGATTTCTCAGGTCCTTGAGTTGCTCTCAAGGACCTCAACATCGCCAAACCTTGGTTGTTGCGCTCTCTCTAAAATTAAAAGATCAATTACTGCCAAATTAAATAAATTCATATATATTAATAATGTTCTGTAGGTTTTGATTTATTACCAAAATGTCTAAATTCTCCGTTGAAGTTGGTGTTAAATTCTCCGTTGATAGTCGATATTCAGGGTTCTGCACTTTTGGATATGAAATCTGTTCAAACCACTCAAGATATTCTAGTATGGCGTCTCATGCATTAGAAACTTGTTCCCATCGTGCAGCCGTTCGTAACAAATGGTTGTCCCAGCTCTCTCAATACTGATCAATGAACATGTGATGGACGTTGTAATCACGTCCCCTAGCACTCCTCTCAGCTCGAACATGACGTATAAGAGGACATGGGATCTTCTGTACATTTCCAAATTGACGAAGAACTTGGTCAGGATAGTAGGGCTTGACCACATCAAAGAACTTTACGCCCGAGGTATAAAATGTCACTTCATGTAGAGGGCTTTCGGCCCTACACTCTGTGTAATGGTCTCATGCAACCTGAACAAAATAATAAAGACCTAAGATATAAGTTGATATGTATATATAACAAATTTAATTTAAAAGAGTAGCATTTACCTGATTTGGCTAAAGATCATCAATTGCCTCGCGTAGAACTTCAACGTAATATTCCGCTAGACCTTGTTCTTTGCGAGGTTTCCACTTCATGGCACCATGAAGGTTGTAATTATATCCACGATTTACATGCAGTCTCACGAATGGGAAGTGCTCATATATCCATGCTTACCAAACATAAGAAAAACAATTACTATAACACAAACATATTTATTTCAAGTTTAATTTAGTTAAACCAAAATGATAGAAATAGTTATACCTTAAGTAGTGTCATGTAGCCCGCAATCTGTTGCACGTGATATCTCATTGCACATTCCAACTGACGATACAAATGTGTCAGCCAAGCAGCTCCCCATGTGAAATTGACAACCTCGTCCAGATTCATCAACAGTGGCAAGTTGTAATACCCCTGGTTTACACGAAAAAATAAAAATAAAAAATAAAATAAAAATTTAGGACGTTCGGGCATGTTTTTTTTCTATAAAAAGCTCCCTCCCCCCCCTCATTTTCACACCACTCCTCCTTACTCTCTCTCCCTTTTCTAGAGACACAATCTCTCTCTTTTGAGACTATCTCTCTCATCTTTTTTAGACTCTCTCGGCGGTACAAAGCGGTTCTGCTCGGGAAGAAGCGCCAGTCTTGGAAAGCAGTTTTATTTGAAGGTGGAGAACGAAACATAGGTTTGCGTGTCTTATGAATTTTATTAAAGTCTTCATTCATTTATCATTATGTCTATTATTCATTTACACTGCATTATTGCCTATAATGTTCATGCATGTCATAGTTATGCCTTAATATTTGGAGTCCACGTATTACACTGTTACTACGCTGGATTAGTGGTTAATTTGACTCAACCAGACTTAGTCTTGTCCTCTATAACTTTGAATAGTGAATGAGAGGTAGCTTGTTGTCCTAGAAGACTTGGTATTTAAGTGGGACCTCGTGTTCCGACCTCTCGACCAAGAGACTGGTCTGGTTAGTCTTATTGAAAGTTGTTTGCGTATAAGTTATACTGGACGTCCTAACAATGCACGTGGTGATGCCGACCCTGATAAGTATCACCAGATGTTATCAAATCATATCTAATATTAGGAAAGACCGGACCCACATATGCATAGTCATCATACATGAAATAAGAACCACCTAGGGACGTAAGTGGTTTGTGATCTATGAAATAGTTATTGGAGCAGTGCTCACTATTATCGATGTTTTCCTTGGGGAGGGATGTACAATGTAAACCCAGGATTACGTGGGGATGGACATCTGTACGTGAACCCAGGGCGATGAACGATTACAAAACCATTACGAGAAGGTGTCATGCATATATTCTTGTTAAGCCACGCTTACTGTTTATGATGTTATGTTGTGTATATGTGATGTTTGATTATGAAGTCTTCTTTATTAATTGTCATATTCACGAACTATTTTACCAACTGGGCAATAGCTCACCTCGTTGTTAACCATTTTTACAGAAGTCTAGGGTGGATTGGGTGGAGGTGTTTGGGCCCTTATTTTATACCTCTTGCTTATTTATTATGGAGATTTTGGATGGATGTTCCCTCAATTATATTTTTGTACAAAATACATTCTGAAATTAATGAAATCATATTTACTCAATTTTGTACTTGTACACTCGGTAACTGTTATAATGCATTCGCGCCCTGCCTATGAGTGTCCCGCCGATTTAGGCACGTCCGAGCGAGGTGTGACATTTAATAGTATCAGAAAGAAAGGTCCACGACCCGCCCAAATCCATCACTTAGGAGAAGAAAAACATCTATTAGATATATATATCTAAATAACTATATAGTTATATATAGTTATATATATTTAAGATTTATATATATATATATAAGTTTTATAATATATATATATATAATATGTTTCTAATGAAAAATTTAGATGAATTTCTTCTGAAACCCTAGGCTTCTTGAAGTATGATCATTGCTTCTGCATTGTTGGAATCCTAAGTAAGACCATTACATCGTCCTGTAATGGTCATTTCACCGAATGGTAGGTGAAATGAATTAGTCTCTGGTTGCCACCTCTCCACAAAGCAACTATCAACGGCTTGTTGGCACTACTATAACTACAAGACACCAAATGATGAAGACCGGTGTTTGTAACTATTTCCATTACTTTCTCTTTTTCGGGATGTTCACTGAGGTCCGGAGAAGCTAACTTTGCCCCATGGTTTCGACACTTTTGTATATTTCGTTTTTATGTGAATAAACAAAAAATTATAAGAATCTACCAATATTTAAATTTAATCATAACCTCAATTGAATTTAAATTAAATTATGAGAGTGATAAACCTGATTTTTTCACACGTAGTATGCTACGTGTCCCTTAAAATGGGTGAGGATCGAAGGATCAGTAAGTCCCCAGGAACAGAAACCTTTTAATAGACCACCGTCTCCTTCTCCCTTCACCCCAACCTGCATAGGTTCTTCTTCAGATTGTTGTTGTTCTTCTTCATGTATAATAGGGGGTGGTGGTGGTGACTCGCGCTGTCTTCGTCTATTCGAGGTCGTCGGCCTTCTTCTTTGCGAACTTTGTTCTTCCGAACGACCTCTCCTTTTTTTGGCGGCATATCTATCAAAATAGCCAAATGCATACAAAAACTATACAATTAGGACAAACAGTTGATATTTAGCTTAAACAAAAACAAAAAAATTAAAAAAAAACCAAACAAATGCTCTGTCCGCCCTCATTGGAACGAACAGAGCTAAAACCGTCCGACGTATTAGAGTCGGACGGTTGCGATTTCGGTGCCGAATGGGTTTCTGGAACCCATTTTCGCCGCCTCCATTTCACCATTTTCATCATTTTTTTTGCACAAAAACAATCCAATACAACAATATAGCATTAAAATCAACTTAAACTTGAATAATTCAAAGATTTTCTTACTGATTTGGATGATTTGAGTCCTTGAATTACTTTTACTTCGATGCCTAAAAAACCCTTAATAACACGATTTTTTTGCAAGATTTCGCGACAAAGTTGCTTGTAATCGTTCCTAGCAGTGTTCTAACCTGTTGAATCCCCTAAAAACTCGAAATTGAGACGAGAAGAGAAAAAACAAAAGAGAGGGAAATGAAAAATGGCGTTCGGGTTTTAAAATGTGAATGGCAGAATGAGAATATGGGAGGGTGGAGAGAGAGTAAATGAGTTATTTTAAATTTTGAGGTAGGTGAAGAGAGTAAGTGGGTGAAGAGATAGAAATAGGAGGGTGAAAATAGTCGAACCCTTAAAATAAATAACAAAAAATTGAGCAAGCAATAAACATTTGAAGTATCATATTACTTATTAGCACTAGACTAGAAAAAAGAACATAATTAGATTTTTTTTTTAAGAACATAATTAGATCTAGATTCTATATGAAATTTCTTTTTACAGTCATTTTCAACTCTAGAACCCGTGGGTCCATTGTGTCTATTCGGTAAAGGGGAAGGTCCAAACCGAGAAATCAAGAAACATTTTTTTTTTTTTTTCATGCTTTCCTACGACAAAAAGCGGTTATGATCATTAGAGCATTTGTAAAGAAAAGTAAAATTAAATTAGTTAAAAAAGTGGTTTCGTTAAGTAGAAAAGTGGAACATCTCGACCATATCATATATTGATAAGTTGACCGTACTGTGTTGGCCTTTTTATAGTAATTTTATTTTTCATTAATTGACACAAAAAGAGGCTCTATTTCAAACCCCACTTAACCAATATCCTAATCCCACAAAATCAAAAAAATGTATTTTCTAAGTTACCCTCTTATCATTTGACCAAAATGACCCTACTTTCAACTTTTTTACCATTTCTCTTTCACCCACCCACTAAACCTACCCACCGCCCTTATCTTCATCTTCTTCCTTCTTCGTCACTTCTTTAACCTACCCATTTTCTTACTTCTAACAACTATTTCAACCCTCTAAGCTTCGTCTTTGAAATATTTAAATCATTTTGAGACAATTTTAAAGTGTATGAATCATATTTTAGTATTTTATAGTGTGATAGAAACTAAGGTTAGGACATTCAAAAAATTTCACTATCAATACATTTTGGTAACATTATGACACAAGAATCAAGCTTGGTGATAATGTACATCAAGTAAATGTAAGTTTTTTGTTTATTTTAATATATATATATATATATATATATATTTTTTTTTTTTTCAAAAAACCAAACCATATATTTATATATTTTTTTAGGTGGTTCGGTCGATGTCGATCGAGCCACTCCGATCGGAAGTTTGTCATGATGGCGGGTTTTAGACTACATTTTTTTTTATATCACTCTGTATTCTTCATTTAATGAATAAAAATGCATAGAAACTAGGAGTGTAATGGATTGGGTTAAGTCGGGTAGGAGCCAAATCCCAACCCTAAAATGCTCCTTAAACCCAACCCAATCCAAACTAATTCGGGTTGGTCAATTGGGTTGGCTTTAGGTTTCATGATAATTTTAATACAAATTAACTCAAACAATAAGAAAGCTATAAAGCAATTGGAAATACTTCATTAATAATATATTTTATCATATAGGTTATGATAAAAAAAATTAATTTAGTTTTAAGTGATAAAAGCATCAATACAAAATAATGATTGACATTAAAAAAATTAAGAGCTTTATTTTAATTATAACACAAAAGTATTTATATTATCTTATAAAAATAATTATTAAATTTTATGAATATTATTAGGTGTATTCGGGTTGGATCGGGTTGGGTTTGGTTGATTTGGGCCCAACCGAACCCAAACCAAGTCAGGTTGAGAATTTGTTAAACTCAACCCAACCCAAACATTGCACCAACCAAACCCAACCCATCGATTTTAGTTTAGTTCGGTTCGGTAGGGTTGATCAGGTCGATTGGGTTGACTTACACCCCTAATGAAAACAACCGAAATCTTTTGAAGAACAAGAAATGACGTTTTGGTCTCTTGGAAGGAGGAAAAAATGGTGGTGTTAACCTATACGGTTCATCACTTAGCTCATCCCTAAATATACTATGATAAAGTATATTTTGATGATCACAAACAAAATACTTTTTGATGCTAAACGTGTATTTATCAAGAACTTATCTCCACACCTAAGGAAATGCAAAAAGCTAAGGAACGACTCGATCAAGGAACTCAAGATCACATCCAACGGTTAAGATCGTTTCAATCAAAAGAACTTCAACGATCATATTTGGATTTCAAGATCACCTCACACAAACTATTGGATCAAGCTTCAAGTCTTCATCTTTCGATCAACGTTCAAGACATTCAACTCCAACGCGAAAATTCTTCTTGAAGATCTCATAATGAAGAGTTGGATTTAACGATTATGAGAAATAAGAAATACACAAGTTATTGAAGGTATATCTTTCTTTAATCGTTATTGCTCAAATATTTTCCAAAACCACGTACAAACCACTCGCATACTTGCATGTTTTGATCATTCGTTTTATGGTATTTCAAATGATTTAATTTTATATATTTAATTTGAAATTTATCAAGTTTTTATTCGCATTTATCGATTATTTAATCGCGAGTCAAAATTATTTTTAAAAAGTCTTTCAGGACGCTAATAAGATAGCAATGCTCTCCTGAACTTGATAAGTCAGGACGTTGATAGTTCATTAGGACGCTGATAACGCTCAAGGATGAATTGAACTGATTTATTAGGATACTTACTTGTATAGTAGCGACCTCCTTTTTTAGTCAATCTTTGAAGTTGTCAGGACGCTGATTCAGCATCAGCTCACTGAAATATTTCTTAAGTTCTTCAAAGAATATATCTTTGAGGACGTTGATAGTTATAAGTTGAATAATCTATCAAGACGCTACCTAGATAGGAGCGCCCTTACTTTTGGGAATCAACTTAGTAACTTTTAGGAAGCTGATTGTCCTTTAGCGTGCTTGTGTTTGGTTCAAATATTCTTAACTAGTAGGACGTGTATATTGTTGTAGCGCCCTCGTATTATGTCTTATGTTATAAACTTGTAGGAAGCTTACTCGGAAAGTAGCGCCCTCATGGATTTACTTGTTTTAAAACATAGTAGGACGGTAACTATACATTAGCGCCCTCAAGGTTAAGTCGTTTAAAGTGTCAAAGTAAGTCAGGACGCTTACGAGTTAGTAGCACCCTCACTTAAGTATTCTGCAGGACGCATATACGTAATGAGCGCCCTCAAGGAGCCAAAATGGCAAAAGTTGATATTGTGCGTTAGGACACTGATTACGAAATCATGACGCTAATTCAACAACCGCCACTGTTCGAACAAGTACACTACATCAGTTTACTTTTTCAGAACAGACCTTTGCACATAGTCCTTTTCAAACTTATTAGAGATATTCTCTGATACATGAATTAAGTTTTTCTAAACCTTTCCTCTTTCATAAAATCTGAAAAGAACCAGAATGTTAGTGAAAATTGCAGTTGCCATTTTCATATAACATTCTAGCCGTTGTGTGTTAACGTTCATATTATTTGAATTTCAAATGTCTAACGGCTGTGTCCTACTAAGTCTATAAATACCAGCACTTGGGACCAAACAACTTGCCAATAATTTTGTATTGTGCCAATACTTTTTGAAAGTTAGTCTGTGTCAAAATATTTTTCATTTTCTAAACTTTCAAAGTATTTTTCACTGATACCTTTACTTATTCAAATGCTTTTCATACTGAGCTTATTTTCATTCTATCTTTGAAAATATATTTGATCTAGTATCAACTCAAATTCTCAGCACCAATTCATACTTGATATTATACTTGCTGAAGATAGAATTTGAGATATAGTTCATGAGAAATATAGTTGTATTTGATTTCATATCTTAAGTACTGTATTGAACTATATCAGTAGTTTCGTTAACTACTGATCACTGAACCAAAAGTTTTCATACTTAGATTTTATATCTATTTTGAAAATTGTCTGTCTTTGATTTATATTAGTCTTTTAATTTTCAAATCAATGTTTATTTGGTATCATATTATTTTCGAAGAAACACTGATTTTCATATTACACCATTCACACTTTTCGAAACTGTACTTGTGCAATACCGAACATTGAAAGGTAAAGGACTGTAAGTGTATTTCATCTTAGCATTACGTATTCATATTTCATATCTGTGTAATGTTATGTAATTAGCTTAATTGTAAAGTGTTCTACTCAGTTAGAACCAACATTATTGTATTGTAATACTGGTGTATTTATGGACTGAAACAACCAGGACAAGTGAATGTAGTTCACTTAATGATTTCATGATTGAAATCATGTAAGGTTATCTCGTAAAAGAGAAAAAGGTTCATCCTCACCTGCAAGTAGGAAACCGGTTCATCCTCATCCCATAAAAGGATAGGTGCGTCTTTAACCTGTAAAAGGATAAGTTTTCTCTTAACCTGTAAAAGAGAAACGATTGTTCCTTAACCCGTAAAAGGATCACGGTTCTTCCTTATCCCGTAAAAGGAAAACAATTCTTTCTCATCCCGTAAAAGGAACTTGGGTTTCTCCTCATCCCGAAAAGAGAAAATTTGGTTCATCCTTAACCCGTGAAAGGATAAGTTTGCCTTTAACCTGTAAAAGAGCAGTTATAATGGTTTGGTTCTTACCCGTAAGAGAATCAGTTAGTGGATTGAGAAAATCCTAATCGGAAAATTAGGTAGTGGACATAAGCTTGGCCGAACCACTATAAATTTTGTGTGTCTCACGTTTGCAATTTAGTCTGAGTTATAATTTTGCAATTAATTTCAATACACCTATGTATATCACTAAGTAATTGAAAGAGAAATTTAAAATTGACCATCCTTCACCTCCCTCTTGAGTGAATCAATAGGGGTTTAGAGTTTTGAAGAGAGGGGAATGAAAATGGCAGAAACCTGTGATTTTGCAGTTAGTGGCTAGGGGTTTAGTGAGAAGAAAATGGTGGAAGGGAGACGACGTTGGGAATGAGAATGAGAGAAGGCAGAGTTGTGAGGGTAAGGATGGTTTAGGTGTTTAAATTTTTTTTTGTGGGGGTAAGTATAGTATTGAAATTTTGGGTGGGGTGAATTTAGTTTGTGGGAAAAAATAAAGGAAAATTGGTGTTCAAATAGTAGTCATCTTTGTAAAATTGACAAACAAAACCGAACTGATATAAATGAAAACAAATTGGTTTGGTATAATTGATTGATTTAAATAATTTTATATTATTTGAACTATTTAGCTTAATTTAGTTCATGTTATCTAGCACCAAAAAAGAGTGAGTTTAAGTTAAATGTTTAAATCGTAAGGTATTGAAGGTAGGTTACTTTTGAGAGGACTAAATTGATAGATTAGAGTTTAACTTTTATATACAAGACAATTTTGTTTTGCACTAGTCACGATACAATGTAAAGTTGTATATAATAAGCATTATGCATTGCACTATCCTTACTAGTGTTAATGATTTAGTGGCAATTGTCACTTTTTGTAATAGTAGAAAAGAAAAAGATAAAAAAAAAGTTGAGAAAAAAATTAGATGATTAAATTGTTAGAAAAAATAGTTATTAAAATCTCATTTTGAAATGAATGAAAAATTAGATATAAAATGTACCTATTCATAGGAAAATAAAAATATGTATTAAATGAATGTGTTCATTCACATATCGCCTATTTATTTAAGGAGATGTGACTAATCACATGGTGTCCCTTTTAACGATAAATATAAACATTCCCCACTAGTAGTCATTCAAAATTATTCAATTGCAATGTATATTTTTTTTTGTCTAGTCATTGTAAGTGTGAGAGTACTACACATGTTAATTCGTTCTTATTGTAATTTAGAGTGCCACTATTTTAAAAAGTGATCATTGTATTATAGGAGACAATCATTAATAGATCGTACGTATCAGTATCGGACAAAATTGTCTTAAGGATATAGAGTCAAATTCTAATTTCAATCAATTTAGTCATTAGTCTATTTTGTAAGTAACCCTCATTTCTTACGATCCTAAGATAATTTTTGTATGGCTATCTTGCTGCAAAAATAGTCGTAACAGTGTGGAACGTGATTTGCACATTTGCTTAGACTATCATAGGAAGCCAATACCTACGCTACTCGGCGCTAACAATGTTGTTTTCGTAATGCTGAAAAATTAAGTGTGGCAATTTGCATTGGTGTCTTTGAACATGATGTCTCATGTACTTTTACCCATGACAATTTCATGGTTTCAAGGGACCCACACACCCAGTGACTTTAACGGGATGACTTTAAAAGCCGTTTTAACCAGTTTGCACCCACATCTAATGGTTTTTTTTTTCTTAATTAGTATAATTAATTAAAATTATGACCCTAATACTAAATTTTTTAAAATTATGACCCATATACCCAATATTCAATAGTAATTTTTTCACATAGGCGCGGATTGAATTTTTTTTTTTTTTTGTCACGTAGAAGGCATCTTTAAGAAGACGGCTTCAGTTCAAATCAATTTGAACTGAAGGCGTCTTCCTAAAAAATGCCTTCAGCTCAAATATATATATATATATATATATATATATTTAAAGTGAGAAATTTTTAGGCCACAACCAATCCTCCGGGTTTTTTTTTTTCGACCGTCACTTGGAGCGAGTTCCAATACCCTTCCTGTAAAGCCCGTACCTTAGGATGACGTCATTTTCACCAGTAGAATATCTGTATACGTATACGTATACGTATTTGACGCTTGACACCTGTTGGTTTGAGTGTCTTTGCATGCTTTTAAATTGTTTAATGTAGACGTAAAGTTTTGAAATGATGTTGAAATATGTCAAAAACGGTGTTTTGGAACAGTGGAGCTCGCTCCATGGAAGAAAATTGTTTTGTCACCGATTACATAAATGATTTGATCTCCTAGATCTGTGGTCCGATTGAGCTGAAATTTTGTTGGCTTATTCTTCTTTGATTGATATTCATTATGAACGGTGAAGATCGTGATCGAAGTTATCTACTGTGAGTTATAAGACTCCAAACACTGTTTCACGGATTTACAAATTTTCTTGCGAAGTTTTGATCAAACAGTTGGAACTTGCAATTACACCGTTGGATTGAGCTGAAAGTTTACCAGAATGTTGGTAACTAACTCATAAAACTTTTTATTGGTTAAGATGTTCAAGGGGTGAGTAATTTGTAAGAAATTAATTATCTAAGTGTAAGTAATCGCAACAGAAAAAAACTGTTCCTTTTTATTGAAGTGTATTTTTTCATGTGGGCCCAAAATTTTTCTATAAAAGTAACCAACTCATTTGTTTTTAGCTCACTTGCTCATTTTTTCACATTGAAGAAAGGAAAAGGAGCTTAGAGGAGAGAAGAGAAAGGAGAGAGAAAAGGCTAGGGTTTGGGTGATTCTTGCCCAAAATCCCTCAAATGTATCAATTTCTTTATCATTTTCTTCGTTTTATCTCTTTTATGTGTGTTTGCAAGCTTAATTTTGACCTAAGGTTTGTATGAATACCGAAATTTAAGGGAGTAGTGGAAAACCAATGCCAAACTTAGGCTTTGATTTTGTAACATGTGTATCTAGATGGTATGGGGAGTCCATAAATGGTAAAACTCTCAATTTCTAATAAGAAATTGGTGGGGTTTCATAGATTTGAACTAAACTAGAATTTTAGACCTAGGGTTTACTATTCAAATTGTATGTGATTTATGATGAATGCACGGGTAATTGTGGATGTATGGCACTCCAAATTATTGATTTTGATTAGTGGATACCCTATTGTAGTGTAATTTTGGTCTAGGCCATATAATTTGGAAAATTGTCATGTAATTTGGGGATTTGCTCAAATTGGGGCTTTTGACCTAAACCAAGTCAATTGATTAAATTGACTTGGGAATTGTCTAATTGGACCCAAATTGAATGAAATTATGGGTTTAGAATGGTTGGACATGTGTTAGAATTGAATAACCTAGTTTAACTTGGCTCTATGCCTATTGTAGATATTTTTTTCCAAATTGGGGATTTGCATGTGATTTGGGAATTTTGCCCAAATTGAGGATTCTGACTTAGACTTGGTCAATTAATGAAATTGACTTGATAAATAGTCTAATTAACCATATTTATGATTGAATGTCATGTATATTGGTGGTTGGATCAAGGGATCAACCTATTACATTCAATTGGGTTAATTATGGGTTAAGTTAATATTAATTGGTTGAATTGAGCAATATGAGATTTGACTTATGTGTATAACTAATTTAGGAACTTAATTGGCTATGGAATTGGGTTTAAACATGGTTGTTGAGCATACTTTTGACTGATTTTAGTATTGTATGAACCATGTTTCACGTAGGGGTTGGGGTGGATCTAAGTAATCAGAATAGGCCAATTGAGAATTGAAGTATTTGGGGCGATTTTGTGGCTTTCTAGTGCTTCTTGGATTGGAATTAAATTGGCTAGGTCTAGTCAATCAAGTGTGAGTGTTTCTTTTACTTGTGAATTCTATATTTGACATTGTAGTATAAAATGTTTTAAATGCTTGTATAATGTAATATGCATGATTTATTGAATTCATGAATTGTATTTGAGCATAGTCAGTTGGGAAAGCAGTTGAGTTATGTGCATTCCCTAAGCTTGGGATTTCTTATGGAATCCCATTAGGCCGACCGAGAATCCTCAAATGTGGACCTTGCAAAGGTTTTCTATCGGTTGTGTATGTTAGGATTTGGCTAAGCATGGTACTTTCCTTGGTGGACGAATCCTATGGTTCATGCAATCCTAGGAATCCTAATAGATACAGGTAAGAAATCGGTTGGGCATGGGTTTCGCGCACACATGACCCTTGTACTGATTCTTACTCAGGAGGTGTTTAGGTTGCATATGCATGTTTATAAATGGTATGCATTGTCTTGTTTATTACATGATACATTAAATTGGCATGTATGCAATCTTGCTTACTCTCATGATTATTTAAATGGTTTTAATGATCTTTCAATGTTTTAATTAAATGCATATATATGTTGCCACTTGTATAAAACATTCACTAAGCTTGTTGTAGCTCACCCCCATCCTTATCTTTTCAGGACCTGATAGGAAGGGGAAGGGAAAAGGTTAGCTGCGAAGCGTCTCCGTACTTTTGTTGACGTAGGTGTTAGTACTTTTCTGTATTTATTTTGATAAATTGTACTATGTAACACCTAATACTTGTACTTAACATTTAGATGAGTTTGTACTTATGGTTAAGTATATTTTTTACTTTTGAACACTATGGACTTGGAAAAAAAAAATTCTGGTTGTCATTTTGGTATGTTTTTTTTTATGATCTTATTTTATGTCCATGTGTTTATTGTTGTGTATTTGAGATTATGGTGTGTTCTAGAAGGCTTATTGGGATTCCGTGTATGTCGAGGGAGGATATACATGAGGTTCCATGTCGGTCATGACGTCATAGCCTGTGGGTCGTGACACTCCCAGGGACCCCTGGGACCGACGAAACCCCGTTCCCATGCCGCAGTGAATTTTTCACGACCCAACCGGAACTTTTAGTTTAAATGAACTAAATCGACTTAGAAAACCTTTTTGACTCAACGACGGCCAATCAGGTTTTTTTTTCATCCGACACTTGGAGCGAGTCCCAATACCCTCCTAGGGACCCCCGGAACCCTGCTCCCATGCCCCGGTAAATTTTTCACCCCCAACCGAAACTTTTAGTTCAAATGAACTAAATCAACTTAAAAAATACTTTTGACTCAACCGCGGCCCATCCATTGGGTTTTATTTTTGTCCGACACTTGGAGCGAGTCCCAATACCCTACTAGGGACCCCCACAACTCTCGAAATCCCGCTCCCATGCCCCGGTGAATTTTTCGCCCACCAACCGAAACTTTTAGTTCAAATGAACTAAATCAACTTAAAAAACCCTTTTGACTCAACCGTGGCCAATCTGCCAGGTTTTGTTTTTGTCTGACACTTGGAGCAAGTCCCATTATCCTCCGATGGACCCCCGGAACTGTCGAAACCCCGCTCTCATGCCTCGGTGGATTTTTCACCCACCAACCGGAACTTTTAGTTCAAATGAACTAAATCGACTTAAAAAACCCTTTTAACTCAATAACGGCCAATCCGCCGGGTTTCATTTTTTTCCGACACTTGGAGCGAGTCCCAATACCCTGCTAGGGACCCTCGGAACCTTCAGAATCCCGCTCCCATGTCCCCGGTGAATTTTTCAGCCATCAACCAGAACTTTTAGTTCAAATGAACTAAATCGACTTAAAAAACCCTTTTGACTCAACCGCGACCAATCGGCCAGGTTTTTTTTTTCGTCCGACACTTGGAGCGAGTCCTAATACTCTCCCAGGGACCCCCGAAACCGTTGGAACCCTGCTCTCATGCCTCGGTGAGTTTTTCACCCACCAACCGAAACTTATAGTTCAAATGAACTAAATTGACTTAAAAAACCCTTTTGACTCAACCGCGGCCAATCTGCCGGGTTTTATTTTCGTCCGACACTTGGAGTGAGTCCCAATACCCTGCTAGGGACCCTCGGAACCATCAGAATCCCGCTCCCATGCCCCGTTGAATTTTTTACCCACCAATCGAAACTTTTAGCTCAAATGAACTAAATGGACTTAAAAAACCTTTTTGATTCAACCACGGCTAATCCGCCGAATTTTTTTTTTCGTCGAAAGTATATGACCCTAACCGGAGCAACCATTAACTACTTGGTGAGAACATGCATTTTGCTTCTTATATTTTTAAAATTATTTGTAATTGTCTTTTAATGTAACTTAGGTAATTTCTTTTTCAGGCTTCGAACTTAGGTCAGGTCCACTTGCACAGTCAGACTAATGACGTATCAGCCATGAGGCAGATTGACCAGACTGCAATGAATTTATTGCAAACGACGCACTTGGAACATCTGTTGAGGGTGGGAACTACAGAAGAACCATCGTCCACATTTCACCAGAGTCCCATTACCCCTACCACCGACCCTTATTCATTTGTGGATGTTCACACGTCAACCTCACATCAAGATCCTTTTGTGTTATTTGACACAACTACACCTATTGGGGTTGACCCTATGCCATTTGAAGAGGGGCTGCCAGATGGGATTATAGAAAGACATGATGAGCCGGGTGAGGACCCAGATGAGGGGTGGGGCGAAGTAGAATATTTGGGAGGAAGAGGTAGGCGAGCACCTAGGCGAGGGCGGAGGTGAGGACTTGCACCTATGCCAGAAGCGATTACGGAGACACATGATATGCCCTCCGATCATGATCACGGTCCAGATGATGTTCATCCTCCAGCTCCAGTGCAACCCCCATTGCATCAATACACTAGAGCTCATTTGTGCCGCAACAAATGACGTAAATAGCCAATATGTGGCACCGGTTGACGACACATAGTTTTATATTATGATTTATATTCTTTTATGATGTAAGTTGATATGCATAAAAATAAGTAATGAATCCTTTTGATGTAACATTTATGGCATGTTTTGGAACATTTAAAATCAATACACTTTTTCATGGGTTTTTAACATTCTGAGAGTGTTTTCTAAGTGCTTTTAATTAATTTGAACTAAAAGTTCCAGTTGGGGGGTGAAAATTCACCTGGGCCTTGGAGCGGGGTTTCGTCGGTTCCGGGGTTCCCTGGGAGGGTATTGAGACTCTCTCCAAGTGTCGGATGAAAAAAATACCCGGCGGATTGGTCCCGGTTGCCTAAAACGCATTTTCTAAATCAATATAGTTCTTTTGAACTAAAAGTGTAATACCCTAGGTTTGCACAAAAAAAAATAAAAATAAATAAAAAAATAAAAAAATTTAAACTTCGGGCAAGGTGCCCGAACCTTCGGGCACCATTTTTTTCCTATTTAAGGAACCCCCCTCCTCATTTCTCACACCAAAATCACTTTTCCTTGTCATTTTTCTTCTCTCTCTCTCACTCATTTTGAGAATTTGTCTTCTCTTTTGAGACTATCTTTACGGTGCAATGCGGTTCTGCTAAGGGGAAGGCGCTAGCTCTCGAAGGAGTTTTTATATGAAGGTGGGGAACAGAACATAGGTTTGCGTGTCTTATAACTTTTATTAAAGTTTATATTCATTTATCATTATGTTTACTATTCATTTACACTGCATTATTGCGTATAATATTTATACTTGTCTTACTTATGCCTGTATATTTGGAGTTCATGTATTACACTGTTGCTATGCCGGATTAGCGGTCAATCTGGCTCAACCAGACTCAGTCTTGTCCTCAATAACTTTAAATAGTGAACGGGAGGCAGCGTGCTGCTCTAGACGATTGGTATTTAAGTAGACCTCGTGTCTTACCTCTCAACTGGAGACTGATCTGGTTGGTCTTGTTTGAAAGCTATTAGCTTATACAAGTAATACTGAATGTCCTAACCTTGCACGTGGTGATACCGACCTTGATAAGGATCACCAGACGTTGCCAAATCCTGTCTAATGTTAAGTAAAGACCGGACCAGTGCATGCATTGGCATCATACATAAGCACCACCTAGGGACGTATGTGGTTTATGATTCATAGAATAGTTAGAAGCAATGCTCACTATTCATTATATTTCTCTGGAGAGAGACGTACAATGAGAACCCGGCTACTCTTGGGAGGGACATCTGTACGTGAACTCAGGCGACGTACAATCATGAAACCAATACGAGACGGTGTCATGCATATGTACATGTTGGATTGATTATGATGCTCTGATGTGTGTTTATGATATTTGATTATGAAGTTTGCTTTATTAATTGTTATATTCACGAACTATTTGACCCACTGAGCGTGTAGCTCACCCCGTTGTTATCCAATTTTTCATAGGAGATTAGGGTAGACTGGGTGCAGGTTTTTGGGCCCGCATTTTTGACCCCTTGTGTTATTCATTGGGGATTTTGGGAGGATGTTCCCTTAACTATCTCATGTACAAATATATTATGAAATTAATGAAATCAGATTTGTATTTAATCATGTTTCTGCACACTCGATTATTGTTAAAATGCATTCGCGCCCCATCCGTGAGTGTCCCGCCAGTTTAGGCGCGTCCGGGCGGGGTGTGACATTTAATGGTATCAGAGAGTAAGGCTCACGGCCCGCCCAAGTCTACTAAATTAGGGGAAGAGAATTTTTATTAGATATATATATCTTTAGAACTATATATATATATGAATTATATATAGTTGAGATTTATATTAAATATATATCTAGAAAACTATATAGTTTTTGTATAGTTTCGATTCAAATATATACATAGTTATGATTTATGAAAACTATATATACAGTTATGATTAAATATATATATCTATGTATATATGAGATATATATATATATATATATATATATATATATATATATATATCATATTGCTAATAGAAAATTTGGATTAAATGATGGCATAAACATCAAGAGAAAAATAGAAAATATTGTCTAATGGACAAGGCATAAATCTTAAAAATGTTATGAATATATTTTGTGTATTTTATAAGTATATTTTCTTTTCATCAAGATAATGGCCTCAAGTGAAGGAACGACTTCCAGTAGTAGGGAACCAATTCCAACCAGACTCACGGAACTGTTCAAAAGGGAGGTTATGACTATGAGGAGTATCGACAATAGAGATCTCTGCCTCCGTTCGATCCTTCACGAAAAAACTCGCAACACTGGGTTGGTTGAACAAAACAAAAGTTGAGGGTTACGTCTCTTTCAACTTGGTAAAGTCCTTCTACGAAGCCATGAATTGTGTGAGACTTCAAGAAAATGGGATCAACCCTGTCTTGGAGACAACGGTCAGGGGAACAAAGATTTCTATCAATGTCGAGATTATTTCGCGACTTATGGAGATCCCGATTGGAGATAGAATTAATGATCCACATGAACCCCAGACAGTTGCAGAGATCGCAGAGTCTAAAGAACAGTTGTTTAATTCCCTCTCCAGAAAGCCGCACACCTAATTGACGTACGCCCACCTCCCAAACAATCTCCTTACACCACCTCTTGTCGGCCTTGGGAAGATCGTATTCGGCAACATCTTGCCGGAAAAAGTGACTAGAGGTTCTATGTCAAGGGCTCAACTTCTTGTGCTATACTGCATAGAGAAGAAAATTAAGGTCTCCCTACCTCATATCATCATCTAGCAAATGTTGCGGGTGATTCAAAACCCTTCAAGAAAGGAACTCCTCGGCTATGGAGTCTTGATCATGAGGATGCTATACGAGGCAAACGTCAACACTTTTGATGAGTCTTCGAAGCAGATCACTGAGGCAGTTACAACATCCTTTATCTTTAAAACGTTTGTCACACGTGGAAAGGTGGCTGATGAGGAAGTATTCAACGTGACTTTAGGAGGAAATGGCGAAAGAATTAGAGACAAAAATGGACGTTGTCAACGAAAAAGTCGGCGCAAGATTCATGTTAGGAGACACCAAATAACAAGCCAAACCAGAACCCTACGACAAACCCTACCTCGAATAATGGTTAAACTGATCATCTATTCTCCGAGGAAGATTTCATTGCCAAACTAAATCAACCTCAACCAAATCAGGATAGACAGAGAGTTCCAGCAAATCCACCTTCCTGAAACATACCAACTCAAGGCAATACTACGTACCAAAGGTTTCCAACTCCTGAGGTACCGTAACGGCCAGTTCCTGTGAACCAATAGCAACAGAATTGTGAGGCACCAAATTTTGGAAGACAGGATATCCCAATGAGTCCATTGTTTCAAGACTTTTCGACTCAAGCATATCCAAATGTCCAAGAGGTTCCAGTTAGGGAATCCCCGTACAATCAAAACAACTACCCTCCACCTATGAGTCAATATACGACTAATACTTTCCATCAATGCCTACGGCCTGCCCTCCGCCTATGGGACAGTTGACCTATCAACCATCGATGGGGCAATCGACTAACCCATTCGAGCAGTTAAATGTGATTGTATCTAGTATTGCTCGGATGGAGGGGACTCAAAATGCTTTGTTAACACGTATGCAAAACATCGAAGAACAACGAGCAACTTCTCAACTTTCTTCTAGTAGTTCTGTACCTAGCATGAAGTCTAAGAGGAGCGGTAATAGGCAAGAAAATAAAAAATGATGACTGGCATTGTAAAATTTATTTTATATATGAATGAAAATGTTTTGCTTAAGACTATATTTTGTAGGCCGACTTACAACCATTCTTTCTTTTGTATCACTAACTTTGGAGTGGTATGAGACACAACAAAATTGAAAGATACTAAATAAAAAGTGGAAGTAAGAAAACCCACGACCTTGTGTGAAAAGAAACATTTGGGGAAGTTGTATTACTAACGTTATCACTAAGTTTACACGGTATGGGATGAGTAAACTTGGACGATACTATTAGTGAACTCATCTTCAGTCGATGTTTTATAGAGATCATGTTCATACAACTTAACTTGGTTGACACCCTTATTACCAAATTCATGTGGTATAGGACACACGAATTTGGATAATAGTCGAGAAGACTAAGCGACAGAGTTTGAATACATAAGATTGAGATAGAATGTTAGATCAGGGTATTTATCGAGAAGAATCTTAGAATTTTTATGACTCATATGGATTCTCAATGAAATATATATGTATGTTCACAAAAACCAGAACCAAAACATTTGAAATACTTGCAAAGTTTTAAACTTATTATATCACCATGGCCAAACATACGAGGCACATAAGATTATTTGATTCCTTAACAAAAACCTTACACTATACTTAGAAAGATAGGTGGTTTTTATATTGCAGTACTCTCGAACTTGTTGCTGAGAATATCATAACATTATACTCGGCTACAGTTCTTAAATCATGGTTTTATTTTCTTCTTGCCAGCTAGAAAATGCAAACCAGGAAGAGAGGAAGGCCACGTACTGTCTGTCCAGCAGAGGAGGCACCTCCTGAGATTCAGAACCAGGAACCGCCACCTCCGACGACAGCCCATGTCACACCCGACACTGCCACTACGTCTGGGCAGGCAGTGCCACCCCAACCCACATCCTTTGCCATGTCTTCGAGTATGAAAGTCTTTTTTGCTGAATTTATCGAGGCGATGAAAGTAACTGTTCAGACGGCCGTTTGTGAGACCGCGACTAATCGGGTTGTCACTGTTTAGACACCTGTTAGATCAAGGTCGGAGACTCAAACCGACCAGATTACGGAGGACCCAAGGGTCAACACCACGGACATAACTTGGCAGTAGTTCGAGTCATTATTTATTGATGAGTACTTCCCTGGCGCTGTGAAGAGGTAGAAGCAACATGAGTTCGCCAAGCTATACCAAGGCAACATGACAGTCAGGGAGTATGCTGTCAAGTTTAAAGAATTATCAGTTACTCTCTTTCCACCATCTCAACGGAACAAGATAAGACTGAGAAATTCTACAATGGCCTTCGTCCTGACATTCGACAAGCCTTGTTGATCTTGGATCTCAAGATTTACAGGGAGGTCGTTGACAAGGCCATGAGGTTTGAGTAGGAAAATATTGTGCAGGAGCAGAGACTGAATAGGAGAAAATGGCTTGCAACGTTTTCCCAACAGGACTAGCAGCAGGGCAACAAGAAGAAGCCCTACTATAATTAAAACCCAGCCCTCCCAGCCCTTGTTATGAAGAATGAGGCCACGGTACCTGCTGCTGAACCGTCTAACCCTGGCCATAAGGATTTTGGCAATCATGACCGAGGAGGCCGTAATGGCAGGGGTGGCTGTCGAAACGGCAATGGCAGAGGTGGTGGTCAGCAACACAATTAGCATGACCAACAAAACCATCAACAACAAAGGCTGACATGTTTCAACTGCGGCCAACAGGGCCATGTAAGAAATGTCTGTTAGCACCTTCACCAACCTGTTCCCGCTGTTCTAGTCCAACAAGCCCCACCTACTGCTAATGCCCAACTAAAGCAGAACTAGCAGAACCAGGGGAAACAGAACTAGGGTAGAGCATTTGCTATCACTCAACAACCCCTCCTAGACAACAATGTAGTCGAAGGTACATTTCCTTTGTTCAATACAATGGTGCATGTCTTGTTCGATTCGGGTGCTACGCATTCTTTTATATCGTCTGCATTGGTAAGACATTTAGGGTTGCATCATGAACCCACAAACATCACAATCCATGTCACATCACCTTTAGGATCTGGTACTGACGTGAATTTGCAGTGTTCTCGATGTGAGCTTCGAATGTCAGAACAAATAATATATGCAGATCTTTTTGTGATGGACATTGAAGACTTTGACATCATCCTCGGCATGGACTGGCTCGCACAATTGAATGCAAAGATCGATTGTATGAAAAAGCAAGTTCAGTTAACCTTGCCCACGGGGGAGTTTGTCAAGATTCAGGGAACGAGGAAATGGATACACAACTCGACTGTTGCACTTCTCAAGGCACAGCTTCGAGCTCTATCCCTTGGTAATGAAAATGAATCACCAGCACTGTACCCTTTCGAAGTACACGATGTCCCTGTAATATCTAAATTCCCAACAGTTTTTCTAAATGACCTTCCTGGTTTACCTCCGGTTAGGGAATTCGATTTTGAGATCAATTTCATACCTGGGACCGGGCCTATCTCAATTCCACCATTCAAAATGTCCAATGTCGAGTTGGTCGAATTTGATAAATAACTAAAGGAATTGCAGAGTAATGGCTTCATCAGGAAAAGTTCATCACCCTGGGGCGCTTCAGTTTTGTTCTTTCGCAAAAATAATGGTTTGTTACGACTTTGTATCGACTATTACAAGTTGAATAACGTCACCATTAAGAACAGATACCTGTTGCCCAGGATCGATGACTTGTTCGACCAACTTAGAGATGCCAAATACTTCTCTAAGATTGATTTACGATCAGGTTATCATCAACTTCAGATCCGAGAGTCAGACATTACCAAGACGACATTCAGAACTCGGTACGATCACTACGAGTTCTTGGTCATGCCGTTCGGTCTAACAAATGCACCTGCTGCGTTCATGGATTTGATGAACCGCATCTTTAGGTTATACTTAAACCGATTTGTGGTGGTCTTTGTGGACGATATATTGATATATTCCTTAATCGAGGAAGACCATAAGATACATCTAAGGATTGTCCTCCAGACCTTGAGAAGCCACCAGTTGTATGCAAAGTTGAGTAAGTGTGAATTTTGGGCGAAGTGAGTTCAATTCCTAGGCCATGTGGTTTCAGGCAATGGCAATGAGGTGGATCCTTCTAAGGTTGAAGCGGTTTTAAACTGGAAGCAGCCTACCATTGTTACTCAGATTAGGAGTTTTCTTGGTTTGGCTGGCTATTACAGACGCTTCATCAAGGACTTCTCAAAGATTGCTGAACCTATGACAAAGCTCACTCGGAAAGACGTGCGATTCATCTGGAATCCCGCCTGTGAAACATCATTCCAGGAATTGAAAAAGTGCCTCACGACAACACCAGTACTAATCACTCCAAGAAATGCACTTGGATTTTCACTATACGCCGACGCCTCTCTCCAAGGCTTAGGTGTTGTACTAATGCAAGAAGGCCAAGTTGTTGCATATGCTTCGAGGCAACTGAAGATTCATGAGGGTAATTACCCAACGCATGACTTGGAACTTGCAGCTGTCGTATTCGCATTGAAGTTATGGCGTCATTACCTATACGGTGAACGGTTTGCGGTCTTCTCGAATCACAAGAGTCTTAAGTACATCTACACCCAGAGAGACCTAAGCCTCCAACAAAGACGATGGTTGGAGTTCTTGAAAGATTATGACTTTCAACTCCAGTACCATCCCGGTAAGGCCAATGTTGTGGCTGATGCCCTGAGTAGAAAATCTTATGTTGCTTGCACTCTTAACTTCGAGATGGGGAAGTTGGCTATAGAGATGGAAAATTTTAACCTACAACTGATCAATGAGGAAGCAAGATCACGACTATCTCAATTATCAGCCAACTTTGAGCTGGTTCAAAAGATTTCAGCAGCTCAAGCCAACGACTCTATGTTAATGGAGAAATGAGAACTTTTACTTAGGGAACAGAACCTTCCTCACTGATTGGTCTACGAAGACGGGGCCGTTTTTTATAAAAACGTCTCTGTCTACCAAACGATCTTGAGGTTTGGAAAGAAATGCTCACTGAGATGCAATGTTCGATGTTCGCTATGCATCTTGGGGGAGACAAGATGTATAAGGATGTCAAGCGACAATTCTAATTTTCTGGAATGAAGAAGGCGATTGCACACTTCGTTGCTCGATGTTTCGTTTGCCAGCAAGTTAAGGCAAAACGAAGACTTCCCTCTAACTTCTCCAGCCTTTACCTAAATAATAAAGGGCAAGATGCTATCTCGGTTATCATTGACAGACTTACAAAGTTTGCACACTTTTTGCCAATAAAGTTCACGGATAACCCTGCCAAGCTTGCCGAACTGTATGAAAGAGAGATCATACGCCTCCATGCCATACCACTCACAATCATCTCTGATCGAGACCCTCGATTCACATCAAAGTTTTGGCAAAGCTTCCAGATTAGAATGGGCTCTAAGATCACCACGAGCACATCCTTTCACCCTCAGACTGATGGACAGTCAGAGCATCTTATCCAAATCTTAGAAGACATGTTACGTTGTTGCATTTTGGACTTTAATGAGGGATGGGCAAAGTACTTACATTTAGCTGAGTTTGCATACAACAACAGCTACCAAACTAGTATCGGCATGGCACCATACGAGGCCCTATATGGTCGCCCTTGCAGATCTCTGGTATGTTGGTTAGATATGGAAGATTAACCGCAGTTGGGCCTTGAACTAGTTCAAGAGACTTCTATGAAGATCATACTAGTAAAGGAGCAACTTCGTGTTACACAAAGTCGACAGAAGAGCTATGCTGACAAGCAGAGGTAGCCTTTAGAATTTGATAAGGGGGACTTGGTTTTTCTAAAAGTTCAGCCTACAAGAGGTGTCAAATGCTTTGGGATCAAAGGAAAGCTCTCCCCACGGTATATCCGTCCATTTCAGATCATTGAACGTATTGGCAAACTTGCTTATCGTCTGTCCCTTCCATTGTCCATGTCTAAGGTTCATGACGTTTTTCACGTATCCATGCTTCGAAAGTATAGTCCTGATCCTTCGCATATCATCCCTCTGGTAGAGGTTCGGGTTGAGGAAGGAAATAGGTATCAAGAGAGAGCGATACAGATTCTGGATAGAAAAACTCAAGAACTAAGGCGACGTAGCATACCATTTGTGAAGGTGCTTTGTGATCACCACGGAGCAGAGGAAGTAACATGGGAACTAAAAACAACAATTGAACAGAAATACGCTGAATTATTTTCTAGTAATAATTGATGATGTGATACATTGTACTATTTCACTTATCAATAAAATGATGGAACTTTATTTACAAATATCTTAATACATCGTTTCACTTAAATAACTATGCAGATGTCTGAAAATAATACCGATGGATGTAGTGATGCACACACACAATGGCCTCTTTGGCAACCGGTGGCGACTCCTTCAGGATCTGAGTCAAGTCACAACTACTTTGCATCACCAACTCCATCGCCCAACAGATAACGATCTTTATCGCCAGAGCGTGCATGGCTTTTTCGTAACAATTTTGCCCGAAACAATCCCGTGCCCTCATCTTGGCAGGATCTTCTACCAAAATTGCCAAGAGGCTGGATTCGAGCAACAACACGAAAAAACATCCCACCGCTCAACCTACCTCCCCTTAAACGATGTGACCAGCAGAGCCCTACACCACCATCTATTAAGCAAAGGTCGGAACCTTCTGAGGACGAATCCGATTCCATTTGCTCTTCATGGTTTCATGATGTTGAGGATTCCACCGGCCACAATGCTATTTAGGTACCTTACAGGCACTACCTTGAGCTAGCAAACGATGACGACGGCGGTGAATCTCATACTGATAGCAATCATGACTACTTGGACTGATTTTGAGGGAAAAATCCTTTTATGGGGGATAGAGTGTAATGCCCTATGTTTGCACAAAAAAATAAAAAAAAATAAAAAATTTGAACTTCGGGCAGGGTGTTTGAACGTTCGGGCGCGTTCCCGAACCTTCAGGTGCATGCCCGAACTTTCAGGCACCCTTTTTTTCCTATGTAAGGAACCTCCTCATTTCTCACACCAAAATCACTTTTTCTTGTCATTTTTCTTCTCTCTTTCTCACTCATTTTGAGTTTTTATTTTCTCTTTTGAGACTTTCTTTTTGAGACTCTCTTCGCGGTGCAACGCAGTTTTGCTTGGGGGAAGGCGCCAAATCTCAAAGGAGTTTTTATTTGAAGGTGGGGAACGAAACATAGGTTTGCGTGTCTTATAACTTTTATTAAAGTTTACATTTATTTATCATTATGCCTACTATTCATTTACACTGCATTATTGCGTATAATGTTTATACTTGTCATACTTATGCCTGTATATTTAGAGTTCATGTATTACACTGTTGCTATGCCGGATTAGTAGTCAATCTGGCTCAACCAGACTAGTCTTGTCCTCAGTAACTTTAAATAGTAAACGGGAGGCAGCGTGCTCCTTTAGACGATTGGTATTTAAGTAGACCTCGTGTCTCACCTCTCAACTGGAGACTGATCTGGTTGGTCTTATTTGAAAGTTATCAGCTTATACATGTAATACTGAATGTCCTAACCTTGCACGTGGTGATACCGACCCTGATAAGGATCACCAGACGTTGCCAAATCTTGTCTAATGTTAAGTAAAGACCGGACCAGTTCATGCATTGGCATCATATATAAGCACCACCTAGGGACGTATGTGGTTTTATGATTCATAGAGCAGTTAGAAGCAATGCTCACTATTCATTATATTTCTCAAGAGAGGGACGTACAATGAGAACCCGTGTAACACCCGGTGCTTTTAATCAATATATTTGGTTGACTTATACGTACACTGAAGAGTATAATATATGTATAGGTACCTTTAAAGCCATGTGTACATGTGTCAAATGAACTTGAAAATGTCAAAAGTGAGTCCGGAATGCGATTTTAAATAGAAGTCAATTTATAACACGGGTATTCCTCATGTGGATTGAGTGTATAGAAGGAAGGAGAAGAATGAATTAAAAATAAAATTATTATTAAAGTACTGTTCATTTGCGGGTACTGTTCACGGAACAATACTTGTATGGAATAAGAAAGAAAAAAAAAATTAAAAGAAGGAAAGAAGTTGCAGGAGAACGAAAGAAAGAAATAAGAGAAAGAGAAAGAAAAGAAGGAAGAAGGGGAAATGACGGGTTCACGGCCAAATTTGATGTGCCGGTAAGCTCTTTTTGCTATTTTTCATCGTAAAATTGATCTTTAAGTAGTGTACGACGATTCTAGCGGAGTAATTTTAGCTATGAGAGTTATTTTACGATGTTTTCAAAATCGGGGTTTTGACCGAACTTGAATGAAAATTTGTTCGAAAGGTTGAAAAACACTCCCTAGACTATAGAAGCCCCGAATATGTGGTTAGATTTCATTTATTTGTTTATTTGGAATTTTTATGGCTGTTGGAAGTTAGATTTGATATTTGAGACATTTCGAATCATATTAAAACCCGGTGAAACTGCAGTTTAAGGCTATAGAATGGTGGAATGAACTGTTGTGAGTCCATCAATGCTAATTTCATGATTGAGGACATGCATGCACTAGATAGGGACAAGATTAGACTTGCTCGATTTAAATTTTCGAGTAAGGTTGAGAGATGGTGACAGACAATCGACCGAGCTCAGGGACCCATAGATACCTGGGATAAGTTTAAAGAAGTATTCTACAAAACATACTATCCCCCGTCAGAGGTTGATAAGAGGCATCAGCAATTTATAGAATTGAAGTAAGGGAACATGTCTGTGAGAGAATATGAACATGAGTTCAATAGGCTAGCCTTGTTTGCCCCTGAGATGGTTCAGACAGATCTGATGCGAATGAAGAGGCTCTGGGATGGATTTAATGACCCGATCAAGAAAGGTTTGGCTCTTGTTGGTGTTCAGACCTATGATCAGGCAGTGCGACAGGCACTGGATTATGAGGCAGTTGAGATGATAGATAGGCCAGCACGGGCAACGCCCCCAGCACAGGCAGTTATAGAGCAACAGGTACCCTATCAGGGTAAGAGAAAGCAGAGATGGAACAACAAATGGTGGGGTGAACAACAAAAGGCAAAGATAGCTGAGATGCCTACTGCTATGAAGATTCTAGTTACTCCTCCAGCAGCAGCGATACCACCACCAGCAGGCAAAGGATCACAGTCTGCTACGAGGCCACCGACACATGGATCGTCTGTTTGGGCACCGTGGCTGCATAAGGGAGTAGGCAGTCAGAGTGGTTGGCTTTCCATGCCAGGCACTGAGTCGCAGACAACTTCATCTGCACCTCGCCCTCTTATCACATGTTTTCGATGTGGGAACAAGGGACATAAGGCGTACCAATGTTCTTTTCAGCCAGCTCTGCGGACTCCAACAAATCCATCTGCTACTGTTACTGTTCCCATGCCTGTCAGAGAGCAAGCCAGGGCTGTTACAGAGCCAGATCCAGAGGCGAACAAGAACATGGTGGAAGGTATGATTTCCATTTGCGACACTATAATGTATGTGTTAATCGATGACGGATCCACCTTGTCATTTATTGCTGGCCATATGGTAGATAGGTTGCATTTAACTCCTGTTAGGATTAGTACACCGTCGGTTCTGAGTACTGCAGCAGGAGACCGAATCTACCAGAATATGTTGTGTGAAAATTTTGTGGTGAAATATGCGGATCATGAAATGATTGTGAATCTTAGAGTTTTAGAATTCCTGGAATTTGATGTTATACTAGGTATGGATTGGGTGGCTGCCTATCATGCCCATGTGGACTGCTTTGGTAAGAAAGTAGTCTTTCAAATACCAGGACAACCCACATTTTTTTATAGTGGCAAGACATCTTCAAACCCTCCCACTCGAGGCAGGATGGCCACTAATGAAGAGATAGAGATGTTGGCTAGTATAAAGCCAGTAAAAGAAAAGGATTCAGGCGTTCAGATATCAGATATTCCTGTAGTATGTGGGTACCCAGATGTTTTTCCAGATGATTTACCAGGATTACCACCAGTACGAGAAATTGATTTTATTATTGAACTGATGCCTGACACAAAGCCTATTTCCATTCCACCCTATCGAATGACGCCAAAGGAGTTACAGGAATTCAAGGTGCAATCAGAGGAGTTGATGGAAAAAGGGTTTATTACCCCGAGTATGTCACCCTGGGGCGCACTTGTACTGTTTGTGAAGAAGAAGGATGGCAGCTTGAGGTTATGCATTGATTATAGACATCTGAACAGGGTGACAGTGAAAAATAAATATCCTTTACCCCGTATCGATGATTTATTCGATCAGTTGAATGGTGCTAAATTTTTCTCTAAGATTGATTTAAGATCTGGATACCATCAACAAAGAATACGGGAAGAGGATGTACCACCAAAGACTGCGTTCAGAACACGACATGGTCACTATGAGTTTCTTGTTATGCCCTTTGGACTGACCAATGCCCCAGCCATGTTTATGGATTTGATGCAAAGGGTATTCAGACCATACCTGGACCAGTTCATTATTGTGTTTATTGATGATATACTCATTTATTCCAAGACTCAGGAGGATCATGAGCAGCACCTCCGCATCACTTTGCAGACACTAAGAGAGCATCGGTTGTATGCTAAATTCAGTAAGAGCGAGTTTTGGATACATGAGGTGAGATTTCTAGGTCATGTGGTTAGTGCAAAAGGTATTTCTGTTGATTCTGCTAAGGTTGAGGCAATCATAAATTGGCCAAGACCAACCACAGTGACTGAGATCCACAGTTTTCTGGGTCTCGCTGGTTATTACCGTAGATTTGTGGAAGGCTTTTCCCGATTGGCTTCCCTACTCACAAGGCTGACTCAGAAAATGTGCCATTTGTGTGGACTTCTACATGTGAGGATGCTTTCATTGAGTTGAAGAAGAAACTAACTACTACTCCAGTTTTAGTACTCCCAGAACCTGGAAAGGAGTTGGAGATTTACACAGATGCATCACATTTAAGTTTGGGATGTGTATTGATGCAAGAGGGTAGAGTGATTGCTTATGCATCCAGAAAGCTGGAGACACATGAGAAAAACTAACTTGTGCATGATTTGGAACTAGCAGCTGTTGTATTTGCGTTGAAATTGTGGAGACATTACCTCTATGGGGAAAAGTTCACACTGTACTCAGACCATAAGAGTCTGAAATATTTGCTTGGCCAGAAAGAGTTGAATATGAGACTGCGTAGATGGTTGGAATTCCTAAAAGATTATGATTTCACACTAGAATATCATCCTGGAAAAGCCAACATCGTAGCTGATGCATTGAGTCGAAAACGGGTTGAGACCCAGGTGGTAGCTTGTCAGATGTCCCAGGAGTGGAGACTTTTAGAGAGAGCGACTATGATGAGTGTTTTCTCCATGGCTCCACACGTTGACATTTGTGCTCAGATGCATATACAGTTGACAAATTCTTATATTCAAAAGATTAAGGATATGCAACAACATGATCCTGACCTTGGTATGTATGAGTCTTGGGCAGATAGTGCAGACAAGGCAGATTGGCAGAGAGGTCCAGATGGTGTCCTGCGTTATCAGAGGAGATTATGGGTACCCGTGGATAGGGCATTGAGGGCTGAGTTATTAGAGAAAGCACACAACTCTCAGTATACCATTCACCCAGGGTCTACAAAAATGTATCATGATATGAAGAGAACAATATGGTGGCATGGGATGAAGAAAGATATAGCTGAGTATGTGTGGAATTGTGAGGTATGTCAGCAAGTGAAAGCTGAACATCAGAGATCAGGAGGTCAGATGCAACCATTATCTATTCCAGAATGAAAATGAGAGCATATCACGATGGACTTTATCACAGGACTGCCCAGATCTCAGGGTAGATTTGACGCCATTTGGGTAATAGTTGACAGATTGACTAAATTTACACACTTTCTTCCAATGAACACCAGAGACTCGATTGATAGACTGAGCAGATTGTATGTGTGGGAGATTGTCAGGTTGCATGGTATACCTATTTCTATTGTGTCGGATAGAGATCTGCGACTCACATCGAGTTTTTGGCAGGCCATGCAGACCCGGTTTGGTACTCATCTCCGCTTTAGTACAACGTTTCATCCTCAGACTGAGAGGGTGATTCAGATGCTAGAAGACATGCTCAGATCGTGTATTTTAGAGTTTGGTGGGACTTGGAGTAAAAGTTTACCATTGTGTGAGTTTGCTTTTAACAACAACTATCAGGCCAGTATTGGCATGACACCTTATGAAGCTTTGTATGGTAGGCCACGCAGATCTCCGACTTGCTGGTATGAGGTTGGGGAATTACAGTTGTTGGGACCAAAAATTGTTATTGATCACACTGAGCAGGTTAAACAGATCAGACAGAGACTGAAAGCTGCCCAAGACCGACAAAAGAGTTATTTTGATAACCGTCACAGACCTCTAGAGTTTGAAGTAGATGACCTCGTGTTACTTAAGGTCTTGCTACGGAAAGGTCAGATGCGGTTTGGGGTGAAAGGAAAATTGTTTCCTCGCTTTATTGGACCGTTTAAAGTTACAGAGAGGATTGGTCCGTTAGCATACCGGATTGCTTTGCCTCCTCAGTTAGTCGGTGTTCATGATGTGTTTCATATTTCTATGTTGAGGAAGTATCATACAGACCCGACAAAATATCCACCCTCGACACATCTTTTAGATGTAACACAGTTACAAGTTTGGGAGGATGCTACATATGAAGAAAAGCCCATTCAGATTCTTGATAGGAAGGTTCAGCAATTGAGAAATAAAGAAATTCCTTTGGTCAGAGTCAAATGGAAGTTTCATGATAATGAGGAGCACACTTGGGAACGCGAGGACCGGATGAGAGAGGCATTTCCTGATCTCTTTACGACTTGAGGTACATTTCTCCTTATCTGTTAAATTTCGAGGACGAAATTTCTTAAGTTGGGGAGATTGTAACACCCCGTGCTTTTAATCAATATATTTGGTTGACTTATACGTACACTGAAGAGTATAATATACATATAAGTACCTTTAAAGCCATGTGTATATGTGTCAAATGAACTTGAAAATGTCAAAAGTGAGTCCGGAATGTGATTTTAAATAGAAATCAATTTATAACACGGGTATTCCTCATGTGGATTGAGTGTATAGAAGAAGAAGAATGAATTAAAAAAATATATTATTAAATTACTGTTCATTTGCGGGTGCTGTTTACGGAATAGTACTCGTATGGAATAAGAAAGAAAAAAAAAATTAAAAGAAGGAAAGAAGTTGCAGGAGAACGAAAGAAAGAAAGAAGAGAAAGAGAAAGGAAAGAAGGAAGAAGGGGAAATGACGGATTTGCGGCCAAATCTGACGTGCTGGTAAGCTCTTTTTGCTATTTTTCGTCGTGAAATTGAACTTTAAGTAGTGTATGACGATTCTAGCGGAGTAATTTTAGCCATGAGAGTTGTTTTACGGTATTTTCAAAATCGGGGTTTTGACCCAACCTGAATGAAAATTTGTTCGAAAGGTTGAAAAACACTCCCTAGACTATAGAAGCCCCGAATATGTGGTTAGATTTCATTTGTGTTTATTTAAAATTTTTATGGCTGTTGGAAGTTAGATTTGATATTTGAGACATTTCAAATCATATTAAAATCCGATGAAACTGCAGTTTAAGGCTATAGATTGGTGGAATGAACTGTTGTGAGTCCATCGATGCTAATTTCATGATTTTTGGAGATCGTTTGACAATTTTAGTAAAAATTTACATGTTTCTAATGAATAGTGACATGAACAGTACCATAAATTGTAATGTGATTATATCCAGTGAATAAAATGGAATTGGAATCTAGTGAAACTCGGTTTGAGATCATAGAATTGTAGAGAACTGAATTCCGAAAGTTTCGATGTTAAGATCATGATTTTTGGATATGCTTTGATATTTTTAGTAGCTAAATATATTATTTTTGTGAGTAAAATTGACTTTGGATGCCTCCGCGAATATGTAAAACCTCAATAAAATACCTGTTGAAGGTAGTAGAATGATAGAATGATTGATTTTACACGTGTCGATGTGAACAGAATAATTTTAGGAATGTTTTATATTTTTAATAAAATTGACATATGTTTCCATGTGCTTATGTGAGTACTTTGGTGTTGAAATCTAGCTTAAATGTTCCATATGTGCTTTTGAATGAACATAAATTATATATTGTGTGCATGTATATTATTTTGATGAATGTTGCATATGTGCTTTTGAAATATTTTAATTTAAACAATTTGATTTGCCATGTTTCCCTAAATGCATGTGATTGTCATGTCAAGAGCTATATTCACTGAGCTGTTGTTTGCTCACCTCATTTCCTTCACCATTTCAGGTACAGAAGCAAAAGGAAAAGGAAAAATTTGAGTGTGATCAGCACGTGACTAGGACATAGCGTTGTTGATGTGCGTATGCTTTGGAGGAAGTGGTTACGTGTTTGATTTATTTTGATATGTATATAATTATCACACATATTATATATGTATTACCATCTAGAGGGGTTATTTTGGGAAAATAAGATATCAATGGTTATTTTGGATTGTTAAGATATTTGGCGATGATATATATACTTGGACAATGAAATGTTTGATTAATGAATGGCAATGGTGGTATTTTGGATTATGTTATACATGGACGGAATGGTTATATATGGTGACTGAATGGTTGACATTATGAATGATTATATATATATACATATGATTTGATTTGTGGTATATCAGGTTTTGTGAAATGTCCATTTTATGGAGAAATGCCGCCAAAATTTTGGAAAAGTTTGGGAAGGATTGTGAGACTATGTGAAGACTGACAGTATATTATCTACTGTATACGGGTATGTACAGTGTATAGTATACTGTGTCGGTCATGACGTCAGGCTATGTCAGGGGCGACGTGACAATATTGGTATCAGAGTCAGGTTTAGGATTAAAAGCCTAAAAGATTAAAAGCCTTATTATCTTATGTTTGTTTGTATGGGTATATGTACGGGTAAATAAAGTATCGTATAAAGAATTAGTAATCGGATTGTCAGGGGAGGGACATCTGTCCGTGAACGTAGGCGACGTACAATCATGAAACCAATACGAGACGGTGTCATGCATATGTACATGTTGGATTGATTATGATGCTCTGATGTGTATTTATGATATTTGATTATGAAGTTTGCTTTATTTGTCACACCCTGCTCGGATGCGCCTAAACCGGCGGGACACTCACGGAAGGGGCGCGAATGCATTATAACGATAATAACAGAGTGCGCGGAAGCATAGTTAAGTACAAGTCTAATTTCATTAATTTCAGAATATATTTGTACGTGAAATAGTTAAGGGAACATTCTTCCAAAATCCCCAATGAATAATACAAAGGGTACAAAATGTGGACCCAAAAACCTGCACCTAGTCCACCATAATCTCCTGTGAAAAATTGGATAACAACGGGGTGAGCTACACGCTCAGTGGGTAAAATAGTTCGTGAATATAACAATTAATAAAGCAAACTTAATAATCAAATATCTTAAATACACATCAGAGCATCATAATAAATTCAATATGTATGTATGCATGACACCATCTCGTAATGGTTTGATGACTGTACATCGCCTGAGTTCATCTACAAATGTCCCTCCCCAGGAGTAATTGGGTTCTCATTGTAGGTCCCTCCTCAGGAATAATGCTCTGGATTCACGTACAGATGTCCCTCCCCAGAGAAATAGCCAGGTTCTCATTCTACGTCCCTCTCCAGAGAAATATAATGAATAGCGAGCATCGCTTCTAACTATTTTATGAATCATAAACCACATACGTCCCTAGGTGGTGCTATGTATGATGCCAATGCATGAACTGATCCGGTCTTTACTTAATATTTAGACAGAATTTGGCAACGTCTGGTGATCCTTATCAGGGTTGGTATCACTACGTGCAAGGTTAGGATATTCAGTATTATTTGTATAAGCTGATAGCTTTCAAATAAGACCAACCAAATCAGTCTCCAGTTGAGAGGTGAGACATGAGGTCTACTTAAATACCAATCGTCTAGAGCAGCATGCTGCCTCCCGTTCACTATTTAAAGTTACTGAGGACAAGACTGAGTCTGGTTGAGCCAGATTGACCACTAATCCTGCATAACAACAGTGTAATACATGAACTCCAAACATACAAGAATAAGTATGACAATATGAACATTATACGCAATAATGTAGTGTAAATGAATAGTAGACATAACGATAAATGAATGTAAACTTTAATAAAAGTTATAAGATGCGCAAACCTATGTTTCGTTCCCCACCTTAAGATAAGAACTCCTTTCAAAACTGGCGCCTTCTCCCGGGCAGAACCGCGTTGCACCGCACAAAGAGTCTAAAAAAAGAAGACAAAAACTCAAAATGAGTGAAAGAGAGAAGGAAAATCACAAGGAGAAGTGATTTTGGTGTGAGAAATGAGGAGGGGGAGGGTTGTTTATATAGAGAATTTGGCACCTAAACGTCCAGGCAACCGCCCGTACGTTGGGGCAGGTTGCCCGAACAATTTTTATTTTTTTTTCTTTGTGCAAACCTAAGGTATTACATTATTAATTGTTATATTAAGGAACTATTTTACCCACTGAGAGTGTAGCTCACCCCGTTGTTATCCAAATTTTCACAGGAGATTAGGGTGGACTGGGTGCAGGTTTTTGGGCCCACATTTTTTTACCCCTTGTATTATTCATTGGGGATATTGGGAGGATGTTCCCTTAACTATTTCATGTACAAATATATTCTGAAATTAATGAAATAAGACTTGTACTTAATCTTGTTTCCGCACACTAGATTATTGTTATAATGCATTCGCACCCCGTCTGTGAGTGTCCCACCGATTTAGCCGCGTCCGGGCGAGGTGTGACAAAAAGTTTTGGTTGGAGGGTGAAAAATTTACCGGGGCATGGGAGTGGGGTTCCGTAGGTTTCGGGGGTCCCTGGGAGGGTATTGGGGCTCCCTCCAAGTGTCCGACAAATAAAAACCCGACGGATTGGCCGCGGTTTAGTCAAAAGTGTTTTCTAAGTCCAATTTAGTTCATTTGAACTAAAAGTTCTGGGTGGGGGGTGAAAAATTTACCGGGGCATGGGACCGGGGTCTCGAAGGTTCTAGGGGTTCTAGGGAGGGTATTGGGACTATTTCCAAGTGTCGGATGAATAAAAAACCCGGTGGATTGGCCGCGGTTTAGTCAAAAGTGTTTTCTAAGTCCAATTTTGTTCATTTGAAGTAAAAGTTCTGAGTGACGGGTGAAAAATTCACCGGGGCATGGGAGCTGGGTTTTGACTGTTCCGGGGGTTCTAAGGAGGGTATTGGGACTCTCTCCAACTATTGGACGAATAAAAAACTTGGCGGATTGGCCGCATTTTAGTCAAAAGGGTTTTTTAAGTCAATTTAGTTCATTTGAACAAAAAGTTCAGGTTGGAGGGTGAAAAACTCATCGGGGCATGGGAGTGGGGTTCCGTTGGTTTCAGGGATTCTTGGGAGGGTATTGGGACTTGCTCCAAGTGTCGGACGAAAAAAAATACCCGGCGGATTGGTCCCAGTTGCCTCAAACGCATTTTCTAAGCCAATTTAGTTCATTTGAACTAAAAGTTCCGGTTAGAGAGTGAAAAATTCACCGGGGCTTGGGGACGGGGTTCCAACGGTTCCGGGAGTTCTTGGGAGGGCATTGGGACTCGCTCCAAGTGTCGAACGAAAAAAGAAACCATGCGGATTGGTCTCGGTTGCCTCAAACGCGTTTTCTAAGTCAGTTTGGTTCATTTAAACTAAAAGTTTCGGTTCAAGGGTGAAAAACTCACAGGGGAATGGGAGGCAAGTTCCAACTGTTCTGGGGGTCCCTGGCAGAGTATTAGGACTTGCTCCAAGTGTCGAACGAAAAAAAAATCCGGCAGATTGGTCCTGGTTGCCTCAGACGCATTTTCTAAGTCAATTTAGTTCTTTTGAACTAAAAGTTCTGGTTTGGAGGGTGAAAATTTTATCGGGGCATGCGAGCGGGTTTTCGACTTTTCTGGGGGTCGTTGGCAGGGTATTAGGACTAGCTCCAAGTGTCGGACGAAAGAAAAACCCAGCGGATTGGCCGCGGTTGAATCAAAAAGGTTTTTTAAGTCGATTTAGTTCATTTGAACTAAAAGTTTCGGTTGGAGGGTGGAAATTTTACTGGGGCATGCGAGTGGGTTTCCGACGATTTTGGGGGTCCTTGACAAGGTATTAAGACTCGCTCTAAGTGTGGGACGAAAAAAAACCCAGCGGATTGGCCGCGGTTGAATCAAAAAGGTCTTTTAAGTCGATTTAGTTCATTTGAAATAAAAGTTTCGGTTGGAGGGCGAAAAATTCACTGGGGCATGAGAGCGGGGTGCCGAAGGTTCCGGGGGTCCTTGGCCGGGTATTGGGACTTGCTCCAAGTGTCGAACAAAAAAAAAACCCGACGGATTGGTCACGGTTGCCTCAAACACGTTCTCTAAGTCAATTTGGTTCATTTGAACTAAAAGTTCAGGTTGGGGGGTGAAAAATTCATCGAGGCATGAGAGCAAGGTTCTGGAGGTCGCTGGCAGGGTATTGGGACTCTCTCCAAGTGTCGAACGAAAAAAAATCTGGTGGATTGGTCCCGGTTGCCTCAAATGCATTTCCTAAGTTAATTTACTTCATTTGAACTAAAAGTTTCGGTTGGAGGGTGAAAAATTCACCGGAGCATTGGAGCGGGCTTCCGACTATTCCGGGGGTTCCTAATAGGGTATTGGGATTCATTCCAAGTGTCGAACAAAAAACAAAGCCGGTGGATTGGTCCCTTTTGCCTTAAATGAGTTTTCTAAGTTAATTTGGTTCATTTGAACTAAAAGTTCCGGTTGCGGGATGAAAAAATCACCCAGGGCATGAGAGCGGGGTTCCGATAGTTCCAGGGGTCCCTGGCAGGGTATTGGGACTCGCTCCTAGTGTCAGACGAAAAAAAAACCTGGTGGATTGGTCCCAGGTTCCTCAAACGCGTTTTCTAAGTCAATTTAGTTCATTCGAACTAAAAGTTTCGGTTGTAGGGTGAAAAATTCACCGGGGCATGGGAGTGGGGTTCTGACGGTTTCGGGGGTCCCTGGCAGGGTATTGGGACTCGGTCAAAGTGTCGGATGAAAAAAAATACCTAGTGGATTGGTCCGGGTTGCCTCAAAGCCGTTTTCTGAGTAAATTTAGTTCATTTGAACTAAAAGTTCCGGTTGGAGGGTGATAAATTCACCGGGGGATGAGAGTGGGGTTTCGTCGATTTCGAGGGTCCCTGGCAGGGTCTTGGGACTCGCTCCAAGTGTCTATTGAAAAAAAACCCGACGGATTGGTCCCGGTTGCCTCAAACTACTTTTTTAAGTCGATTTAGTTCATTTGAGTTAAAAGTTTTGGTTGGAGGGTAAAAAATTCATTGAGGCATTAGAACGGGGTTTCATCGATTCCGGGGTCCCTGATAGGGTATTGGGACTTGGCCCAAGTGTCAGACGAAGAAAATACCCGGCGGATTGGTCTGGTTGCCTCAAACGCGTTTTCTGAGTCAATTTACTTCATGTGAACTAAAAGTGTCGGTTGGGGGGTGAACAATTCATCTGGGCATGAGAGTAGAGTTCAGTTGGTTTCGAGAGTCCCAGGTAGGGTATTGGGACTCGCTCCATGTGTCGGACAAAAACAAATTCTGGTTGGAGGGTGAAAAATTCACTAGGGCATGGGAGCGAGCTTCTGACGGTTCTCGGGGTCCCTGAAAGGGTATTGGGACTCACTCCAAGTGTCGAACGAAAACAAAACCCGGCGAATTGGTCTCGGTTGCCTCGAAGCGTTTTCTAAGTTAATTTGGTTCATTTGAACTAAAAGTTCCTGTTGCGGGATGAAAAAATCACTGGGGCTTGAGAGTGGGGTTCCGACGGTTCCGGGGGTCCATGACAGGGTATTGGAATTTGCTCTAAGTGTCGGACGAAAACAAAACCTGGTGGATTGGACGCGGTTGAATCAAGAAGGTTTTTTTAGTCGATTTAGTTCATTTGAACTAAAAGTTTCGGTTGGAGGGTGAAAAATTTACCGGGGCATTAGAGCGGGGTTTCGTCAGTTTCGGGGGCCTTGGCAGGGTATTGGGACTCACTTTAAGTGTCGGACAAAAAAATTACCCGACGGATTGGTCCTGGTTGCCTCAAATGCGTTTCCTGAGTCAATTTAATTCATTTGAACTAAAAGTTTCGGTTGGAGGGTGAAAAAATAACCGGGACATGAGAGCGGGGTGCTAACGGTTCCAGGGGTCTCTGGCAGGGTATTGGTACTTGCTCTAAGTGTCGAACGAAAACAAATCATGACGGATTGGTCTCGGTTGCCTCAAACGCATTTTCTAAGTCAATTTGGTTTATTTGAACTAAAAGTTTGGGTAGGAGGGTGAAAACTTCACCGGGGCTTGGGAGCGGGGGTCCGATGATTCTGGGGGTCCCTGGGAGGGTGTTGGGACTTGCTCCAAGTGTCAAACGAAAAAGAAACCCTGCGGATTGGTCCCGATTGCCTCAAACGCGTTTTTTAAGTCAATTTAGTTCATTTGAACTAAAAGTTCCGGTTCAGGGGTGAAAAATTCACAGTGGAATGGGAGCGAGGTTCCGACGGTTCCGGGGGTCCGTGGCAGGGTATTTGGACTTGCTCCAAGTATCGGACGAAAAAAAACCTGACAGATTGGTCCTGGTTGCTTTAAACGCATTTTCTAAGTCAATTTAGTTTATTTGAACTAAATTTTTTGGTTGGAGGGTGAAAAATTCACCAGGGCATGGGAGTGGGGTTGTAATGGTTCTGGGGGTTCCTAACAGGGTATTGGGACTCGTTCCAAGTGTCGAACGAAAAAAAAACTCTGCGGATTGGTCCCGGTTTCCTCAAACAAGTTTTATAAGTCAACGTGGTTCATTTGAACTAAAAGTTTCGGTTGGGGGGTGAAAAATTCACCGGGGCATTAGAGCGGGGTTCTATCCATCCCGAGGGTCCCTGGCAAGGTATTGGGGCTCGCTCCAATGTTAGACGAAAAAAAATACTGCGGATTGGCCGCGGTTCAATCAAAAGTGTTTTTTAAGTCGATTTAGTTCATTTGAACTAAAAGTTTCGGTTGGAGGGTAAAAAATTCACCGGGGCATTAGAGTGGGGTTTTGTCAATTTTGGGGGCCCTGGCATGCATTGGGACTCGCTCCAAGTGTCGGACGAAAAAAAATACCTGGCGAATTGGTCCTAGTTGCCTCAAACGCGTTTTCTGAGTCAATTTAGTTCATTTGAACTAAAAGTTTCGGTTGGAGGGTGAAAAACTCACTGGGGCATGAGAGTGGGGTTCCGTCGGTTCCAGGGGGTCCTTGGCAGGGTATTAGGATCCAGTCCAAGTGTTGGACGAAAAAAATACCCTGCGGATTGGTCTAGGTTTCCTCAAAACCGTTTTCTGAGTCAATTTAGTTCATTTAACCTCAAAGTTCCGGTTGATGGGTAATAAATTCACCGGGGGATGAGAGCGGCATTCCGATGGTTCCGAGGGTCTTTAGTAGGGTCTTGGGATTCGTTCCAAGTGTCGAATGAAAAAAAAAACCTGGCGGATTGGTCCCTGTTGCCTCAAACTAGTTTTTTAAGTCGATTTAGTTCATTTGAACTAAAAGTTTCGGTTGGAGGATGAAAAATCCACCGAGGCATTAGAACGGGGTTTTGTCGGTTCCGGAGTCCCTGATAGGGTATTGGGACTTGCCCCAAGTGTCAGACGAAAAAAATACCTGACGAATTGGTCTTGTTGCCTCAAACGCTTTTTCTGAGTCAATTTAATTCATGTGAACTAAAAGTTTTGGTTGGGGGGTGAAAAATTCATCAGGGCATGAGAACAGAGTTCTGTTGGTTCGAGGGGTCCCTGACAGGGTATTGGGACTCGCGCCAAGTGTCGGACAAAAAAAAAAACCCGGCGGATTGGTCCCGGTTGCCTCAAATGCGTTTTCTAAGTTAATTTACTTCATTTGAACTAAAAGTTCCGATTGGAGGGTGAAAAATTCACCGGGGCATTGGAGAGGGCTTCCGACGGTTTAGGGGGTTCCTTGTAGGGTATTGGGACTCGCTTCAAGTGTCAGACGAAAAAAAAACCTGGCGGATTGGTCCCGGTTTCCTCAAACGCGTTTTCTAAGTTAATTTGGTTCATTTGAACTAAAAGTTCTGGTTGCGGGATGAAAAAATCACTGGGGCATGAGAGCGGGGATCTGACGGTTCTAGGGGTCCTTGACAGGGTATTGGGAGTCACTCTCAGAGTCAGACGAAAAAAAAACCCGACGGATTGGCCGCGGTTGAAGCAAAAAGGTTTTTTAAGTCGATTTAGTTCATTTGAACTAAAAGTTTCGGTTGGAGGGTGAAAAATTTACCGGGGCATTAGAGTTGGGTTTCATCAGTTTCAGGGGCCCTCGCAGGGTATTAGGGCTCGCTCCTAGTGTTGGACGAAAAAAAAACCTGGCGGATTGGTCCTAGGTTCCTTAAATGCGTTTTCTGAGTCAATTTAGCTCATTTGAACTAAAAGTTCCAGTTGAGGGTGAAAAATTCACCGGGGCATGGGAGTGGGGTTCCGACGGTTCCGGGGCTCCCTGGCGGGTACTGGGACCCAGTCCAAGTGTCGGACGAAAACAATACTCGGCAAATTTGTCCTGGTAGCCTCAAACCCGTTTTCTAAGTCAATTTAGTTCATTTGAACTAAAAGTTGTGGTTGGAGGGTGACAAATTTACCGGGGCATGAGAGTGGGGTTCCAACGATTTCGAGGGTCCGTAAAAGGGTCTTAGGACTCGCTCCAAGTGTCGAACAAAAAAAAACAGGCGGAATGGTCCTGGTTTCCTCAAACTAGTTTTTTTTAACTCAATTTAGTTCATTTGAACTAAGAGTTTCGGTTGGATGGTGAAATAATCACTGAGGCATTAGAACTGGGTTTCGTCGGTTCCGAGGTCCCTGGTATTGGGACTCGCCCCCAGTGTCGGACGACAAAAATACCCGACGGATTGGTCTTTGTTGCCTCAAACGCGTTTTTTTTTGTCAATTTAATTCATTTGAACTAAAAGTTCTGGTTTAAGGGTGAAAACTTCATTGGGGGGTCCTTGGCAGGGTATTGGGACTCGCTCCAAGTGTCGGACGAAAAAAATACCTGGCGGATTCTTCCTGGTTGCCTAAAATGCATTTTCTGAGTCAATTTAGTTCATTTGAAGTAAAAGATCCGGTTGGAGGGTGAAAAATTCACCGGGGCATGAGAGCGGGGTACTGACGGTTCCGGGGGTCCCTAGTAGGGTATTGGAACTCGCTGCAAGTGTCGGACAAAGAAAATACCTAGCGGATTCTTCTTGGTTGCCTAAAATGCATTTTCTGAGTCAATTTAGTTCATTTGAACTAAAAGTTCAGGTTGGAGGGTGAAAAATTCACCGATAAATAGGAGGGGAGTTCTGACGGTTCCTGGTAGGGTATTGGGACCCACTGCAAGTGTCGGACAAAAAAAAAACCCGGCGGATTGGTCCGGGTTGCCTCAAACCGATTTTGTGAGTCAATTTAGTTCATTTAAACTAAATGTTCCGGTTGGAGGGTGATAAATTCAACGAGGCATGAGAGTGGGGTTCCGACGATTCCGAGGGTCCCTTGTAGGGTCTTGGGACTCGCTCCAAGTGTCGAACGAAAAAAAAACCCGGCGGATTGGTCTCGGTTGTCTCAAACTAGTTTTTTAAGTCGATTTAGTTCATTTGAACTAAAAGTTTCGGTTGGAGGGTGAAAAATTCATCGAGGCATTAGAACGGGGTTTCGTCGGTTCTGGGGCCCCTGGTAGGGTATTGGGACTCGCCCCAAGTGTTAGACAAAAAAAAATACCCAACGGATTGGTCCTGGTTGCCTCAAATGCGTTTTCTGAGTCAATTTAATTCATGTGAACTAAAAGCTCCGGTTGGGGGGTGAAAAATTCATTGGGCCATGAGAGCAGAGTTCTGTCAGTTCCGGGTGTCCCTGGCAGGGTATTGGGACTATCTCCAAGTGTTGGACAACAAAAAAGCCGGTAGATTGGTCCCGGTTGCCTCAAATGCTTTTTCTAAGTCAATTTACTTCATTTGAACTAAACGTTTCGGTTGGAGGGTGAAAAATTCACCGGAGCATGGGGAGTGGCTTTCGACGGTTTTGGGGGTCCCTGACAAGGTATTGGGACTCACTCTAAGTGTCGAACGAAAAAAAAACCCGGCGGATTGGTCCCAAGTTCCTCAAACGCGTTTTCTAAGGCAATTTAGTTCATTTGAACTAAAAGTTCCGGTTGAAGGGTGAAAATATCACTGGGGCATGGGGGAGTGGTTCTGACGGTTCCGGGGGTCCTTGGCAGGGTCTTGGGACTCACTCTAAGTGTCGAACAAAAAAAAAATCCGGTGGAATGGTCCCGGTTGCCTCAAACTAGTTTTTAACTCGATTTAATTCATTTGAACTAAAAGTTTTGGTTGGAGGGTAAAAAAATCACTGAGGCATTAGAACGAGGTTTCGTCAGTTCCGAAGTCCCTGGCAAGGTATTAGGACTCGCCCCTAGTGTCGGATGAAAAAAATACCCGATGGATTGGTCCTGGTTGCCTCAAACGTGTTTTCTGAGTCAATTTAATTCATTTGAACTAAAAGTTCCGGTTGGAGGGTAAAAAATTCATTGGGGGTATGGAAGCACGATTTTGAGAATTTTGGGGGTCTTTGGTAGGGTATTGGGACTCGCCCCCAGTGTCGGACGAACAAAATACCCGACGGATTGGTCTTGGTTGCCTCAAACGCATTTTTTGAGTCAATTTGATTCATTTGAACTAAAAGTTCCGGTTTGAGGGTGAAAACTTCATTGGGGCATGGAAGCGTTCTGACAATTTCGGGGGTCCTTGGCAGGGTATTAGGACTCGCTCCAAGTGTCGGACAAAAAAAATACCTGGCGGATTCTTCCTGGTTGCCTGAAATGCATTTTCTGAGTCAATTTAGTTCATTGGAATTAAAAGTTCCGGTTAGAGGGTGCCAAATTCACATGGGCATGAGAGCAGGGTTCTGACAATTCCGGGGCTCCCTGGCAGGGTATTGGAACTCGCTCCAAGTGTCGGACGAAAAAAATACCTAGCGAATTCTTCGTGGTTGCCTAAAATGCATTTTCTTAGTCAATTTAGTTCATATGAACTAAAAGTTCCGGTTGGAGGGTGAAAAATTCATTGGGGAATGAGATAGGGGTTTCAACGGTTTTGGGGGTCTTTAGCAGGGTATTGGGACTCGCTCCAAGTGTCGAACAAAGAAAAAACCCTGTGGATTGGTTCCAGTTGCCTCAAACGGGTTTTCTAAGTTAGTTTAGTTCATTTGAACTAAAAGTTTCGGTTGGAGGGTGAAAAATTCACCGGGGCATGGGGGCGGGGTTCTGACGGTTCGGGGGGGGGGGGGGGTCCCTGGAAGGGTATTGGGATCCGGTCTAAGTGTCGGGTTTGGTCCGGGTTGCCTCAAATTCGTTTTGTGAGTCAATTTAGTTCATTTAAACTAAAAGTTTCAGTTGGAGGGTGACAAATTCACCGGGGCATGAGAGTGGGGTTCTGACGATTCCGAGGGTGCTTGGCAGGGTCTTTGGACTCGCTCCAAGTGTCGAAGGAAAAAAAAACCTGACGGATTGGTCCCGGTTTCCTCAAACGTGTTTTCTAAGTCAATTTGGTTCATTTGAACTAAAAATTCTGATTGGGGGGCAAAAAATTCATCGGGGCATGAAAGTAGGGTTATGTCAATTTTGGGGGTCCCTGGCAGGGTATTGGGGCTCGCTCCAAGTGTCGGACGAAAAAACAATTCGGCGGATTGGTTCCGGGTGCCTCAAATGCATTTTCTAAGTTAATTTACTTTATTTGAACTAAAAGTTATGGTTGGAGGGTGAAAAATTCATCGGGGCATTGGAGCGGGCTTCCGACGGTTCCGTGGGTCCCTGACAGGGTATTGGGACTCACTCTAAGCATCGAACGAAAGAAAAACCCGGCGGATTGGTCCCGATTGCCTCAAATGAGTTTTCTAAGTAAATTTGGTTCATTTGAACTAAAAGTTCCGGTTGCGGAATGAAAAAATCACAATGGCATGAGAGCGGGGTTCCTGAGGTCTCTGGCAGGGTATTAGGACTCGCTCCTAGTGTCGGACAAAAAAAAACCTCGGCGGATTGGCCTCAGGTTCCTCAAACGTGTTTTCTAAGTCAATTTATTTCATTTGAACTAAAAGTTCCGGTTGGAGGGTGAAAAATTCACTGTGGCATGGGAATGGGGTTCCGGTGCTCCCTGGCAGGGTACTGGGACCCGGTCCAAGTGTCGAACGACAAAAATACCCGGCGAATTTGTCCGAGTTGCCTCAAACCCGTTTTGTGAGTAAATTTAGTTCATTTGAACTAAAAGTTCCGGTTGGAGGGTGACAAATTCACCGGGGCATGAGAGTAGGGTTCTGACGATTCCGAGGGACCTTGGCAAGGTCCTGGAACTGGCTCCAAACGTTGAACGAAAAAAAAAACCCGGCGGATTGGTCCTGGTTGCCTCAACTTAGTTTTTTAAGTCGATTTAGTTCATTTGAACTAAAAGTTGCGGTTGGAGGGTGAAAAATTCACTGAGGCATTAGAACAGGTGTCGTCGGTTCCGGGGCCCCCGACAGGGTATTGGGACTCGCCCCAAGTGTCGGAGAAAAAAAATACCCGACGGATTGGTCTGGTTGCCTCAAACGCGTTTTCAGAGTCAATTTAATTAATGTGAACTAAAAGCTCCGGTTGGTGGGTGAAAAATTCACCGGAGCATGGGAGTGGGCTTCCGATAGTTCTGGGGGTTCTTGACAAGGTATTGAGACTCATTTCAAGTGTCGAACGAAAAACAATCGGGTGGATTGGTCCCAGTTGCCTCAAACTAGTTTTTTAAGTCGATTTAGTTCATTTGAACTAAAAGTTTCGGTTGGAGGGTGAAAAATTCATTGAGGCATTAGAATGGGGTTTCGTCGGTTTCGAGGTCCCTAGCAGGGTATTGTCACTCGCCCCAGTGTTGGACGAAAAAAATACCTGACGGATTGGTCCTGGTTGCCTCAAACACGTTTTCTGAGTCAATTTAATTCATTTGAACTAAAAGTTCCGGTTGGAGGGTGAAAAATTCACCGGGGCATGAGAGCGGGGTGCCGACGGTTTTGGGGGTCCCTGGCATGGTATTGGTACTTGCTCCAAGTGTAATACTCTAGGTTTTGCACAATAAATAAATAAATATATCGTTCGGGCAGTGCCCGGACATCCGAGCAACCTGACCGAACGTTCAGGCGCCAAATCCTCTATATAAGTAACCCTCCTCCATCCTCATTTCTCACACCAAATCACTTCTCCTTGTGATTTTTCTTCTCCTTTCCACTCATTTTGAGTTTTTGGTCTTTTGAGACTCTCTTTCGAGACTCTCTGTGCGGCGCAACGCGGTTCTGTCCTGGAGAAGACGCTAGTTCTGAAAGGAGTTCTTATCTGAAGGTGGGGAACGAAACATAGGTTTGCGTGTCTTATAACTTTTATTATAGTTTATATTCATTTATCATTATGTCTACTATTCATTTACACTGCATTATTGCGTGTAATGTTTATACTATCGCACTTATGTCTGTATAATTGGAATTCATGTATTACGCTGTTGTTATGCCAAATTAGTAGTCAATCTGGCTCAACCAGACTCAGTCTTGTCCTTAGTAACTTTAAATAGTGAACGGGAGGCAGTAACTTTAAATAGTGAACGGGAGGCAGCGTGCTGCTCTAGACGATTGGTATTTAAGTAGACTTCGTGTCTCACTTCTCAACTCGAGACTGATCTGGTTGGTCTTATTTGAAAGCTATCAGCTTATAAAGTAATACTGAATGTCCAAACCTTGCACGTAGTGATACCGACCCTGATAAGGATCACCAGACGTTGCTAAATCCTGTCTAAATGCTAAGTAAAGACCGGACCAGTTCATACAGACCAATTCATGCATTGGCAACATACATATCACCACTTAGGGACGTATGTGGTTTATGATTCATAGAATAGTTAGGAGCAATGCTCGTTATTCATTATATTTCTCTGGAGAGGGACGTACAATGATATCCTGGCTAATTATGGGGAAGGAAATTTGTACGTGAATCCAGAGCATCGTTCCTGAGGAGGGAAGTACAATGAGAACTCGGTTACTCTTGGGGAGGGACATCTGTACGTGAACTCAGGCAATATACAATAATCAAAGCATTACGAGACGGTGTCATACATACATACATATTGAATTGATTATGATGCTCTAATGTGTATTTAAGATATTTGATTATGAAGTTTGCTTTATTAATTGTTATATTCACGAACTATTTTACCTACTGAGCGTGTAGCTCACCCTATTGTTATCAAATTTTTCACAGGAGATTAGGGTGGACTGGGTACAGGTTTTTGGGCCCACATTTTGTATTATTCATTGGAGATTTTTGGGAGAATGTTCCCTTAACCATTTCATGTACAAAAATATTCTGAAATTAATGAAATAAGACTTGTACTTAACTATGCTTCTGCGCACTCTGTTATTATCGTTATAATGCATTCGCACCCCATCCGCCAGTGTCCCGCCGGTTTAATGGTATCAGAGCGTAAGGTCCACGACTCGCCCTAGTCTACCAAATTAGGGGAAGAAATTATTTATTAGATATATATATCTCTAGAACTATATATAGTTGAGATTTATACTAAATATATATCTAGAAAACTATATAAATTTTATATAGTTTAGATTCAAATATATATATAGTTATGATTTATGAAAACTATATATATATAGTTATGATTAAATATATATATCTTTAGAACTATATATGTATGAATTACATATAGTTGAGATTTATATTAAACTATATAGTTTTTATAGAGTTTAGATTTAAATATATATATAGTTATGATTTATGAAAACTATATATATAGTTATGATTGAATATATATACCTATATATCTATGTATATATGAGATATATATATCATATTGCCAATAGAAAAATTTGGATTAAATGATGGCATAAACATCAAAAAAAAAAAAAAATAGAAAATATTGTCCAACGGACAAAGCATAAATCTTAAAAATGTTAGGAATATATTTTGTCTTTCACAAATTTATTTTCCTTTCAGCAAAAAATGGTCACAAGTGAAGGAACGACTTTCGGTAGTAGGGAACTAATTCCCACTAGACTCAAAGAATTGTCCAAAAGGGAGGTTATGACTATGAGGAGTATCGATAATAGAGATCTCCGCCTCCGTCCGATCCTTCATGAAAAACTCGCAACATTGGGGTGGTTGAACATAACAAAAGTTGAGGGTAACGTCTCTTACAACTTGATGAAATCCTTCTACGGAGCCATGAATTGTGTATGACTTCAAGAAGATGGGATCAACCCTGTTTTGGAGACAACGATCAGGGGAACAAAGATTTCTATCAACATCGAAATTATTGCGCGACTTATGGAGATTCCAATTGAAGAAAGAATCATTGATCCACACGAACCCCATACAGTTGTAGAGGTCGCAGAGTCCAACGAACAATTTTTCAATGCCCTCGCGAAAGAGTCGTACAACCAATCAACGTACACCAACCTCCCAAGCAACCTCCTTAAACCATCTCTTGCCGGCCTTGGAAAGATCGCATTCGACAACATCTTGCTAGAAAGGGGGAGGCACTATGTCAAGGGCTCAACTTCTTGTGTTATACTGCATTGAGAAGCAATTTAAGGTCTCCCTACCTCACATCATCATCCAACAAATGTTGAGGGTGATTCAAAACCCTTTAAGAAAGGATCTCCTCGGCTACAGAGTCTTGATCATGAGGATGCTATACGAGGCAATCGTCAATACTTTTGATGAGTCTTCAAAGCAGATCACTGAGGTGGTTACACCATCCTCTATCTTTAGGACATATGTTACAAGTGGAGGGGTAACTGACGAGGAAGTATTCGGCTCGACTTTTAATGGCGAAAGAATTAGAGACAAAAAAGGACATTATTACCGAAAAAGTCGACGCAAGATTCCTGTTAGGGAGGTATCAAATAATGAGCCAAACCAGAACCATACGTCAAACCCAACCTCGAATAATGATCCAACTGAGCACCTGTTCACTGAGGAATATTTATTTGCCAATCTAAATCAACCTCAACCAACTCAAGATAAACAAGAAGTTCCAGCAAATCCACCTTCCTGGAACATGCCAACTCAAGGAAATACTATGTACCAAAAGTTTCCAACTCCTGAAGTACCGTATCAGCCAGTTCCACAAGTTCCTGTGAACCAACAACAACAAAGTGTTGCGGCACCAAATTTTGGAAGACAGGACATCCCAATGAGTCCATTGTTTCAAGACTTTTTAAACCAAGCATATCCAAATGTCCAAGGGGTTCTAGTTAGGGGATCAAAACAACTACCCCACACCTATGAGTCAACTGTATGGCCAATACTTTCCACCAATGTCTACAGCCTACCCTCCACTTATGAGACAGTCGACCCATCAACCATCGATGGGCAATCGACTATCACATTCGAATAGTTAAATGTGATTGTAGCTAGCATTGCTCGAATAGAGGAGACTCAAAGTGATTTGTTAACACGTATGCGAAACGTCGAAGAGCAGGAGAAAATTCTCAACCTTCTTCTAGTAGTCTTTCTGTGCCTAGTAGGAGGTCTAGAATGAGCAGTAGTAGGCAGAAAAACAAGGAATGATCATTGGCATTGTGAAAATGTATTTTATATATATGAATGAAATGTTTTGTTTAAGACTATCTTTGGTGGGCCGACTTACAACCATTATTTCTTTTGTATCACTAACTTTGGAGTGGTATGGGACACAACAAAATTAGAGGATACTAAATAAAACGTGGAAGTAAGAAAACCCACGACCTTGTGTGAAAAGAAACACTTAGAGAAAGTTGCATTACTAACATTATCACTAAGTTTACACAGTATGGGACGAGTAAACTTGGACGATACTATTAGTGAACTACTTTTCAGCCGATGTTTTTTAGAGACCGTGTTCATACAACTTAACTTGGTTGACACCCTTATTACTAAATTCATGTGGTATGGGACATACGAATTTGGATAATAATCGAAAACACTAAGAAAAAGAGTTTGAATACATAAGATTGTGATAGAACGTTAGATCAGGATATTTACCGAGGAAAATCTTAGAATTTTTATGACTCGTATGGATTTTCAATGAAATATATATGTATGTTCACAAAAACCAGACCCAAAACATTTGAAATGCTCGCATTTCAAACATTACGCTATACTTAAAAAAATAGGTGGTTTTTATATTGTAGTACTCTCGAAATTGTTGCTGAGAATACCAGAACATTATACTTAGCCAAAGTTTCCTAAATCATGGTTTTATTTTCTCCTTCCCAGTGAGAAAATGCAAACCAGGAAGAGAGGAAGGCCACGTACTGTCCATCCAGCAGAGGAGGCACCTCCTGAGATTCAAAATTAGGAACCGCATCCTCCGACGACAGCACAGGCCACACCTGACACTGCCACTACATCTGGGTAGGCAGTCCCACCCCAATCTACACCTTTTGCCATGCCTTCGAGTATGGAAGTCTTCTTTGCCGGATTTTATCGAGGCGATGAAAGTAATAGTTCAGACGACCATTCATGAGACCGTGACCAATCAGGTTGCGACTTTGCAGGCACCTGTGAGATCTAGGTTGGAGACTCAAACCGACCAGATTACGAAGTACAAGAGGCTACAACCTCTTACTTTTGCTGGCACCATTGATGCTGAAGAGGTGCAGAAATGGCTGGATAAGTCAAAGAAGACTCTCGATGCAATGAGAGTCGATGAGACTCGAAAGATTCCACTCACGACCTACCAACTTATTGGTGGAGCAGATACATGGTGGATAACAATAAAAGGGGACCCAAGGGTCAACACAGCGGACATTACTTGGCAACAGTTCGAGTTAATGTTTATTGATGAATACTTTCCCGGCGCAGTGAAGAGGCAAAAGCGCCAGGAGTTTGCCAAGTTATACCAGGGCAGCATGACAGTCAGGGAATATGCTGGCAAGTTCAAAGAATTATCGGCTTACTCTCTCCACCATCTCAACAGAGCAAGATAAGACCGAGAAATTCTACACCGGCCTGCGTCCTGATATTCGACAAGCCTTGTCGATCTTGGATCTCAAGATTTACAAGGAGGTCGTTGACAAGGCCATGAGCTTTGAACAAAAGAAGATTGCGCAGGAGCAGAGATTGAATAAGGGAAAATGACCTATAATGTTCTCCCAACAGGGCTCGCAGCAGGGCAACAAGAAGAAGCCCTACTATAATCAAAACCCAACCCTCCCAGCCCCTGTTAAGAATAATGAGGCCACGACACCTGCGGCTGAACCATCTAACCCTGGCTAGCAGGGTTTTCGAAATCATGGTCGCGGAGGCCATCATGGCAGGGGTGGCCGTCGAAACGGCAATGGCAGAGGAGGTGGTCAACACCACAATCAACATGGCCAAAAGAACTATCAGCACCAGCAGCCGACATGTTACAACTGCTGTCAGCAGGGCCATGCAAGATATGCCTGTCCGCACCTTCAGCAACCTATTCCCGTTGTTCCCGTCCAACAAGCACATCCTGCTGCTAATGCCTAACCTAGGCAGAACCAGCAAAACCAGGGGAAACAGAACCAGGGAAGAGCATTTGCTATCGCTCAACAACCCCTCCAAGACAACAATGTAGTCGAAGGTACATTTTCCTTGTTCAATACATTGGTGTATGTCTTGTTTAATTCAAGTGCTACACATTCTTTTATATCGTTTGCATTGGTAAGACATTTAGGGTTGCATCCTGAACTCACAGCACTCACACTCCATGTCACATTACCTTTAGGATCTAGTATTGACATAAAATTGCAGTGTTCTCGATGTGAACTTCGAATGTCAGAACAGATCATATATGCAGATCTTTTTGTGATAGACATTGATGACTTCGACATCATCCTCGGCATGGACTGGCTCGCATCACTGAATGCAAAGATTGATTGTATGAAGAAGCAAGTTTAGTTAACCTTACCCACAGAGGAGTTTGTCAAGATTCAGGGAACAAGGAAATGGATACACAACTCGACTGTTGCACTTCTCAAGGAACAGCTTCGATTTCTATCCCTTGGTGATGAAAATGAATCACCAGCACTGTACGCTCTCGAAGTACACGATGTCCCAGTAATATCTGAATTCCCAACAGTTTTTCTAAATGACCTTCCTGGTCTACCTCCGGTTAGGGAATTCGATTTTGAAATCAATCTCATACCTGGGACCGGGCCTATTTCAATTCCACCATACAAAATGTCAAATGTCGAGCTGGTCGAATTGGACAAACAACTGAAGGAATTAGAGAGTCATGGCTTCATAAAAAAAAGTTCATCACCCTGGGGCGCTCCAGTTCTGTCTGTTCTGAAAAAAGGATGGTTCGTTACGACTTTGCATCGACTATCGCAAGCTGAATAACGTCACCATTAAGAACAAATACCCATTGCCCAGGATCGATGACTTGTTCGACCAACTTAGAGATGCCAAATACTTCTCTAAGATTGATTTACGATCCGGTTATCACCAACTCCGGATCCGAGAGTCGGACATTACCAAAACGACATTCAGAACTCGGTACGGTCACTACGAAGTCATGGTCATGCCGTTCGGTCTAACAAATGCACCTACTGCGTTCATGGATTTGATGAACTGCATCTTTAGACTATACTTAAACCGATTTGTGGTGGTTTTTGTGGATGATATCTTGATATATTCCTCAATCGAGGAAGACCATAAGATACACCTGAGGATAGTCCTCCAGACATTGAAAAGCCACCAGTTGTATACAAAGTTGAGTAAGTGCGAATTTTGGGCGAAGCGAGTTCAATTCCTAGGCCATGTGGTTTCAGGCAATGGCTTTGAGGTGGATCCTTCTAAGGTTGAAGCGATTTTAAATTGGAAGCAGCCTACCACTGTTACTCGGATCAGGAGTTTTCTTGGTTTGGCTGGCTATTACAGACGCTTCATCAAGGACTTCTCAAAGATTGCTGAACCTATGACCAAGCTCACTCAGAAAGACGTGCGATTCATTTGGAATCCCACCTGTGAATCATCATTTCAGGAATTGAAGAAACGCCTGATGATGACACCAATACTAATCACTCCAAGAAACGCAATTGGATTTTCATTATACACCGACGCCTCTCTCCAAGGCTTAGGTGTCGTACTAATGCAAGAAGGCCAAGTTGTTGCATATGCCTCGAGGCAACTGAAGATTCATGAGGGTAATTACCCAACACATGACTTGGAACTTGCAGCTGTCATATTTGCACTGAAGTTATGGCGTTATTACCTATACGGTGAACGGTTTTAGGTCTTCTCGGATCACAAGAGTCTTAAGTATATCTACACTCAAAGAGACCTAAACCTCCGCCAAAGACGATGGTTGGAATTCTTGAAAGATTATGACTTTCAACTCCGGTACCATCCCGATAAGGCCAATGTTGTAGCTGATGCCTTGAGTAGAAAATCTTATGTTGCTTGTGCTCTTATCTTCGAAATGGGGAAGTTGGCTACAGAGATGGAGAATTTTAACCTACAACTGATCGAAGAGGGAGCAAGCTAGCGACTTTCTCAATTATCAGCCAACTCTGAGCTGGTTCGAAAGATTTTAACAGCTCAAGTCAACGACCCTATGTAAATGGAGAAACGAGAACTTCTACTCAGTGGACAGGACCTTCCTTACTGGTCGGTCTCTGAAGACGGGGCGATTTTCTATAAAAAACGTCTCTGTCTACCGAACGATCCTGAGGTTCTGAAAGAAGTGCACACTGAAATGCACTGTTTGAGGTTCACTATGCATCCTGGGGGTGACAAGATGTACAAGGATGTCAAGCGACAATTCTGATTTTTTGGAATGAAGAAGGCGATTGCAGACTTCGTTGCTCGATGTCTCGTTTGCTAGCAAGTTAAGGCAGAACGAAGACTTCTCTCTAGACTTCTCCAGTCGTTACCTATTGGAGAATCGAAGTAGGAGAACATCGCAATGGATTTTGTTACGGCTTTGCCTCGAAATAATAAAGGACAAAATGCTATCTGGGTTATCATTGACAGACTTACAAAGTCAGCACACTTTTTGCCAATAAAGTTCACTGATAACCCCGCCAAACTTGCCGAACTATATGAAAGAGAAATCATACGTCTCCATGGCATACCACTCACGATCGTCTCTGATCAAGACCCTCGATTCACATCAAAGTTTTGGCAAAGCTTCCAGAGTAGAATGGGCTCTAAGATCACCATGAGCACAACCTTTCACCCTCAGACTGATGGACAGTTAGAGTGTCACACCCTGGGTTGCACAGTGTGCCCCCTACCCAGTTGCGGGCGCACCCCCTCGGGGCGAACGCCTAGCCATTATATATCCACAGTATTGTCTTCATTGGGGTCCACAGAACACTGCACGCACCCAACGACCTTTGTCCTTTCCCTATGCAGAACACTGCACAGTCCAGGGGCCTCCCCCAAGTTCGAACTCGCAACCTCTTCCTCATAAGGTTAGATTTCGCAACTTGAGTACCCAGGGAATGGCATGCGGAATGCCGGGGCGGGACGCCCGGCGTAGGCATCTCCGACCACTCCTCAACTCCCGTGAGGTGGTTGAGACCCTACGAGCCTTATCTCAAACAACGACATAATATCAAAAGGTACTAAACAAAACTACCCACCGTATTAATCATCAAAGACAAGAAATAATTCATAAAAATGAACCATAAATAAAATCATAATCCCTACAGTCCATTAAAATTGACATACACATAAAGTCCAAAATTGTGGGTACAAATAAAAACTGTCATATGCCCACATGGTTTATCTAACAAGTCCCAACTCACCCATACTACAATGTGGTAAGTGTTATAATTACATAATCCAAAATATAATACTTCATAATTTAAAACACAGTTCAATCAAAATGCCTCACAACTCATATCGAGGCTTTGGATTCTCTCACAGGCAAGGCCCTCAAGATATAGCTACTCCTTTGCCCTTATTCGGGACAGAAGGACCTGAAAGAGGAAAATGAGGGTGAGCCAACGGTGCCCAGTGAATAGAATTCAGATATGCTATCAATACTCATCAATAAATATCATGTATGCATGTCAATGTGTAGCATGATTTAAAAGCTCATAACATATAGATATCAAACATTTATAATAAGTTCGATGCAAGTAAAAGCTTATCAATTTGGATCCACATTCCACATGCATTGGGTTACTAGTATACGTCTATTTCACCGTACCGTTGATCCCAATCATGTTTATTTTGGGTTACTAGTGCACGTCTATTTCACCGTACCGTTGACCCCAATCTCTTCCTTTCCTAAAACCCTCCTATGACAAGGTTAAGTCCCCCTATTAGCCAGATAGACGGGCCCAACCAAAGTCATAAGGTTTTCTCAAATCAATGCATCATTCAAAACATTAGAACACATTCATGCTTTCAACATACAATATATAAGTGATATGATGACATAAAAGATATAATCATAAATGAAGTCTACTCACAACCAAGCCTCGCGAGAGTATTTAACCACACACGACCACCAAACCGAATCAACCCAATCAAGATCCTGAAACATACATCAGTATCCTACCATACATCAATTTCTATGCTCAATCACATAGACATTACACATCAACCCTAAATCAGCCCACATATAAACAATAGGCCTAAATCCCATCTAATCCCATCATTCAACTCAAATCACATGACTTAGGCCTCTAATGCATAGTTCTCATACATAAACCATTCTATTAAATCAAAAATACTGATTTTCAATTCCTTAGGCATAAACATGCCCAACGTTGGTCAATTGATCACAAGTAGGCCTAACCCATGATATGGTCACAACCACCAAATCAGTAGCATAATCAACTCTAATCATGCTTAATTAAACATAAGTTGCATCAATTCAATGATTCTAGGCCAAAAGCATCAAAAGCCCTAAAATATGAAATTTTCCATACTTAGGCCATATTGTCGATTTACACTAGGTCACCATGTTCAGCCATGTATATCACTGATTTTGCATCATGGGTTCCTCAACAATGGCAACTAGGTCAACATAGTTGACATGCAAGCTATTTGGAAAGGTCTAAGTTCATATTCTAAATATAGGTCTAATACAAGCAACCCTACCAATTCTTCATTTACTATTCTGTTCAGATGTATCCATATACCAACAGAAATATGTAATCACAAAATCAACCGTACATATTGAAGTATGTGAAGATACAAACCTTCTGTCCAAATATCAGCCCAATCCAACGGTGGACCGAAAAGATAAGTATATTTTATGAACAAGTCTCTAATCAGACAATTTCTCCTTTCCTGCTGCAAATACTCAAACTCAGATGACTATATCACCCAAAATACTACACGAATACACATCTCCACCGTTCAGAATACAGAAATATCAGTTATAAACTACATACCCAAAGTTGATATCCATCCAATGGTAGATTTAGGAGATCTATAAGTTTGAACGAAACACCACGAGAAATCCAGAATCTCTGACCAGATTTGTTTCAGAGGTTAGATCTCTTAGAAGAGACCATAAATCAAGATCTTCACCGTTCAGAATTCAGACCTATCAGTTGTACACGACATACCCAAATTTTATATCCATCCAACGGTAGATTCAGGAGATCTGGAAGTGTGAGCGGAACGGCGCGAGAATTCCAGACTTTCCGACCAGCTTTGTTTGAGAGGTTAGATCTCTTAGAAGAAACCTCGGATCAAGATCTTCACCGTCCAGAATGAATAACCATAAGCTACGAACTTGCTGACAAATGTTGAGCTCAATCTGACCATGTATTCACAAGATCAACCTCTTTGATGAAAATGTCGCAGGGATCTTCCTCCTGCAACTCTCTCCTTCTTTCTCTTCTTCTTTCCTTTCTCTTCTTTTCTTTCTCTTCTTCTTTCCTTTCTCTTCACTCACCTCTTTCTAGCACTTCCTTGATTCCTTCCTCCACTCACCTCACTTTCTAGCACATTCTTGGATTCTTTCCTCCACTCACCTTATTTTCTAGCACATTCTTGGATTCTCTCCTCCACTCACCTTATTTTCTAGCACATTCTTGGATTCTAGAAGTGGGCATGGGACACTTGTCCACTTTCATGCACCAACCTTCACATGTGTTGGTCTCATACTACCCATACCAACCACATGTACTTTAACCAATCTCATGCTTCCATGTATTTTAAATGTTCAATCCATTTAATACACCAAATTTTCATTCTCATTTATCCTTTTATTCAATCAATCCTAACCCATATCAATTCATGGTTTAATGGGCTCATGCATAAATAATAACATATGCATTATACTTTAATTTAACATGACCCAGATACAATTTATGATACACATATTTATATACATTATCAAGCATCAACTATACAAACATTAAACAACCATCAAACAAACACCAAACATATCAAGGCAACACATAGAGTTTGGGCAAAATGCAATTGGGTTATGGGCTAGATGAAATAATTTTCGGGGCGTCACATAGAGTGTCTTATCCAAATCTTAGAAGACATCTTATGTTATTGCATTTTGGACTTTAATGAGGGATGGGCAAAGTACTTACATTTAGCTGAGTTTGCATACAACAACAGCTACCAAACTAGTATTAGCATGGCACATGTCACGATGCCCCTGACGTAGGCTGACGTCATGACCGGCACAGTGTACTATACACTGTACATACCCATATACAGTATAGAATACACTGTCAGCCTTCACGTAGTCTCACAATCAATCCCAAAATTTACAGTAATTTTTTTTTTCTAATATACCACAAATCACATCCAATATAGATCTCTATAATCATTCCCTTCCTTCACACATCACATTTTCATTTCATCATCCAATATATTAAGCTATATATATGCCCACACATCCCATCTAGATGATAATACATACATATATATATATATAATGTGTGATAAGTATACATATCAAAATAACAAAAATATAATCTATTTCCTCCAAGCATACATACACATACCAGACAAGTTCCTTTTCCCTTCGAGTCAATACCTGAAATATTGGAGGAAATAGGGTGAGCAAACAACAGCTCAGTGAATATAGTTCTTGAGATGGCAATTATATACATTTAGAGAAATCTGACATTTAAAATCATTTCAAACACTTATTCAACACATGCATCATTCAACGAATATATTGTACATGTCAACAACATAAATTGCATGATTTTCAATAACACAATGCGCAATCTCCCTCCTCCGCAAGGCAAGAGAGCGGGTCTAACCCTTGTATGGCCGTTACAAGGTAGCCACAACCTCTCATTACCAAATTCACAGTCATTTCAAGGATCCCAACCTTTGTTAGGACAGACCTACTGACAATGAGTACTCGCAAAACCTCATCTGGGTCAAATTCCTAACGAAATGACAATGAGGATTCGCAAAACCTCATCATTACAAACTCCAATTGCTAAAAATCAATTTGCATAATCCATAAAACTCAATGCATTATATATAAATATAACATGCATACAATCAAACATTTTATATACGTACAATGCCATACAAGAACCAACGCAAGAAAACTATACTCACAGTACAACACGTTCCACTTAAACCCAATCATCGTCGCTTTCAAGTCCAGCTCCAAGTTAAATCCAACTAATTTAACCTGTCACAATCACTCCATACTTCAATTTCATGTATTCATATCTTTAATTTCTCAACTCACGTCAAATCACGAATAATAAATCCATTTAGGACTCATAAGCAATTGAAGAAACTACTAAATCGTTTCTGTGGTCAATCTAGATATTTCCACAAGAAAGAACAGCGAAAATAGATGTCCAAATCATATTTTCACGACACCATATACTTAGCTACTAAAACGATCAAAGCATATCCAAATATCATGTTCTAACGTCTGGAATTCAGTTCTTCACGATTCTATGATCTCAAACCGGGGTTTCATTGGGTTCACATCACTGGTCACATCACTGGTCACATCGCTGTGCACAGTACTATTCACATCACTGGTCAATGTTCACTGTGCACTATACACTGTATACTATTTATTATGCACTGTGCACTATTCACTATTCACTATTCATCCAAAAGATGTAAATTGTATTAAAATTGTTAAACGGTCTCCAAAACTCATGAAATGGAATCTAACCACATATTAGGGGTCCTTATAGTCTAAGGAGTGTTTTTCTACATTTCTAGCGGATTTTCATTTACATTGGGTCAAAATCCCAATTTCTGAAAACGCCGTAAAACGGCTCCCATAGTTAAAATTAGTCCGTTAGAAAGGGTACCTCTAGCTTAGATAGTACTTTTAGGAAGAAATAGCGTGAAAATCACTTACCGGGGGTCCGAATTTGACGCGAATCCCGCGTTTCCCCTTTTTCTTCTTCTCCTTCTTCTCTCTGTTCGTTCTGCAACTCTTGCGTTTATTTTGATTTTTTTTTTCGTCGTTTTTTTTATTTATTATTATTACATACAAGTACTGTTCATGATACTATTCTGTGAATAGTATCCGCTTATGAACAGTATTTTCTTTTATTTTATTTTATCTTCTTCTGCGTACTGTTCACGGTACTATTCAGTGAACAATACCCGTAAATGAACAGTAAATATTTTTGTTCCTCTTCTTCTTCTATACACTCAATCCACATAATTCAACTCCAATTTTTTTACTTGTAAGCATCCATATAAGATGATCTCATATGTATTATCTTCATTTAATACATTTCTTTACTAATCATACACACGTATATTTGGCTCACACGTATAAATACGTGTATTAGCACGCATATATTTAGCTCCTACGTATAAAATACGTGTATTATACATCTCAATATACATATACCTCAACGTATGTATTTAATTAAAATTACGGGGTGTTACAGCACAGTACGAGGCTCTCTATGGTCGCCCTTATAGATCTCCGGTATGCTGGTTAGATATGGCAGATCGACCACAGTTGGGGCCTGAACTAGTTCAAAAGACTTCTGAGAAGATTACACTAGTAAAGGAATGACTTCGTGTTGCACAAAGTCGACAGAAAAGCTATGCTGACAAGCGGAGGCAGCCTCTAGAATTTGATAAGGGGGACTTCGTTTTTCTAAAAGTTCAGCCCACAAGAGGTGTCAAACGCTTAGGGATCAAAGGAAAGCTCTCCCCATGGTTTATCGGTCCATTTCAGATCATTGAACGTATTGGCAAACTTGCTTATCGTCTGTCCCTTCCATTGTCCATGCTAAGGTTCATGACGTTTTTCACGTATCCATGCTACGAAAGTATCGTCCTGATCCTTAGCATATCATCCCTCTAGTCAAGGTTCGGGTTGAGGAAGGAAATAGGTATCAGGAGAGAGCGATACAGATTTTGGATAGAAAAACTCAAGAATTAAGGCGACGTAGCATACCACTTGTGAAAGTGCTCTGGGATCACCACGGAGTGGAGGAAGAACCATGGGAACTAGAAGCAACAATTAAACAAAATTACCCTGAACTGTTTTCTAGTAATAATTGATGATGTGATACATTGTACTATTTCACTTATCAATAAAATGATGAAACTTTGTTTATACATATCTGAATACATCGTTTCACTTGAATAACTATGCAGATGTCTGAAAATAATATCAATGGATATGGTAATGAACACACGCAGTGGCCTCCTTGGAAACCTGTGGCGACTCCTCCAGGTTCAGAGTCAAATCACAACTACCTTGCATCGCCACATAGACAGCGATCCTTATCGCCAGAGCTTGCATGGCTTTTTCGTAACAATTTTGCCCAAAACAATCTCATGCCCTCATCTTGGTAGGACCTTCTACCAAAATTGCCAAGCGGTCAAATTCGAGCAACAACACTAAAAAACATTCCACCGCTTAACCTACCTCCCCTCAAACGATGTAACCAGCACCCTACACCACCATCTGTTAAGCAGAGGCTGGAATCTTCTGAGGAAGAATCTGAATCCATTTGCTCTCCATGGTTTCATGATGTTAAGGATTCCACTGGCCACAGTGCCATTCAGAGACCATACAGGCACTACCCTGAACTAGCAAACGATGACGTTGGTAGTGAATCTCAAGCAGATAACCATCATGACTACTTGAACTGATTTCGAGGGAAAAATCTTTTTAAGGGGTATAGAGTGTAATACCCTAGGTTTTGCACAAAAAAAATAAAAAAATAAATAAAAATAAATAAATAAGTATATCGTTTGGGCGCCCTCCCGAATGTTCAGGCACCAAATACTCTATATAAGGAACCCTCCTCCATCCTCATTTCTCACACCAAGTCACCTCTCCTTGTGATTTTTCTTCCCTTTCCACTCATTTTGAGCTTTTGGTTTGTTGAGACTCTCGTTCGAGACTTTCTGTGCGGCACAACGCGGTTATGTCCGGGAGAAGGCGCTAGTTCTGAAAGGAGTTCTTATCTGAAGGTGAGGAATGAAACATAGGTTTGCGTGTCTTATAACTTTTATTAAAGTTTATATTCATTTATCATTATGTCTAGTATTCATTTACATTGCATTATTGCGTATAATGTTTATACTGTCGCACTTATGCCTGTATAATTGGAATTCATGTATTACACTGTTGTTACGTCGGATTAGTAGTCAATCTGGCTCAACCAGAGTCAGTCTTGTCCTCAGTAACTTTAAATAGTGAACGGGAGGCAGCGTGCTGCTCTAGACGAATGGTATTTAAGTAGACCTCGTGTCTCACCTCTCAACTGGAGACTGATCTGGTTGGTCTTATTTGAATGCTATCAGCTTATAAAGTAATACTGAATGTCCTAACCTTGCACGTAGTGATACCGACCCTGATAAGGTTGACCAGACGTTGCTAAATCTTGTCTAAATGTTAAGTAAAGAACGGACCAGTTCATACAGACCAATTAATGCATTGGCATCATACATATCACCACCTAGGGACGTATGTGGTTTGTGATTCATATAATAGTTAGGGGCAATGCTCGCTATTCATTATATTTCTTTGGAAAGGGACGTACAATGAGAACCTGGCTAATTCTGGGGAAGGACATCCGTACGTGAATCCAGAGCATCGTTCTTGAGGAGGGACGTACAATGAGAACCCAGTTACTCCTGGGGAGGGACATCTGTACGTGAACTCAGGCAATGTACAGTCATCAAGCCATTATGAGACGGTGTCATGCATACATACATATTGAATTGATTATGATGCTCTGATGTGTATTTAAGATATTTGATTATGAAGTTTGCTTTATTAATTGTTATATTCAGGAACTATTTTACCCACTTAGTGTGTAACTCATCTCGTTGTTATCTAATTTTTCATAGGAGATTAGGGTGGACTGAGTGCAAGTTTTTGGGCCCACATTTTGTACCCTTTGTATTATTCATTGGGGATTTTTGGGAGAATATTCCCTTAACCATTTCATGTACAAAATATATTCTGAAATTAATGAAATAAGACCTGTACTTAACTATGCTTCCGCGCACTCTATTATCGTCGTTATAATGCATTCGCACCCCGTCCGCGAGTGTCCCGCCGGTTTAGGCGCGTTCGGGCGGGGTGTGACCCCAAGTGTCGAACGAAAACAAATCACAATGGATTGGTCCCGGTTGCCTCAAATGCGTTTTCTAAGTCAATTTGGTTCATTTGAACTAAAAGTTTCGATTGGGGGGTGAAAACTTCATCGGGGCATGAAAGCAGGGTTTTGTCGATTCTAGGGGTCCCTGGCAGGGTATTGGGACTAGCTCCAAGTGTCCGACAAAAAAAAAATTTGGCGGATTGGTCTCGGTTGCCTCAAATGCGTTTTCTAAGTTAATTTACTTTATTTGAACTAAAAGTTCTGGTTGGAGGGCAAAAAATTTACCGTGGCATGGGAGCGGGCTTCCGACGGTTCCGTCGGTCCTTGACAGGGTATTGGGACTCACTCCAAGTGTCGAACGAAAAAAAAACCTTGCGGGTTGGTCTCGGTTGCCTCAAATGAGTTTTCTAAGTCTATTTGGTTCATTTGAACTAAAAGTTCCGGTTGTGGAATAAAAAAATCACAATGGCATGAGAGCGGGGTTCTGACGGTTCCGGGGGTCCCTGGCAGGGTATTGGGACTCGCACCTAGTGTCGGACGAAAAAAAAAACGCGGCGGATTGGTCCCAGGTTCCTCAAACGCGTTTTTTAAGTCAATTTATTTCATTTGAACTAAAAGTTCCGGTTGGAGGGTGAAAAATTCACCGGGGCATGGGAGTGGGGTTTCGGTGCTCCCTGACATGGTATTGGGACCCGGTCCAAGTGTCAGACAAAAAAAATAACTGGCGAATTTGTCCGGGTTGCCTCAAACCTGTTTTGTGAGTCAATTTAGTTCATTTGAACTAAAAATTCTGGTTGGAGTTTGACAAATGCATCGGGGCATGAGAGTGGGGGTTTTGATGATTCCGAGGGTCCCTGGCAGGGTCTTGGGACTCGCTCCAAGTGTCAAACGAAAATAAAACCCGGCGGATTGGTTCCGGTTGGCTCAAACTAGCTTTTTAAGTCGATTTAGTTCATTTGAACTAAAAGTTTCGGTTGGAGGGTGAAAAATTCACTGAGGCATTAGAACGGGGTGTCGTCGGTTCCGAGGCCCCTGACAAGGTATTCGAACTCGCCCCAAGTGTCGGACAAAAAAAATACCCGACGTATTGGTCTGGTTGCCTCAAACGCGTTTTCTGAGTCAATTTAATTCATGTGAACTAAAAGCTCCGGTTGGAGGGTGAAAAATTCACCGGCGCATGGAAGTGGACTTTTGACGGTTTTGGGGGTCTATGACAGGGTATTGGGACTCGCTCCAAGTGTCGGACGAAAAAAAAACTCCGACGGATTGGTCTCGGTTGCCTCAAATGCGTTTTCTAAATTAATTTACTTTATTTGAACTAAAAGTTATGGTTGGAGGGTGAAAAATTCATCGGGGCATGGGAGCGGGCTTCCGACGGTTCCATGGGTCCTTGACAGGGTATTGGGACTCACTCCAAGTGTCAAACGAAAAAAAAACTCGGCGGATTGGTCCAGGTTGCGTCAAACCTATTTTGTGAGTCAATTTAGTTCATTTGAACTAAAAGTTTTGGTTAGAGGGTGAAAAATTCATCAAGGCATTAGAATGGTGTTTCGTCGGTTCCAAGGTCCCTAGCAGGGTATTGGGACTCGCCCCCCATGTCGGACGAAAAAAATACCCGACGGATTGGTCCCGGTTGCCTCAAACGAGTTTTCTGAGTCAATTTAATTCATTTGAACTAAAAGTTTCAATTGGAGGGTGAAAAACTCACCGGGGCATGAGAGCGGGGTGCCGACAGTTCTGGCGGTCCCCGGAATGGTATTGGTACTTGCTCCAAGTGATGAACGAAAAAAATCACGACAGATTGGTCCCAGTTGCCTCAAACGCGTTTTCGAAGTCAATTCAGTTCATTTGAACTAAAAGTTTTGATTGGAGGGTGAAAAATTCATCGGGGCATGAAAGCAGGGTTCTGTCGGTTCTGGGGGGTCCCTGGCAGGGTATTGGGACTCTCTCCAAGTGTTGGACGAAAAAAAAATCTGGCGGATTGGTCCCGGTTGCCTCAAATGCGTTTTCTAAGTTAATTTACTTTATTTGAACTAAAAGTTTTGGTTGGAGGGTGAAAAATTCGCCTAGGCATGGGAGTGGGCTTCCGATTGTTCCGGGGGTCCCTGGTAGGGTATTGGGACTCGCCCCCAGTGTAGGACGAAAAAAATACCCGACGAATTGGTCCTGGTTGCCTCAAACGAGTTTTCTAAGTCAATTTAATTCATTTGAACTAAAAAGTTCCGGTTGGACGGTGAAAAATTCATTGGGCATGGAAGCGGGGTTCTGATGATTTTGGGGGTCCTTGGCAGGGTATTGGGACTCGCCCAGTGTCGGACGAAAAAAATGCACGATGGATTGGTCCTGGTTGCCTCAAACGAGTTTTCCGAGTCAATTTAATTTATTTGAACTAAAAGTCTTGGTTGGAGGGTGAAAAATTCATTGGGGCATGGAAGGGGGTTCTAACGATTTCGGGGGTCGTTTGCAGGGTATTGGGACTCGCTCCAAGTGTCGGACAAAAAAAATACTTGGCGGATTCTTCCTGGTTGCCTAGAATGCATTTTCTGAGTCAATTTAGTTCATTTGAAATAAAAGTTTCAGTTGGAAGGTGAAAAATTTACTAGGGCATTTGAGCGGGGTTCTGATGGTTTCGGGGGTCCCTGGCAGGGTATTGGGACTCGCTCCAAGTATTGGACGAAAAAAATGCCTTGCTGATTCTTCCTGATTGCCTAAAATGCATTTTCTGAGTCAATTTAGTTAATTTGAACTAAAAGTTCCGGTTGGAGGGTGAAAATTCATCGAGGCATGAGAGCGGGGTTCCGACTGTTCCGGGGGTCCTTGGCAGGGTATTGGGACTAGCTCCAAGTGTTGAACGAAAAAAAAACCCGACGGATTGGTCCCAGTTGCCTTAAACGGGTTTTCTAAGTCAATTTGGTTCATTTGAACTAAAAGTTTCGGTTGGGGGTTGAAAAACTCATTGAGGCATGTGAGCAGGGTTTTCTGGGTTCTGGGGGTCTCTAGCAGGGTATTGGGACTTGCTTCAAGTGTCAGACGAAAAAAAAACCTGACGGATTGGTCCTGATTGCCCTAAACTCGTTTTCTAAGTCAATTTGGTTCATTTGAACTAAGAGTTTCGGTTGCGGGGTGAAAAATTCACTGGGGCATGAAAGCGGGGATTTTTCGGTTCTGGAGGAGTCCCTGTCAGGGTATTGCGACTCACTCTATGTCACACCCTGCGGATGTGATGGGTACCTCATCGAGCGTACCCCAGCCACTATGATCTCATAATATTGTCCCTTCCCGGTACGACCCGCCACACAAGGTCGTCATAGGTTGCCAAGGAGGCCACTGCGTGTGTGCATTACCATATCCATTGGCATTATTTTCAGGCATCTGTATAGTTATTCAAGTGAAACGATGTATTAAGATATGTATAAACAAAGTTTCATCATTTTATTGATAAGTGAAATAATACATGTATCACATCATTAGTCATTACTAGAAAACAATTCAGGGTATTTCTGTTTAGTTGTTGCTTCTAGTTCCCATGTTGCTTCCTCTATTCCGTGGTGATCCTAGAGCACTTTCACTAGTGGTATACTACGTCGTCTTAGTTCTTGAGATTTTCTATCCAAAATCTGTATCGCTCTCTCCTGATACTTATTTCCTTCCTCAACCCGAACCTCGACTAGAGGGATGGTATGCGAAGGATCAGGACGATACTTTCTAAGCATGGATACGTGAAAACGTCATGAACCTTAGACATGGATGATGGAAGGGACAGACGATAAGCAAGTTTGCCAATACGTTCAATGATCTGAAATGGACCGATAAACCATGGGGAGAGCTTTCCTTTGATCCCTAAGCGTTTGACACCTCTTGTGGGCTGAACTTTTAGAAAAATGAAGTCCCCCTTATCAAATTCTAGCTGCTGCCTCCGCTTGTCATCATAGCTCTTCTGTCGACTTTGTGTAACACGTAGTCACTCCTTTACTAGTGTGATCTTCTCAGAAGTCTCTTGAACTATTTCAGGGCCTAACTACGGTCTATCTGCCATATCTAACCAGCATACCGGAGATCTGCAAGGCCGACCATAAAGAGCCTCGTATGGTGCCATGCCGATACTGGTTTGGTAGTTGTTGTTGTATGCAAACTCAGCCAAAATGTAAATACTTTGCCCATCCGTCATTAAAGTCCAAAATGCAACACCGTAACATGTCTTCTATGATTTGGATAAGATGCTCTGACTGCCCATCAGTCTGAGGGTGAAAGGTTGTGCTCATGGTGATCTTAGAACTCGTTCTACTCTGGTAGCTGTGCCAAAACTTTGATGTGATTCGAGGGTCTCGATCATAGACGATCGTGAGTGGTATGCCATGGAGGCGTACGATCTCTCTTTCATATAATTCGGCAAGTTTGGCGGGGTTATCCATGAACTTTATTGGCAAGAAGTGTGCAGACTTTGTAAGTCTGTCAATGATAACCCATATAGCATCTTGCCCTTTATTGTTTCGAGGCAAGGCCGTAACAAAATTTATTGCGATGTTCTCCCACTTCCATTCTTCGATAGGTAACTGTTGGAGAAGTACAAAGGGAAGTCGTCGTTCTGCCTTAACTTGCTGGCAAACGAGACATTAAGTAACGAAGTCTGCAATCGTCTTCTTCATTCCAGAAAACCAGAATTGTCACTTGACATCCTTGTACATCTTGTCACCCCCAGGATGCATAGCGAACCTTGAACAGTGCATCTTACTGAACACTTCTTTCTGAACCTCAGGATCGTTCGGTAGACAGAGACGTTTTTTTATAGAAAATGGCCCCGTCTTCAGAGACCAACCAGTGAGGAAGGTCCTATCTGCTCAGTAGAAGTTCTCGTTTCTCCATTAGCATAGGGTCTTTGGCTTGAGCTGCTGAAATCTTTCGAACCAGCTCAAAGTTGGCTGACAATTGAGAAAGTCGTGATCTTGGTCCCTCTTCGATCAGTTGTAGGTTAAAGTTCTCCATCTCGGTAGCCAACTTTTCCATTTCGTAGTCAAGAGTGCAAGCAACATAAGATTTTCTACTCAGGGCATCAGTCACAACATTGGCCTTTCCGGGATGGTACTGGAGTTGAAAGTCACAATCTTTCAAGAATTCCAACCATCGTCTTTGGCAGAGGTTTAGGTCTTTTTGAGTGTATATGTACTTAAGACTCTTGTGATCTGAGAAGACCTCAAACCGTTCACCGTATAGGTAATGACGCCACAGCTTCAGTGCAAATACGACAGCTGCAAGTTCCAAGTCATGTGTTGGGTAATTGCCCTCATGAATCTTCAGTTGCCTCGAGGCATATGCAAAAACTTGGCCTTCTTGCATTAATACGACACCTAAGCCTTGGAGAGAGGCGTCGTGAGGCGTTTCTTCAATTCCTGAAATGATACTTCACAGGCGGGATTCCAGATGAATCGCATGTCTTTTCGAGTGAGCTTTGTCATAGGTTCAACAGTCTTTGAAAATTCCTTGATGAAGGGTCTGTAATAGCCAGCCAAACCAAGAAAACTCATAATCTGAGTAACAGTGGTAGGCTGCTTCCAATTTAAAACTGCTTCAACCTTAGAAGGATCGACCTCAATTCCATTGCCTGAAACCACATGGCCTACGAATTGAACTCGCTTCGCCCAAAATTCGCACTTACTCAACTTTGCATATAGCTGGTGGCTTTTCAAGGTCTGGAGGACTATCTTCAGATGTATCTTATGGTCTTCCTCGGTTGAGGAATATATCAAGATATCGTCCACAAAAATCACAACAAATCGGTCTAAGTATAACCTAAAGATGCGGTTCATCAAATCCATGAACGCAGCAGGTGCATTTGTTAGACCAAACGGCACGACCATGAACTTGTAGTAACCGTACCGAGTTTTGAATGCCGTTTTGGTAATGTCTGACTCTCGGATCTGGAGTTGGTGATAACCGGATCGTAAATCAATCTTAGAGAAGTATTTTGCATCTCTAAGTTGGTCGAACAAGTCATCGATCCTGGGCAATGGGTATATGTTCTTAATGGTGACGTTATTGAGCTTGCGATAGTCTATGCAAAGCCGTAACGAACCATCCTTTTTGCAAACGAACAAAACTGGAACGCCCCAGGGTGATGAACTTTTTCTGATGAAGCCATGACTCTCTAATTCCTTCAGTTGTTTGTCTAATTCGACCAACTCAACATTTGACATTCTGTATGGTAGAATTGAGATAGGCCCGGTCCCAGGTATGAGGTTGATTTCAAAATCGAATTCCCTAACTGGAGGTAGACCAAGAAGGTCATTTAGAAAAATTGTTGGGAATTCAGATATGACTGGAACATCGTGTACTTCGAGAGGGTACAGTGCTGGTGATTCATTGTCATCACCAAGGGATAAAGCTTGAAGTTGTGCCTTGAGGAGTGCAACAGTCAAGTTGTGTATCCATTTCCTTGTTCCCTGAATCTTAACAAACTCCCCCGCGGGCAAGGTTAACTGAACTTGCTTCTTCATACAATCGATCTTTGCATTAAGTGGTGCGAGCCAGTCCATGCCGAAGATGATGTCGAAGTCTTCAATGTTCATCACAAAAATATATGCATATATGATATGTTCTAACATTCGAAGTTCACATTGAGAACACTGCAATTTCACGTTAGTACCAGATCCTGAAGGTGATGTGACATGGAGTGTGAGTGTTGTGGGTTCAGGATGCAACCCTAAATGTCTTACCAATGCAGACGATATAAAAGAACGCGTAGCACCCGAATCGAACAAGACATGCACCAATGTATTGAACAAGGGAAATGTACCTTCGACTACATTATTGTCTGGGTGGGGTTGTTGAACGATGGAAAATGCTATGCCCTGGTTCCGTTGTCCCTGGTTTTGCTGGTTCTACCTGGGTTGGGCATTAGCAGCAGGTGGTGCTTGTTGGACTGGAACAACGGGAATAGGTTGTTGAAGGTGCGGACGGACATATTTTACATGGCCCTTCTGGCCGCAGTTGTAACACGTCGCCTGATACTGCTGATGGTTCTGTTGGCCATGCTGATTGTGGTGCTGACCACCACCTCTGCCATTGCCGTTTTGACGGCCACCCTTGCCATAACGGCCACCTTGACCATGATTGCGAATACCCTGATGGTTTGGGTTAGATGGTGCAGCCGTAGGGGTACTGGCTTCATTCTTCTGAACAGGGACTGAGAGGGCTGGGTTTTGGTTATTGTAGCCCTTCTTCTTGTTGCCCTGTTGTGAGTACTGTTGGGAAAACGTTGCAGGCCATTATCCCTATTCATTCTCTGCTCTTACGCGATCTTCTCTTGCTCAAAACTCATGGCCTTGTCAACGACCTCCTTGTAAATCTTGAAATCCAAGATCGACAAGGCTTGTCGAATATCAGAGCGAAGGCCATTATAGAATTTCTCAGTCTTATCTTGCTCTGTTGAGATGGTGGAGAGAGAGTAGACCGATAATTCTTTGAACTTGCCAGCAGATTCCCTGACGGTTATGCTGCCTTGGTATAACTTAGCGAATTCCTGGCACTTATGCCTCTTCACAGCGCCGGAAAAATACTCATCAATAAACATTGACTCGAACTGTTGCCAAGTCATATCTGCTGTGTTGACCCTTGGGTCCTCCTTTACTGTTATCCACCATGTGTTTGCTCCACCAACAAGTTGGTAGGTCGCTAGTGGAATCTTTCGAGTCTCATCGACTCCCATTGCATCGAGAGCCTTCTTTGACTCATCCAGCCACTTTTGCACCTCTTCAGCATCAATGCTGCCAGCAAAGGTAAGAGGTTGTAGCCTCTTGTACTTCGTAATCTGGTCGGTTTGAGTCTCCGACTCAGATCTCACAGGTGCTTGTACAGTGACAACCTGACTGGCCGCGGTCTCACGAACGACCGTTTGAACAGTGACTTTCATCGCCTCAATAAATCCGACGAAGAAAACTTCCATACTCGAAGGCATGACAAAGTGTGTAGGTTGTGGTGGCACTGCCTGCCCAGACATAGTGGCAGTGTTGAGTATGGCCTGTGCTGTTCCTAGTTCTGTATCTCAGGAGGTGCCTCATCTGCTGGACGGACAGTATGTGGCTTTCCTCTCTTCCTGGTTTGCATTTTCTCACTGGCAATGAGAAAATAAACCAAGATTTAGGAACTGTAACCAAGTATAATGTTTTGGTATGCTCAACTACAATTTCGAGAGTACTGCAATATATAAACCACCTTTTTTTTTAAGTATAGTGTAAGGTTTTTGTTGAGGAATTAAAGAATCTTATGTGCCTCGTATGTTTGGCCATGGTGTAAAACAGGGTTAGAATAATAAGTACAAAACTTTGCAAGCATTTCAAATGATTTGGTTCTGGTTTATGTGAACATACATATATTTTTCATTGAAAACCCATACGTGTCATAAGAATTCAAAGATTTGCCTTGGTAAATATCCTGATCTAACGTTCTATCGCAATCTTATGCATTCAAACTCTTACTCTTAGTCTTTTCGATTATTATCCAAGTTTGTGTGTCCCATACCACATGACTTTGGTAATAAGGGTGTTAAACAAGTTAAGTTGTATGAACACGGTCTCTATAAAACATCGGCTAAACAGTAGTTCACTAATAGTATCGTCCAAATTTACTCGTCCCATACCGTGTAAACTTAGTGATAACATTAGTAATGCAACTTTCTCCAAATGTTTCTTTTCATACAAGGTCGTGGGTTTTCTTACTGCCACATTTTGTTTAGTATCCTCCAATTTTGTTATGTCCCATACCACTCCAAAGTTAGTGATACAAAAGAAAGAATGGTTGTAAATCGGCCCACCAAAGATAGTCTTGAAAAAAACATTCTCATTCATATATAAAAGAAAAGTTTACAATGCCAGTAATCAATCTTGATTTTTCTGCCTACTACTATTCCTCCTAGACCTCCTGCTAGGTACAGAACGACTACTACAAGAAGGTTGAGAATTTGCTCGTTGTTCTTCGAAGTTTTGCATCCGTTTTAACATATCATTTTGAGTCTCTTTTATCTCAGCATTACTGGATATGATCACATTTAACTGTTCGAATGGGTTAGTCGATTGTCCCATCGATGGTTGATGGGTCGATTGTCCCATAGGTGGAGGGTAGGCCGTAGGCATTGGTGGAAAGTATTGGTTGTACGGGTGACTCATAGGTGAGGGGTAGTTGTTTTGATTGTACGAGGATCCCCTAACTGGAACCTCTGGACATTTGGATATGCTTGGGTTGAAAAGTCTTGAAATAATGGGCTCATTGGGATGTCCTGTCTTCCATAACTTGGTGCCACCCAATTCTATTGTTGTTGGTTCACAGGAACTTGTGGAACTGTCCGATACGGTACCTCAAGAGTTGGAAACCTTTGGTACGAAGTGTTGCCTTGAGTTGGCACGTTCCAGGTTGGTGGATTTGCTTGAGCACTTTGTCTATCTTGATTTGGTTGAGGTTGATTTAGGTTGGCGAATAAATCTTCCTCAGTGAACAGTTGCTCGATTGGATCATCATTCGAGGCTGGGTTTGACATATGGTTCTGGTTTGGCTCATTATTTGGTACTTCCCTAACAGGAATCTTGCGTCGACTCTTTCGGTAACAACGTCCATATTCATCTCTCATTCTTTCACCATTAAAATTCGCACCGAATACTTCCTCGTCAGTTACCCCTCCACTTGTGACATATGTCTTGAAGATAGAGGATGTTGTAACCGCCTCAGTGATCTGCTTTGAAGACTTATCAAAAGTGTTGATGTTTGCCTCATATAGCATTCTCATGATCAAGACTTTGTAGCCGAGGAGATCTTTTCTCAAAGGGTTTTGAATCACTCTCAACATTTGTTGGATGATGATGTGAGATAGGGAGACCTTAATTTTCTTCTCTATGCAATATAACACAAGAAGTTGAGCCCTTGACATAGTGCCTCTAGTCCCCCTTTCTGGCAAGATGTTGCCGAATACGATATTTCCAAGTACTGCAAGAGATGGTTTAAGGAGGTTGTTTGGGAGGTTGGTGTACGTTGATTGTGTGTACGGCTCTTTGGTGAGAGAATTGAACAACTGTTCGTTTGACTCTGCGATCTCTACAACTGTCTGGAGTTCGTGTGGATCAATGATTCTATCTTCAATTGGAATCTCCATAAGTCGTGCAATGATTTCGACGTTGATAGAAATCTTTGTTCCCTTGACTGTTGTCTCCAAAACAGGGTTGATCTCCTCTTCTTAGAGTCCCACGCAATTCATGGCTCCGTAGAAGGATTTTATCAAGTTGTAGGAGATGTGGCCCTCAACTTTTGTTATGTTCAACCACCCCAGTGTTGCAAGTTTTTCATGAAGGATGGAACGGAGGCGGAGATCTCTGTTGTCGATACTCCTCATAGTCATAACCTCCCTTTTGGACAATTCCTTGAGTCTAGTGGGAATTGGTTCCCTACTACTGGAAGTCGTTCCTTCAATTTGTGAAAAACACAAAATATATTTCTAACATTTTTAAGATTTATGCTTTGTCCGTTGGACAATATTTTCATTTTTTTTTTCTCTTGATGTTTATGCCATCATTTAATCCAAATTTTTCTATTGGCGATATGATATATATATCTCATATGTACATAAATATATTGATATATATATTCAATCATAACTATATATATATATTTAAATCTAAACTATATAAAACTACATAGTTTAATATAAATCTCAACTATATATAATTCATATATATATATATATAGTTCTAAAGATATATACATTTAATCATAACCATATATATATAGTTTTCATAAATCATAACTATATATATATATATATTTGAATCTAAACTATATAAAACTTATATAGTTTTCTACATATATATTTAATATAAATCTCAACTATATATAATTGATATATATAGTTATAGAGATATATATATCTAATAAAATTTTTCATCCAATTTTTTCCATTAGCCACATGGTATATATATATCTCATATATACATAGATATATATATATATATATATATATATATATAATCATAACCATATATATAGTTTCATAAATCATAACTATATATATATTTAAATCTAAACTATATAAAAACAATATATAGTTTTCTAGATATATATTTAATATAAATTTCAACTATATATAATTGATATATATATATATATATATATATAGTTCTAGAGATATTTTATATCTAGTAAATAATTTCTTCTCCTAATTTGGTGGACTTGGGCGGGTCGTGGATCGTATTCTCTGATACCATTAAATGTCACACTCCGCCAGAACGCGCCTAAACCGGCGGTACACTCATGGATGGGGCGCGCATTTGAAATTATCACAATGGCAGCAGAGTACGCAGCGGAAATACAATACAGTACAAGTCTGATTTCATTAAATTCAGAATGTATTCGTACATGTAATATTCAAGGGAACATTCTCCCAAAATCCCCAATGAATTAATATAAAGGGTACAAAATGTGGGCCCCATAAACCTGCACCCAGTCCACCCTAATTTCCTGTGAAAAGTTGGATAATAATGGAGTGAGCTTAACGGCTCAGTGGGTAAAATAGTTCGTGAGTATAACAATTAATAAAGAATACATCATAATCAAATATCTTAAATACACATGAGAACATCATAATCAATCAATATGTATGTATGCATGACACCGTCTCGTAATGGTTTAATGACTGTACATCGTCTGAGTTCACGTACAGATGCCCCTCCCCGGGAATAGCCGGGTTCTCATTGTAAGTCCCTCCTCAGGAACGACGCGTACATATGTCCCTCCCTAGCAGTAGCCAGGTTCTCATTGTACGTCCCTCTCCGGAGAAATATGATGAATAGCGAGCATCGCTCCTAATTATTCTATGAATCATAAACCACATACATCCCTAGGTGGTGACATGTATGATGCCAATGCATGAACTGGTCTAGTCTACTGGTCTCTTCTTTACTTAACATTTAGACTGACTTTGGCAACGTCTGGTGATCCTTATCAGGGTCGGTATCACGACGTGCAAGGTTAGGACATTCAGTATTACTTGTATAAGCTGATAGCTTTCAATAAGACCAACTAGATCAGTCTCCAGTTGAGAGGTGAGACACGAGGTCTGCTTAAATACCAATCGCCTAGAGCAGCTCGCTGCCTCCCGTTTATTATTTAAAGTTACTGAGGACAAGACCGAGTCTGGTTGAGCCAGATTGACCACAAATTTGGCAGTACAACAGTGTAATACATGAACTCCAAATATGCAAGTATAAATATAACAGTATGAACGTTATACGAAATAATGCTGTGTAAATGAATGGTAGACATAATAATAAATGAATGTAAACTTTAATAAAAGTTATAAAACACGCAAACCTATGTTTCGTTCCCCACCTTCAGATAAAAACTTATTCTTTCAGATCTGGAGCCTTCCTCTGGACATAATCGCGTTGCGCCGCACAGAGAGTCTCGAAAGAGAGTTTCAAAAGACTAAAAACTCAGAATGAGTGGAAAAGAGAAGAAAATCACAATTTGGAGTGAATTTGGTGTGAGAAATGAGGAGGGGGGAGGGTGTTTATATAGAGAGATTGGTGCCTGAACGTTAGGGCGGGGGCCCGGACGTCCGGGCGTGTCTACCCGAATGATACAATTTTTTTTTTTGTGAAATCCTAGGGTATTACATGAGAGTGGGGTTCCAAGGGTCCTTAACAGGGTAGTAGGACTCGCTCCAAGTGTCGGTGAAAAAAAAAACCAACAGATTGGTCCCCAGTTGTCGAAACCCTGTTTTCTATGTCAATTTAGTTCATTTAAACTAAAAGTTTCGGTTGGAGGGTGAAAAATTCACTAGGACATGGGAGTGGGGTTTCGACAGTTCCGGGGGCCCCTGGCAGGGTATTGGGACTCGCTCAAAGTGTCGGACGAAAAAAAAAACCTGGCGGATTGGCCGCAGTTGAATAAAAAAGGTTTGTTAAGTCGATTTAGTTCATTTGAACTAAAAGTTTCGGTTGGTGGGTAAAAAATTCACCAGGGCATTTGGGCGGGGTTTCGTCAATTCTGGGGATCCTGGCAAAGTATTGGGACTCGCTTCAAGTGTCAGACGAAAAAAAAACCCGGCGGATTGGCCGCGGTTGAATCAAAAGTGTTTTTTAAGTCGATTTAGTTCATTTGAACTAAAATTTCGGTTGGGGGTGAAAAACTAACAGGGGCGTTAGAGTGGGGTTTGGTGAGTTTTAGGGGCCCGAGCAGGGTATCAGGACTCGCTCTAAGTGTCGGACGAAAAAAAAAACATGGCAGATTGGTCCTAGTTGCCTCGAACGTGTTTTCGAAGTCAATTTAGTTCATTTGAACTAAAAGTTCTGGTTGGAGGGTGAAAAATTCACTCGGGCATGGGAGCGGGGTTCTGACGATTTCAGGGGTCCCTGGAGGGTATTGGGACTCGCTTCAAGTGTCAGACGAAAAAAATACCTGGCGAATTGGTCCTGGTTGCCTCAAACGGGTTTCCTGAGTCAATTTATTTCATTTAAACCAAAAGTTTTAGTTGGAGGGTGAAAAATTCACTAGGACATGGGAGCGGTGTTCCGACCATTTCTGGGGTCCCTGGTAGGGTATTGGGACTCGCTCCAAGTGTCGGACGAGAAAAAAATCGACAGATTGGTCCAGGTTGCCACAACCACGTTTTCCAAGTTAATTTAGTTTATTTGAACTAAAAGTTCTAGTTGGAGGGTGAAAAATTCAACGAGGTATGGGAGCGGGGTTTTGACGGTTCTTGGGGTCCCTGACAGGGTATCGGGACTCGCTCCAAGTGTCGGATGAAAAAAAAACCATGCAGATTGGTCTTGGTTCATTTGGACTAAAAGTTCCGGTTGGAGGGTGACAAATTCACTGGGGCATAAGAGTGGGGTTCTGACAATTTTGAGGGTCCCTAGCAGGGTTTTGGGACTCACTCCAAGTGTCGAACGAAAAAAAAACCAGGCGGATGGATTCTGGTGACCTCAAATGCGTTTTCTTAGTTAATTTGGCTAATTTGAACTAAAAGTTTCAGTTGGGGGGTGAAAAACTCATCAGGGCATGCGAGAGGGGTTCCGTTGGTTTCAGGGGTCCATGGTAGGGTATTGGGACTCGCTCCTAGTGTCGGACAAAAAATAATTTGGCAGATTGGCCGCGGTTGAGTCAAAAGGGTTTTTTAAGTCGGTTTAGTTTATTTGAACTAAAAGTTCCGGTTGGAGGGTGAAAAATTCACCGGGGCATGGGAGCGGGCTTCAGATAGTTCCGGGGCTCCCTGACAGGGTATTGGGACTCGCTCCAAGTGTCGGACAAAAAAAAACACGGCGGATTGGTCCCGGTTGCCTCAAACCCGTTTTCTAAGTCAAATTAGTTCATTTGGACTAACAGTTCCGGTTGGAGGGTGAAAAATTCACCGGGGTATGAGAGTGGGGTTCTGACGATTTCGAGGGTCCCTGGCAGGGTCTTGGGACTCACTTTATGTGTTGAACGAAAAAAAACCCGGCGGATTGGTCCTGGTTACCTCAAACGCGTTTTCTAAGTCAATTTGGTTAATTTGAACTAAAAGTTTCGGTCAGGGGGTGAAAAATTCATCGGGGCATGAGAGAGGGGTTTCGTTGGTTCCGGGGGTCCCTGGCAGGGTATTGGGACTCGCTCCTAGTGTCAGACGAAAAAAAATCTGGCGGATTGGTCGTGGTTGAGTCAAAAGGGTTTTTTAAGTCGATTTAGTTTATTTGAACTAAAAGTTTCGGTTAGAGGGTGAAAAATTCACCAGGGCATGAGAGCAGGGTTTGGTTGGTTCTAGGCGTCCCTCGCAGGGTATTGGGACTCGCTCCAAGTGTCAGACAAAAAAAATCCTTGCGAATTGGTCTTGGTTGCCTCAAACGCGTTTTCTAAGTCAATTTGGTTCATTTGAACTAAAAGTTCCTGTTGGGGGGTAAAAAATTCATCGGGGCATGAGAGCAGGCTTCCGACAGTTTCGGGGGTCCCTGACAGAGTATTGCAACTTGCTCGAAGTGTCGGACGAAAAAAAGACCCGGCGAATTGGTCCTTGTTGCCTCAAACTCGTTTTCTGAGTCAATTTATTTATTTGAACTAAAAATTTCGGTTGGAGGTTGACAACTTCACCGGGGCATGAGGGTTGGGTTATGATAATTTTGAGGGTCCTTGGAAGGGTGTTGGGACTCTCTCCAAGTGTCGGACGAAAAAAAACCTTGTGGATTGGTCCTAGTTGCCTCAAACGCGTTTTTTAAGTCAATTTAGTTCATTTGAACTAACAGTTTCGATTGGAGGGTAAAAAATTCACCGGAGCTTTAGAGGGGCGTTTCGTCGGTTCAGGGGGTCCTTGGCAGGGTATTGGGACTCGATCCAAGTGTCAGAAGAAAAAAATACCAGATGGATGGGTCCTGGTTGCCTCAAACGGGTTTCCTGAGTCAATTTATTTCATTTGAACTAAAAGTTTCGGTTAGAGGGTGAAAAACTCACTAGGACATGGGAACGGTGTTCCGACGGTTCTGGGGGTCCCTGGCAGGGTCTTGGGACTCTCACCAAGTGTCGGACGAAAAAAAAACAGACGGATTGGCCCCGGTTGCCTTAACCATGTTTTCCAAGTCAACTTAGTTTATTTGAACTAAAAGTTTCGGTTGGAGGGTGAAAATTTCACCGAGGTATGGGAGCGGGGTTTCGATGGTTCCTGGTTTCACACCCCGCCCGGACGCGCCTAAACCGGCGGGACACTCACGAATGGGGCGCGAATTCATTATAACGATAACTGAGTGCGCGGAAACACGATTGAGTACAAGTCTGATTTCATTAATTTCAGAATATATTTGTACATGAAATAGTTAAGGGAACATTCTCTCAAAATCCCTAATAAATAGTACAAAGGGTACAAAATGTGGGCCCAAAAATTGGATAACAACGAGGTGAGCTACATGCTCAGTGGGTAAAATAGTTCGTGGATATAACAATTAATAAAACAAACTTCATAATCAAATATCTTAAATACACATCAGAACATCATAATCAATTCAATATGTATGTATGCATGACACCGTCTCGTATTGGTTTGATGACTGTACATCGCCTGAGTTCATTTACAGATGTCCTTCCCCAGGAGTAGCCGGGTTCTCATCGTGCGTCCCTCTCCAAATAAATATAATGAATAACGAGCATCATTTCTAACTATTCTATGAATCATAAACCACATACGTCCCTAGGTGGTGCTATGTATGGTGCCAATGCATGAACTGGTCCGTTCTTTACTTATCACTTAGACATAATTTGACAACGTCTAGTGATCCTTATCAGGGTCGGTATCACTACGTGCAAGGTTAGGACATTCAATATTACTTGTATAAGCTGATAGCTTTCAAATAAGACCAACCAGATCAGTCTCCAGTTGAGAGGTGAGACACGAGGTGTACTTAAATATCAATCGTCTAGAGCAGCATGCTGCCTCTCGTTCACTATTTAAAGTTACTAAGGACAAGACTGAGTCTGGTTGGGCCAGATTGACCACTAATCCGGCATAACAACAGTGTAATACATGAACTCCAATTATACAGGCATAAGTATGACAGTATGAACATTATACGCAGTAATGCAATGTAAATGAATAGTAGACATAATGATAAATGAATGTAAACTTTAATAAAAGTTATAAGACATGCAAACTTATGTTTCACTCCCCACCTTAAGATAAAAACTCCTTTGAAGACTGGCGCCTTCCCCCGGGTAGAACCGCGTTGCACCGCATAGAGAGTCTCAAAAGAAAAGACAAAAACTCAAAATGAGTGAAAAAAAGAAGAAAAATACATGGAAAAGTGATTTTGGTTTGAGAAATGAGGAGGGGGAGGAGTTCTTTATATAAAAAAAATGGCGCCCGAACGTTCAGGCAGGTTGCCCGAACGTACGGGCCCGTACCTCCGGGCAGGTGCCCGAACGAAATTCTTTTTTTTTGTGCAAACCTAGGGTATTACACTCTACCCCCTTAAAAGGATTTCGCCCTCGAAATCAGTCCAAGTAGTCATGATAGTTATCTGAGTGTGATTCACTGTCATCGTCATCTTTTGCTAGTTTAGGATAATGCTTGTATGGTCCCTGAATGGCACTATGGCCAGTGGAATCCTCAACATCATGAAACAATGGAGAGCAAATGGAGTCGGATTCGTCCTCAGAAGATTCTAGCCTTTGCTTAACAGATGGTGGTGTAGGGCGCTGGTCGCATTGTTTAAGGGGAGGTAGGTTGAGTAGTGGGTTGCTTTTTCGTGTTGTTGCTCAAATACGACCGACTGGCAATTTTGGTAGAAGATCCTGCCAAGATGAGGGCACGAGATTGTTTTGGGCGAAATTGTTACGAAAAAGCCATGCACGCTCTGGCGATAAGGATCGCTGTCTGTGTGGTGATGGAGTTGGTGATGCAAAGTAGTTGTGACTAGACTCAGATCCTGGAGGAGTCGCCACTGGTGGCCAAGGAGGCCATTGCGTGTGTGCGTCACTATATCCATCGATATTATTTTCAGACATCTGCATAGTTATTCAAGTGAAACGATGTATTAAGATATTTGTAACCAAAGTTTCATCATTTTATTGATAAGTGAAATAGTACAATGTATCGCATCATTAGTTAGTACTAGCAAACAATTTAGGGTATTTCTATTTAATTGTTGCTTCTAGTTCCCATGTTGCTTCCTCTACTCTGTGGTGATCCCAGAGCACCTTCACCAGTGGTATGCTACGTCGCCTTAGTTCTTGAGTTTTTCTATCCAAAATCTGTATCGCTCTCTCCTGATACTTATTTCCTTCCTCAACCCGAACCTCGACTAGAGGGATGATATGCGAAGGATCAGGGCGATACTTTCGCAGCATGGATACGTGAAAAACGTCATGAACCTTAGACAAGGACAATGGAAGGGACAAACAGTAAGCAAGTTTGCCAATACATTCAATGATTTGAAATGGACCGATATACCGTGGGGAGAGCTTTCATTTGATCCCAAAGCGTTTGACACCTCTTATGGGCTGAACCTTTAGAAAAACGAAGTCCCCCTTATCAAATTCTAGAGGCTGCCTCCACTTGTCAGTATAGCTCTGTTGTCGACTTTGTGCAAGACGAAGTCGCTCCTTTACTAGTGTGATATTCTCAGAAGTCTCTTGAACTAGTTCAGGGCCCAACTGCGGTCGATCTGCCATATCTAACAAGCATACCGGAGATCTGCAAGGGCAACCATAGAGAGCCTCGTACGGTGCCATGTCGATACTAGTTTGGTAGCTGTTGTTGTACGCAAACTCAGCTAAATATAAGTATTTTGCTCGTCCGTCATTAAAGTCCAAAATTCAACACTGTAACATGTCTTCTAAGATTTGGATAAGACGCTCTGACTGTCCATCAGTCTGAGGGTGAAAGGTTGTGCTAATGGTGATCTTAGAGCCCATTCTACTCTGAAAGCTTTGCCAAAACTTTGATGTAAAGCGAGGGTCTCGATCAGAGACGATCGTGAGTGGTATGCCATGGCGACGTACGATCTCCCTTTCGTATAGTTCGGCAAGTTTGGCGGGGTTATCCGTGAACTTTATTGGCAAAAAATGGGCAGACTTTGTAAGTTTGTCAATGATAACCCAGATATCATCTTGCCCTTTATTATTTCGAGGCAAGATCGTAACAAAGTCCATTGCGATGTTCTCTCACTTCCATTCTCCAATAGGTAATGACTGGAGAAGTCCAGAGGGAAATCTTCGTTCTGCCTTAACTTGCTGGAAAACGAGACATCGAGCAACGAAGTCTGCAATAGCCTTCTTTATTCCAGAAAACCAGAATTGTCGCTTGACATCCTTGTACATCTTGTCACCCCCAAGATGAATACCGAACCTCGAGCGGTGCATTTCAGTGCGCACTTCTTTCTGAACCTCAGGATCGTTCGGTAGACAGAGACGTTTTTTATAGAAAACGGCCCCGTCTTCAGAGACCGACCAATGAGGAAGGTCCTATCCGCTGAATAGAAGTTTGCGTTTCTCCATTAACATAGGGTCGTTGGCTTGAGCTGCTGAAATATTTCAAACCAGCTCAGAGTTGGCTGATAATTGAGAAAGTCGGGATCTTGCTCCCTCCTCGATCTGTTGTAGGTTAAAATTTTCCATATCTGTAGCCAACTTCCTCATTTCGAAGTTAAAAGTGCAAGCAACATAAGATTTTCTACTCAGGGCATCAGTCACAACATTGGCCTTACCGAAATGGTACTGGAGTTGAAAGCCATAATCTTTCAAGAATGCCAACCATCGTTTTTGGCGGAGGTTTAGGTCTCTCTGGGTGTAGATGTACTTAAGACTCTTGTGATCCGAGAAGACCTCAAACCGTTCATCGTATAGGTAATGACGCCATAACTTCAGTGCAAATACGACAGCTGCAAGTTTCAAGTCATGTGTTGGGTAATTGCCCTCGTGAATCTTCAATTGCCTCAAAGCATATGTGACAACTTGGCCTTCTTGCATTAGTATGATTCCTAAGCCTTGGAGAGAGGCGTCAATGTATAGTGAAAATCCAAGTGCATTTCTTGGAGTGATTAATATTGGTGCCGTCGTGAGACGCTTCTTCAATTCCTGAAATGATGTTTCACAGGGGGATTCAAGATGAATCGCACGTCTTTTTGAGCGAGCTTTTTCATAGGTTTAGCAATTTTTGAGAAGTCTTTGATGACGCGTCTTTAATAGCCAGCCAAACCAATAAAACACCTAATCTGAGTAACAGTGGTAGGTTGCTTCCAGTTTAAAACCGCTTCAACCTTAAAAGGATTCACTTCAATGCCATTGCCTGAAACCACATGGCCTAGGAATTGAACTCGCTTCGTCCAAAATTCGCACTTACTCAACTTTGCATACAACTAGTGGCTTTTCAAGGTCTGGAGAACTATCCTCAGATGTATCTTATGGTCTTCTTCGGTTGAGGAATATATCAAGATATCGTCCACAAAAATGACCACAAATCGGTCTAAGTATAACCTGAAGACGCAGTTCATCAAATCCATGAATGCAGCAGGTGCATTTGTTAGACCGAACGACATGACCAAGAACTCGTAGTGACCGTACCGAGTTCTAAATGTCATCTTGGTAATGTCCGATTCTCGAATCTGGAGTTGGTAATAACCGGATCGTAAATCAATCTTAGAAAAGTATTTGGCATCTCTAAGTTGGTCGAACAAGTCATCGATCCTAGGCAACGGGTATCTGTTTTTAATGGTGACGTTATTCAACTTGCGATAGTCGATGTAAAGTCGTAACGAACCATCCTTTTTGTAAACAAAAAGAACTGGGGCGCCCCAGGGTGATGAACTTTTTCTGATGAAGCCATTACTTTCTAATTCCTTCAGTTTTTTGTCCAATTCGACTAGCTCGACATTTGACATTTTGTATGGTGGAATTGAGATAGGCCCGGTCCCAAGTATGAGATTGATTTCAAAATCGAATTCCCTAACCGGAGGTAGACCAGGAAGGTCATTTAGAAAAACTGTTGGGAATTCAGATATTACAGGGACATCGTGTACTTCGAGAGGGTACAGTGCTGGTGATGCACTTTCATCACCAAGGGATAGAGCTCGAAGCTGTGCCTTGAGAAGTGCAACAGTCGAGTTTTGTATCCATTTCCTTGTTCCCTGAATCTTGACAAACTCCCCCGTGAGCAAGGTTAACTGAACTTGCTTCTTCATACAATCGATCTTTGCATTCAGTGGTGCGATCCAGTCCATGCCGAGGATGATGTCGAAGTCTTCAATGTCCATCACAAAAAGATCTGCATATATTATTTGTTCTGCCATTCGAAGTTCACATCGAGAACACTGCAATTTCACGTCAGTACTAGATCCTAAGGGTGATGTGACATGGAGTGTGATTTCTGTGGGTTCAGGATGCAACCCTAAATGTCTTACCAATGTAGACGATATAATAGAATGCGTAGCACCTGAATCGAACAAGACATGCACCATTGTATTGAACAAGGAAAATGTACCTTCGACTACGTTGTTGTCTAGGAGGGGTTGTCGAGCAATGGAAAATGCTCTGCCCTGGTTCCGTGGCCCCTGGTTCTGCTGGTTCTACCTGGGTTGGGCATTAGCAGCAGGTGGTGCTTGTTGGACTGAAACAACGGGAATAGGTTGTTGAAAGTGCGGACAGACATTTCTTACATTGCCCTGCTAGCCGCAGTTGTAACACGTCAGCCTCTGCTGTTGATGGTTCTGGTGACCATGCTGATTGTGGTGCTGACCACCACCTCTGCCATTGCCGTTTCGACGGCCACCCCTACCATTACGGCCTCCGCGGCCATGACTACGAAAATCCTGCTGGCCAGGGTTAGATGGTTCAGCCGCAGGTGTCGTGGCCTCATTCTTCTTAACAGGGGCTGGGAGGGTTGGGTTTTGATTATAGTAAGGCTTCTTCTTGTTGCCTTATTGCGAGCCCTGTTAGGAAAACGTCGTAGGCTGTTTTCCCCTATGCAGTCTCTGCTCCTGCACAATCTTCTCCTGCTCAAAGCTCATGGCCTTGTTAATGACCTCCCTGTAAATCTTGAGATCCAAGATCGACAAGGCTTGTCGAATGTCAAGACGAAGGCCATTGTAGAAAATTTCTCGGTCTTATCTTGCTCCGTTGAGATGGTGGAGAGAGAGTAGACCAATAATTCTTTAAACTTGCCAGTGTACTCCCTGACTGTCATGCCGCCTTGGTAAAGTTTGGCGAACTCCTGGCGCTTCTGCCTCTTCACAGCGCCAAGGAAGTAATCATCAATAAATAATGACTTGATCTGTTGCCAAGTCATGTCCGTAGTGTTGACCCTTCGGTCTTCCTTTACTGTTATCCGCCATGTATTTGCTCCACCAATAAGTTAGTAGGTCGCAAGTGGAATCTTTCTAGCCTCATCGACTCTCATTGCATCGAGAGCCTTCTTTGATTCATCCAACCATTTCTGCACGTCTTCAACATCAATGGTGCCAGCAAAAGTAAGACGTTGTAGCCTCTTGTACATCGTAATATGGTCAATTTGAGTCTCCGACCCAAATCTCGCAGGTGCCTGAACAGTGACAACCTGATTGGCTGTGGTTTCATGAACGACCGTCTCGACAGTTACGTTCATCGCCTCGATAAATCCGGCAAAAAAAACTTCCATACTCAAAAACATGGCAAAGGGTGTGGGTTGGGGTGGCACTGCCTGCCCAGACGTAGTGGCAGTGTCGGGTGTGGCCTGTGCTGTCGTCGGAGGCGGCGGTTCCTGGTTCTGAATCTCAGGAGGTGCCTCCTCGGCTGGACGAACAGTACGTGGCCTTCCTCTCTTCCTTGTTTGCATTTTCTCATTAGCAAGGAGAAAATAAAACCATGATTTAAGAACTGTAGCCAAGTATAATGTTATGGTATTCTTAGCAACAATTCCGAGAGTACTGTAATAAATCCATCTATTTTTCTAAGTATAGTGTAAGGTTTTTGTTGATGAATCAAATAATCTTATGTGCCTCGTATGTTTGGCCATGGTGTAAAAACAAGGTCAGAATGTTTATATAATAAGTATAAAACTTTGCAAGTATTTCAAATGTTTTGGTTATGGTTTTCTGTGAACATACATATATATTTCATTAAAAATCCAGACGAGTCATAAAAATTCTAAGATTTTCCTCGGTAAGTATCCTGATCTAACGTTCTATCGCAATCTTATGTATTCAAACACTTTCGCTTAGTCTCTTCGATTATTATCCAAATTTGTGCGTCCCATACCACATGAATTTGGTAATAAGGGTGTCAACCAAGTTAAGTTGTATCAACACGGTTTCTATAAAACATCGGCTAAATAGTAGTTCACTAATAGTATCGTCCAAGTTTACTCGTCCCATACCGTGTAAACTTAGTGATAATGTTAGTAATGCAACTTTCTCCAATTGTTTCTTTTCACAGAAGGTCGTGGGTTTTCTTACTTTCATATTTTATTTAGTATCCTCCAATTTTGTTGTGTCCCATACCACTCCAATGTTAGTGATACAAAAGAAAGAATGGTTGTAAGTCGGCCCACCAAAGATAGTCTCAAACAAAACATTTCATTCATATATAAAATAAATTTTTAGAATGCCAGTGATCATTCCTGATTTTTTTGCCTACTATTACTCCTTCTAGACCTCCTGCTAGGTACAGAAAGACTGCTAGAAGAAGGTTGAGAATTTGCTCGTTGTTCTTCGACGTTTTGCATGCGTGTTAACAAAGTATTTTGAGTCCCTTCTATTCGAGCAATGCTAGCTACGATCACATTTAACTGCTCGAACGGGTTAGTCGATTGCCCCATCGATGGTTGATGGGTTGACAGTCCCATAGATGGAGGGTAAGCTGTAGGCATTGGTGGAAAATATTGGTCGTACGGTTGGCTCATAGGTGTGGGGTAGTTGTTTTGACTGTACGGGGATTCCCTATCTGGAACCCCTTGGACATTTAGATATGCTTGGGTTAAAAAGTCTTGAAACTGGCCGATACGGTACTTCAGGAGTTGAAAACCTTTGGTACATAGTATTGCCTTGAGCTGGCATGTTGCAGGAAGGTGGATTTCTTGGAACTTCTTGTCTATCTTGATTTGGTTGAGGTTGATTTAGGTTAGCAAATAAATCTTCCTCAGGGAACAGGTGCTCGGTTGGATCATTATTCGAGGTTGGGTCTGACGAAGGGTTCTGGTTTGGCTGGTTATTTGGTACCTCCCTAACAGGGATCTTGCGTCGACTTTTTCGGTAACAACGTCCATTTTTCATCTCTAATTCTTTCGCCATTTCCTCCAAAAGTTGCGTCGAATACATCCTCGTCAGTTGCCCCTCAACTTGTGACAAATGTCTTGAAGATAGAGGCTGTTGTAACCGCCTAAGTGATCTGTTTCGAAGACTCATCAAAAGTGTTGATGTTTGCCTCGTATAGCATCCTCATGATCAAGACTCTGTAGCCGAGGAGTTCCTTTCTTAAAGGGTTTTGAATCACCCGTAACATCTGTTGGATGATGATGTGAGGTAGTGAGACCTTACTTTTCTTCTCTTTACAGTATAGCACAAGAAGTTGAGGCCTTGACATAGCAACTCTAGTCACCTTTTCCGGCAAGATGTTGCCGAATACGATCTTTCCAAGGCCGACAAGAGATGGTTTAAGGAGATTGTTTAAGAGGTGGGCGTACGTTGATTGGGTGTATGGGTTTTTGGCGAGGGAATTGAACAACTGTTCGTTGGACTCCGCGATCTCTGCAACTTTCTGGGGTTCGTGTGGATCAATGATTCTATTTTCAATCGGAATCTCCATAAGTCGCACAATAACTTCAACGTTGATAGAAATCTTTGTTCCCCTGACCGTTGTCTCCAAAATAGGGCTGATCCCATCTTCTTGAAGTCCTATGCAATACGTGGCTTCGTAGAAGGATTTGATCAAGTTGTAAGAGACGTGACCCTCAATTTTTGTTATGTTTAACCACCCCAGTGTTGCGAGTCTTTCGTGAAAGATCGGACGGAGGCGAAGATCTCTATTGTCGATACTCCTCATAGTCATAATGTCCCTTTTGTACACTTCCTTGAGTCTGGTGGGAATTGGTTCCCTACTACTGGAAGTCGTTCCTTCACTTGAGGCCATTATTTTCTAAAAAGAAAATAAACTTGTGAAAGACACAAAATATATTCCTAACATTTTAAGATTTATGTTTTGTCCGTTAGACAATATTTTCTAATTTTCTCTTTATGTTTATGCCATCATTTAATCCAAATTTTCCAGTAGCAATTTGATATATATATATCTCATATATACATAGATATATAGATATATATATATTTAATCATAACTATATATATAGTTTTCATAAATCATAACTATATATATATTTGAATCTAAACTATATAAAAACTATATAGTTTTCTAGATATATATTTAATATAAATCTCAACTATATATAATTCATATATATATAGTTCTAAAGATATATATACCTAATAAAAATTTTCATCCCCTAATTTGGTGGACTTGGACGGACCGTGGACCTTACTCTCTGATACCATTAAATGTCACACCCTGCCAGGACGCGCCTAAACCGGCGGGACACTCACGGACGGGGCGCGAATTCATTATAACGATAATAACAGAGTGTGCGGAAGCATAGTTAAGTAAAAGTCTGATTTCATTAATTTCAGAATATTTTTGTACATGAAATGGTTAAGGGAACATTCTTCCAAAAATCCCCAATGAATAATACAAAAGGTACAAAATGTGGGCCCAAATTCCTGTACCCAGTCCACCCTAATCTCCTGTGAAAAATTGGATAACAACGGGGTGAGCTACACCCTCAATGGGTAAAATAGTTCGTGAATATAACGATTAATAAAGCAAACTTCATAATCAAATATCTTAAATACACATCAGAGCATCATAATAAAATTAATATGTATGTATGCATGACACCGGCTCGTAATGGTTTGATGATTGTACATCGCCTGAGTTCACGTATAGATGTCTCTCCCAAGGAGTAACCTGGTTCTCATTGTACGTCCCTTCTCAGGAACGATGCTCTGGATTCACGTACAGATGTTCTTCCCCAGAATTACCCAGGTTCTCATTGTACGTCTCTCTCCAGAGAAATATAATGAATAGCGAGCATTGCTCCTAACTATTCTATGAATCATAAACCACATACGTTCCTAGGTGGTGATATGTATGATGCCAATGCATGAATTGGTCTGTATGAACTGGTCCGGTCTTTACTTAACATTTAGACAGGATTTAGCAACGTCTGGTGATCCATATCAAGCATAAGTGCGACAGTATAAACATTATACTCAATAATGCAGTGTAAATGAATGGTTGACATAATGTTAAATGAATAAAAACTTTAATAAAAGTTATAAGACACGCAAACATATGTTTCGTTCCCCACCTTCAGATAAGAACTCCTTTCAGAACTGGAGCTTTCCTCCGGACAGAACCGCGTTGCGCCGCACAGAGAATCTCAAAAGACAAAAAACTAAAAATGAGTGAGAAGGAGAAGAAAAATCAAAAGGAGATGTGATTTGGTGTGAGAAATGAGGAGGGGAGGCTCCTTGTATAGAGGATTTGGCGCCTGAACGTTAGGGCAGGTTGCCCGGAATGTTCTGGCAGCTGCCCGAACTAATTTTTAATTTTTTTATTTTTTTTTGTCCAAAACCTAGGGTATTACACTCTACCCCCCTTAAAAGGATTTTGCCCTCGAAATAAGTTCAAGTAGTCATGATGGTTATCTGCTTGAGATTCACTGCTTGAGATCCCTGAATGGCACCGTGGCTAGTGGAATCCTTAATAACATGAAACCATGGAGAGCAAATGGAGTCGGATTCGTCCGCAAAAGATTTCAACCTTTGCTTAACAAATGGTGGTGTAGGGCGCTGGTTACATCGTTTGAGGGGAGGTAGGTTGAGTGGTGGAATGCTTTTTCGTGTTGTTGCTCAAATCTGGCCGCCTGACAATTTTGGTAGAAGGTCCTGCCAAGATGACGACACGGGATTGTTTTGGGCAAAATTGTTACGAAAAAGCCATGCACGCTCTGACAATAAGGATCGCTGTCTGTGTGGCGATGAAGTTGGTGATTCAAAGTAGTTGTGACTTGTCTCTGAACCTGGAGGAGTCACCAAAGGTTGCCAAGGAGGCCACTGCGTGTGTGCATTACCATATCCATTGATATTATTTTCAGACATTTGCATAGTTATTCAAGTGAAACGATGTATTAAGATATGTATAAACAAAGTTTCATCATTTTATTGATAAGTGAAATAGTACAATGTATCACATCATTAGTTATTACTAGAAAACAATTCAGGGTATGTCTGTTTGATTGTTGCTTCTAGTTCCCATGTTGCTTCCTTTATTCCTTGGTGATCCCAGAGCACCTCGACAAGTGGTATGCTACGTCGCCTTAGTTCTTGAGTTTTTCTGTCCAAAATCTGTATCGCTCTCTCCTGATACCTATTTCCTTCCTCAACTCGAACCTCGATTAGAGGAATGATATGCGAAGGATCAGGACGATACTTTCGAAGCATGGATACGTGAAAAACGTCATTAACCTTAGACATGGATGATGGAAGGGATAGACGATAAGCAAGTTTGCCAATACGTTCAATGATCTGAAATGGACCGATATACCGTGGGGAGAGGTTTCCTTTGATCCGAAAGCATTTGACACCTCTTGTGGGCTGAACTTTTAGAAAATCCAAGTCCCCCTTATCAAATTCTAGAGGCTGCTTCTGCTTGTCAGCATAACTCTTCTGTCAACTTTGTGCAACACGAAGTCGTTCATTTACTAGTCATATCTTCTCAAAAGTCTCTTGAACAAGTTCAAGGCCCAACTGCGGTTGATCTGCCATATCTAACCAGCATACCAGAGATCTGCAAGGGCAACCATAGAGAGCCTCGTACGGTGCCATGCCGATACTAGTTTGGTAGCTGCTGTTGTATGCAAACTCGGCTAAATGTAAGTACTTTGCCCATCCGTCGTTAAAGTCCAAAATGCAACATCGTAACATGTCTTCCAAGATTTGGATAAGACGCTCTGACTGCCCATCAGTCTGAAGGTGAAAGGTTGTGCTCATATACTTCATATAGTTCGGCAAGTTTGGCGGGGTTATCAGTGAACTTTATTGGCAAAAAGTGTGCAGACTTTGTAAGTCTGTCAATGATAACCCAGATAGCATCTTGCCCTTTCTTATTTCGAGGCAAGGCCGTAACAAAATCCATTGCGATGTTCTGCCATTTCCATTCTCCAATAGGTAATAGCTGGAGAAGTCCAGAGGGAAGTCTTCGTTCTGCCTTAACTTGCTGGCAAACGAGACATCGAGCAATGAAGTCTGCAATAGCCTTCTTCATTCCAAAAAACCAGAATTATCGCTTGACATCCTTGTACATCTTGTCACCCCATGGATGAATAGCGAACCTCGAACAGTGCATTTAAGTGAGTACTTCTTTCCGAACCTCAGGATCGTTCGGTAGACAGAGACGTTTTTTATAGAAAACAGCCCCGTTTTCAGAGATCGACCAATAAGGAAGGTCCTGTCCGCTGAGTAGAAGTTCTCGTTTCTCCATTAACATAGGGTCGTTGGCTTGAGCTGTTGAAATCTTTCGAACCAGCTCAGAGTTGGCTGATAATTGAAAAAGTCGTGAGCTTGCTCCCTCTCCGATCAGTTGTAGGTTAAAATTCTCCATCTCTGTAGCCAACTTTCCCATTTCGAAGTTAAGAGCACAAACAATATAAGATTTTCTTCTCAGGGCATCAACGACAACATTGGCCTTACTGAGATGGTACTAGAGTTGAAAGTCATAATCTTTCAAGAATTCCAACCATCGTCTTCGGCGGAGGTTTAGGTCTCTCTGAGTGTAGATGTAGTTAAGACTCTTGTGATCCGAGAAGACCTCAAACCGTTCACCGTATAGGTAATGACACCATAACATCAGTGCAAATACGCCAGCTGCAAGTTCCAAGTCATGTGTTGGGTAATTACCCTCATGAATCTTCAGTTGCCTCAAGGCATATGCAACAACTTGGTCTTCTTGCATTAGTACGACACTTAAGCCTTGGAGAAAGGCGTCGGTGTATAATGAAAATCCAATTGTGTTTTTTGGAGTGATTAGTACTGGTGCCGTCGTGAGACGCTTCTTCAATTCCATAAATGATGATTCACAGGCGGGATGCCAGATGAATTGCACGTATTTCTGAGTGAGCTTGGTCATAGGTTTAGCAATCTTTGAGAAGTCCTTGATAAAGCGTCTGTAATAGCCAGCCAAACAAAAAAAACTCATGATCTGAGTAACAGTGGTAAGCTGCTTCCAGTTTAAATCGGTCTGGAGGACTATCTTCCAGTAATATTTGCACTTACTCAACTTTGCATACAACTGGTGGCTTTTTAAGGTCTGGAGGACTATCTTCATATGTATCTTATGGTTTTTCTCGGTTGAGGAATATATCAAGATATCGTCCACAAAAACCACCACAAATCGGTCTAAGTATAACTTGAAGATGCGGTTCATCAAATCCATGAATGCAGCAGGTGTGTTTTTTAGACCGAACGGCATGACCAAGGACTCGTAGTGACCGTATCGAGTTCTAAATGTCGTCTTGGTAATGTTTGACTCTCGGATCCGGAGTTGGTGATAACCGGATCGTAAATCAATCTTAGAGAAATATTTGACATCTCTAAGTTGGTCGAACAAGTCATCGATCCTGGGCAACGGGTATCTGTTCTTAATGGTGACGTTATTCAGCTTGCGATAGTCGATGCAAAGTCGTAACGAACCATCCTTTTTGCGAACAAACAGAACTGGAGCGCCCCAAGGTGAATAACGTTTTTTGGTGAAGTCATGATTCTCTAATTCCTTCAGTTGTTTGTCCAATTCGACCAGCTCGACATTTGACATTTTGTATGGTGGAATTGAGATAGGTCCGGTCCTAGGTATGACCAGGAAGGTCATTTAGAAAAACTGTTGGGAATTCAAATATTACTGGGACATCATGTACTTCGAGAGGGTACAGTGCTGGTGATTCATTTTCATCACCAAGGGATAGAGCTCGAAGTTGTGCCTTAAGAAGTGCAGCAGTCGAGTTGTGTATCCATTTCCTTGTTCCTTGAATCTTGACAATCTCCCCCGTGGGCAAGGTTAACTGAACTTGCTTCTTCAGACAATCGATCTTGGCATTCAATGGTGCGAGCCAGTCCATGCCGGGGATAATGTCAAAGTCTTCAATGTCCATCACAAAAAGATCTGCATATATTATCTGTTCTGACATTCAAAGCTCACGTCAAGAACACTGCAATTCCACGTCAGTACTTGATCCTAAGGGTGATGTGACATGGAGTGTGATGTCTGTGGGTTCAGGATGCAACCTTAAATGTCTTACCAATGCAGACGATATAAAAGAATGCATAACACCTGAATCGAACAAAACATGTACCACAATATTGAACAAAGGAAATGTACCTTCGACTGCATTGGTTCCGTTGTCCCTGGTTCTGCTGGTTTTGCCTGGGTTAGGCATTTGCAGCAGGTGGTGCTTATTGGACTGGAACAACGGGAATAGGTTGCTGAAGGTGCGGACAGGCATATCTTGCATGGCCCTGTTGGCCGTAGTTGTAACATGTCAGCCTTTTCGCCTGATTGTTCTGTTGTCCATGCTGATTGTGGTGCTGACGACCACCTCTTCCGTTGCCGTTTCGACGGCCACCCCTGCCATGTCGGCCACCTTGGCCATGATTGCGAAAACCCTGATGGTTAGGGTTAGATGGTGCAGCCGCAGGTATTGTGGCCTCATTCTTCTGAACAGGGACTGAGAGGGCTGGGTTTTGGTTATTGTACGACTTCTTCTTGTTGCCCTGTTGTGAGTCCTGTTGGGAAAATGTTGCAGGCCATTTCCCCCTATTCATTCTCTACTCTTGCACGATCTTCTCTTGCTCAAAGCTCATGGCCTTGTTAACGACCTCCTTGTAAATCTTGATATCCAAGATCAACGCCATTGTAGAATTTCTCGATTTTATCTTGCTCGGTTGAGATGGTGGAGAGAGAGTAGACCGATAATTCTTTGAACTTACCTGCATACTACCTAATTGTCATGCTACCCTGGTATAACTTGGCAAATTCCTGGTGCTTCTGCCTCTTCATAGCGCCGAGGAAGTACTCATCAATAAACATTGACTCGAACTGTTGCCAAGTCATGTCAGTAGTGTTGACCCTTGGGTCCTCCTTTACTGTTATCCACCATGTGTTTGCTCCACCAATAAGTTGGTAGGTCGCAAGTGGAATCTTTCGAGTCTCATAGACTCCCATTGCATCGAGAGCCTTCTTTGACTCATCTAGCCATTTCTGCACCTCATCAGCATCAATGGTGCCAGCAAAAGTAAGAGGTTGTAGCCTCTTGTACTTCGTTATCTGGTCGGTATGAGTCTCTGACCCAGATCTCAAAGGTGCTTGCATAGTGGCAACCTGATTGGCCGCAGTCTCAAGAACAGTCGTCTGAATTGTTACTTTCATTGCCTTGATAAATCCGGCGAAGAAGACCTTCATACTAGAAGGCATGGCAAAGGGTGTAGGTTGGGGTGGCACTGCCTGCCCAGATGTAGTGGTCGTGTCGGGTGTGGCATGTGCTGTCGTCGGAGGCTACGATTCCTAATTCTGAATCTCAGGAGGTGCCTCCTCTGCTGGACGGATAGTATGTGGCCTTCCTCTCTTCCTGGTTTGCATTTTCTCACTGGCAAAGAGAAAATAAAACCATAATTTAGGAACTGTAGTCAAGTATAATGTTATGATATGCTCAGCAACAATTTCGAGAGTACTGCAATATATAAACGACCTATTTTTCTAAGTATAGTGTAAGATTTTTTTTTGTTAAGGAATCAAAGAATCTTATGTGCCTCGTATGTTTAGCCATGGTGTAAAACAAGGTTATAATGTTATATGATAAGTATAAAACTTTGCGAGCATTTCAAATGTTTTGGTTCTGGTTTTTGTGAACATACATATATATTTCATTGAAAATCCATACGAGTCATAAAAATTCTATGATTTGCCTCGGTAAATATCCTGATCTAACGTTCTATCGCAATCTTATATAATTCAAACTCTTTTGATTAGTCTTTTCGATTATTATCCAAATTTGTGTCCCATACCACAGGAATTTGGTAATAAGGGTGTCTACCAAGTTAAGTTGTATGAACACGGTCTCTAAAAAACATCGGCTGAAAAGTAGTTCACTAATAGTATTGTCCAAGTTTACTCGTCTCATACCGTGTAAACTTAGTGATAATGTTAGTAATGCAACTTTCTCCAAATGTTTCTTTTCACACAAGGTCGTGGGTTTTCTTACTTCCACGTTTTATTTAGTATCCTCCAATTTTATTGTGTCTCATATCATTCCAAAGTTAGTGATACAAAAGAAAGAATGGTTGTAAGTAGGCCCACCAAAGATAGTCTTAAACAAAACATTTCATTCATATATATAAAATACATTTTTACAATGCCAGTGATCATTCCTGGTTTTTCTGCCTACTACTGCTCCTTCTAGACCTCCTACTAGGTACAGAAAGACTACTAGAAGAAGGTTAAGAATTTGCTCGTTGCTCTTCGACATTTCGCATACGTGTTAACAAATCACTTTGAGTCTCCTCTATTTGAGCAATGCTAGTTACAATCACATTTAACTATTCGAATGTGTTAGTCGATTGTCCATCGATGGTTGATGGGTCGACTGTCTCATAAGTGGAGGGTAGGCCGAAGACATTGGTGGAAAGTATTGGCAGTACGAATGACTCACAGGTGTGGGCTAGTTGTTTTGACTGTACAGGGATCCCCTAACTGGAACCCCTTGGAAATTTGGATATGCTTGGTTTAAAAAGTCTTGAAACAATGGGCTCATTGGGATGTCCTATCTTCCAAAATTTGGTGTCGCAACACTTTGTTGTTGTTGGTTCACAGGAACTTGGGGAACTGGCTGATATAGTACTTTAGGAGTTGGAAACCTTTGGTACATAGTATTTCCTTGAGTTGGCATGTTCCAGGAAAGTGGATTTGCTGGAACTTCTTGTTTATCTTGAGTTGGTTGAGGTTGATTTAGATTGGCAAATAAATATTCCTCAGTGAACAGGTGCTCGGTTGGATCATTATTCGAGGTTGGGTTTGACGTATGGTTCTGGTTTGGCTCATTGTTTGGTACCTCCCTAACAGGAATCTTGAGTCGACTTTTTCGGTAACAATGTCCTTTTTCGTCTCTACTTCTTTCGCCATTAAAAGTCGAGCCGAATACTTCCTCGTCAGTTACCCCTCCACTTGTAACATATGTCCTAAAGATAGAGGATGTTGTAACCGCCTCAGTGATCTACTTCGAAGACTCATCAAAAGTATTGACGTTTGCCTCGTATAGCATCCTCATGATCAAGACTCCGTAGCTGAGGAGATCCTTTCTTAAAGGGTTTTGAATCACCCTCAACATTTGTTGGATGATGATGTGAGGTAGGGTGACCTTAATTTGCTTCTCAATGCAGTATACCACAAGATGTTGAGCAATTGACATAGTGCCTCTAGTCCCCTTTTCTGGCAAGATGTTGGCGAATACGATCTTTCCAAGGCCGGCAAGAGATGGTTTAAGGAGGTTGTTTGGGAGGTTGGTGTACGTTGATTGGGTGTACGACTCTTTGGTGAGGAAATTGAACAACTATTCGTTGAACCCTGCGATCTCTGCAACTGTCTGGGGTTCGTGTGGATCAATGATTCTATCTTCAATTGAAATCTCCATAAGTCGTGCAATAATTTCGACGCTGATAGAAATCTTTGTTCCCCTGACCGTTGTCTCCAAAACAGGGCTGATCCCATCTTCTTGAAGTCTTATGCAATTTACGGATGGGGCGCGAATGCATTATAACGATAATAACAGAGTGCGTGGAAGCATTGTTAAGTACAAGTCTAATTTCATTAATTTCTGAATATTTTTGTACATGAAATGGTTAATGGAACATTCTCCCAAAAATCTCCAATGAATAATACAAAAGGTACAAAATATGGGCCCAAATACCTGCACCGAGTCCACCCTAATCTCCTGTGAAAAATTGGATAACAACGGGGTGAGCTATACGCTCAGTGGGTAAAATAATTCGTGAATATAACGATTAATAAAGCAAACTTTATAATATCAAATATCTTAAATACACATCAGAGCATCATAATCAATTCAATATCTATGTATGCATGACACCGTCTCGTAATGGTTTGATGATTGTACATCACCTGAGTTCACGTACAGATGTCTCTCCCAAGGAGTAACCTGGTTCTCATTGTACGTCCCTTCTCAGGAACGATGCTCTGGATTCACGTACAGATGTCCTTCCCCAGAATTACCCAGGTTCTCATTATACGTCTCTCTCCAGAGAAATATAATGAATAGCGAGCATTGCTCCTAACTATTCTATGAATCATAAACCACCGTTCCTAGGTGGTGATATGTATGATGCCAATGCATGAATTGGTCTGTATGAACTGGTCCGGTCTTTACTTAACATTTAGACAGGATTTAGCAACGTCTGGTGATCCATATCAGGGTCAGTATCACGACGTTCAAGGTTAGAACATTCAGTATTACTTGTATAAGCTGATAGCTTTCAATAAGACCAACCAAATCAGTCTCCAGTTGAGAGGTGAGACACGAGGTCTGCTTAAATACCAATCGCCTAGAGCAGCTCGCTGCCTCCAATTCACTATTTAAAGTTACTGAGGACAAGACCGAGTCTGGTTGAGCCAGATTGACCACAAATTCGGCCTTATAACAGCATAATACATGAATTTCAATTATAGAGGCATAAGTGTGACAGTACAAACATTATACGAAATAATGTTGTGTAAATGAATGGTAGACATAATAATAAATGAATGTAAACTTTAATAAAAGTTATAAAACACGCAAACCTAAGTTTCGTTCCTCACCTTCAGATAAGAACTCCTTTCAGAACTGGCGCTTTCCTCCGGACAGAACCGTGTTGCGCTGCACAGAGAATCTCAAAAGACTAAAAACTCAAAATGAGTGAGAAGGAGAAGAAAAATCACAAGGAGCGGTGATTTGGTGTGAGAAATGAGGAGGGGGAGAGCTCCTTATATAGAGGATTTGGCAGCAGCCCGAACGAAATTTTTTTTTTTTTTTTTGCAAAACCTACGGTATTACCGACTCGCTCCAAGTGTCGGACGAAGAAAAAACAAGGCAGATTGGTCTAGGATGCCTCAAACGCGTTTTCTAAGTCAATTTAATTTATTTGAACTAAAAGTTCCGGTTGGAGGGTGAAAAATTCACCGGGGCATGAGAGCGGGGTTCCAACGGTTCGTGGGGTCTCTGGCAGGGTCTTGGAACTCGCTCCAAGTATCGGACGAAGAGAAAACCAGGCAGATTGGTCCTAGTTGCCTCAAACGCGTTTTCTAAGTCAATCTAGTTTATTTGAGCTAAAAGTTCCGGTTGGAGGGTGAAAAATTCACTGGGGTATGGGAGTGCGGTTTCGACGGTTCCTGAGGTCTCTAACAGGGTATTGGGACTCGCTCCAAGTGTTGAACGAAAAAAAAACCTGGCGGATTGGTTTTGGTTACCTCAAACGCGTTTTCTAAGTCAATTTGGTTAATTTGAACTAAAAGTTTCAGTATCGGGGGTGAAGAATTCATCGGGGCATGAGAGAGGGGTTGCAATGGTTCCAGGGGTCCTTGGCAGGGTATTGAGACTCGCTCCTACTGTCAGACAAAAAAAAAAACTCGGCGAATTGGCTGCGGTTGAGTCAAAAGGGTTTTTTAAGTCGATTTAGTTTATTTTATCTAAAAGTTCTGGTTATAGGGTGAAAAGTTCACCAAGGCATGAGAGCAATGTTTTGTTCGTTCCAGGGGTCCCTCGCAGGGTATTGGGACTTGCTCCAAGTGTCAGATTAAAAAAAAAACCCGACGGATTGGTCCAAGTTGCCTCAAACCCGTTTTCTAAGTCAATTTAGTTCCTTTGAACTAAAAGTTTCGGGCGGAGTGTGAAAAATTCACCAGAGCATTATAGCGGGGTTTCGTCGATTCTGGGCGTCCTTGACAGGGTATTAGGACTTGCTCCAAGTTCCGGACGAAAAAAAAACCTTGCGGATTGGTTCCGGTTACATGAAATGCATTTTTTAAGTCGATTTAGTCCATTTGAACTAAAAGTTATGGTTGGAGGGTGAAAAATTCACCAGAGCATTAGAGCGGGGATTCGACAATTCTGGGGGCCCTGGTAGGGTATTGGTACTCGCTCTAAGTACCGGACGAAAAAAATACCTGACGAATTGGTCTTGGTTGCCTCAAACGCGTTTTTTGAGTCAATTTAATTCATTTGAACTAAAAGTTTCGATTAGAGGGTGAAAAATTCATTGGGGCATGAGTGCGGGGTTCCGACGATTTTGGGGGTCCCTAGCAGGGTATTGGGACTCGCTCCATGTGTCGAATGAAAAAAACACCCGACGGATTGGTCCCGGTTGCCTTAAACGCATTTTTTAAGTCGATTTAGTTCATTTAAACTAAAAGTTCTGGTTGGAGGGTGAAAAAGTCACCGGAGCATCAAAGTGGGGATTCGTCGGTTCCGGACGCCTTGGTAGGGTATTGGAACTCGCTCCAAGTGTCGGACGAAAAAAAAACCTGGCGGATTGGTCCCAGTTGCCTCAAACGTTTTTTCTAAGTCAATTTAGTTCATTTGAACTAACAGTTCCGGTTGAAGGGTGAAAAATTAACTAGGGCATGGGAGCGGGGTTCTGAAAATTTCGGGGGTCCCTGGCAGGGTCTTGGGACTCACTCCAGGGCATTAGGGCAGTGGGGTTTCGGTTGGAGGGGTGGTGGGTGAAAAATTCACCAGGGCATTAGGGCGGGGTTTTGTCAGTTCTGGGGGTCCTGACAAAGTATTGGGACTCGCTCCAAGTGTCAGACGAAAAAAAACCCGGCAGATTGGCCGCGGATGAATCAAAAGTGTTTTTTAAGTCGATTTAGTTCATTTGAACTAAAATTTTGGTTGGAGGGTGAAAAATTAACCAGGGCATTAGAGCAGGGTTTTATTAGTTCCGGCGGCCCTGGCAGAGTATTGGGACTAGCCCCAAGTGTCGAACGAAAAAAATAACCAACGGATTGGTCCTGGTTGCCTCAAACACGTTTTCTGAGTCAATTTAATTCATTTGAACTAAAAGTTTCGGTATGGGGGTGAAAAATTCATCGGGGCATGAGATCAGGGTTCTGTCAGTTCCGGAGATCCCTGGTAGAGTATTGGGACTCGCTCCAAGTGTCGGATGAAAAAAAAAACATGGCAGATTGGTCCCAGTTTCCTCGAACGTGTTTTCTAAGTCAATTTAGTTCATTTGAATTAAGATTTTCGATTGGAGGGTGAAAATTTCACTTGGGCATGGGAGCGGGGTTCTGAATATTTCGGGGGTCCCTGGCAGGGTATTGGGACTCGCTCCAAGTGTCAGACGAAAAAAATACCCGGCGGATTGGTATTGGTTGCCTCAAACAGGTTTCCTGAGTTAATTTATTTCATTTGAACTAAAAGTTTTGGTTGGAGGGTGAAAAATTCACTGGGGCATGGGATCAGGGTTCTGACGATTTCGGGGGTTCCAGGTAGGGTATTGAGACCTCCTCCAAGTGTCGGATGAAAAAAATACCCGGTGCATTGGTCATGGTTGCCTCAAACGGGTTTCCTGAGTCAATTTATTTCATTTAAACTAAAAGTTTCGGTTGAAGGGTGCAAAATTCACTAGGACATGGGAGCGGTGTTCCGACGGTTCCGGCTGGCAGGGTATTGGGACTAACTCCAAGTGTCAGACGAAAAAAAAAACCGACAGATTTGTCCCGGTTGCCTCAACCACGTTTTCCAAGTCAACTTAATTTATTTGAACTAAAAGTTCTGGTTGGAGGGTGAAAATTCACCGAGGTATGGGAGCGGGGTTTCGACAGTTCCTGGGGTGCCTGACAGGGTATCGGGATACGCTCCAAGTGTCGGATGAAAAAAAAAAAAAAAGGCAGATTGGTCCTGATTGCCTCAAACCCATTTTCTAAGTCAATTTAGTTCATTTGGACTAAATGTCCCGTTTGGAGGGTGAAAAATTCACTGGGGCATGAGAGTAGGGTTCCGACGATTTCGAGGGTCCCTGGCTGGGTCTTGGGACTCACTCCAAGTGTCGAACGAAAAAAAACTAGGCGGATTGGTCTCGGTTACCTCAAACGCATTTTCTAAGTCAATTTGGTTAATTTGAACTAAAGGTTTCGGTTGGGGGGTGAAAAATTAGTCGGGGCATGAGAGAGGGGTTCCGTTGGTTCCGGGGGTCCCTGGCAGGGTATTGGGACTCGCTCCTAGTGTCAGACGAAAAAAAATCAAGCGGATTGGCCGCGGTTGAGTCAAAAGGGTTTTTTAAGTCGATTTAGTTTATTTGAACTAAAAATTCCGGTTAGAGGGTGAAAAATCCACCAGGGCATGAGAGCAGTGTTTCATTGGTTCCAGGGGTCCCTCGCAGGGTATTGGGACTCGCTCTAAGTGTCGGACAAAAAAAAACCCGACGGATTGGTCTTGGTAGCCTCAAACGCGTTTTCTAAGTCAATTTGGTTCATTTGAACTAAAAGTTCCGGTTGGGGTGTGAAAAATAATTGGGGCATGAGCGAAGGGTTGTGTCGGTTCCGGGGGTCCCTGGCAGGGTATTGGGACTTGCTTCAAGTGTCAGACGAAAAAAAAAACCGACGAATTGGTCCCGGTTGCCTCAACCGGGTTTCCTGAGTCAATTTATTTCATTTGAACTAAAAGTTTCGGTTGGAGGGTGAAAAATTCAATAGGACATGGGAGCGGTGTTCCGATGGTTCGGGGGGTCCCTAGCAGGGCCTTGGGACTCGCTCGAAGTGTCAGACGAAAAAAAAAAGACAGATTGGTCCCGGTTGCCTCAATCGGGTTTCCTGAGTCAATTTATTTCATTTGAACTAAAAGTTTCGGTTGGAGGGCGAAAAATTCAATAGGACATGGGAGCGGTGTTCCGATGGTTCCGGGGGTCCCTAGCAGGGTCTTGGAACTCGCTCCAAGTGTCAGATGAAAAAGAAAACCGACGGATTGGTCCCAGTTGCCTCAACAATGTTTTCCAAATCAATTTAGTTTATTTGAACTAAAAGTTTCGGTTGGAGGGTGAAAAATTCACCGAGGTATTAGAGCGGGTTCCTGGTGTCGCACCCCGCCCGGACGCTCATTAACCGGCGGTAAATTCGCGGATGGCGCGCGAATTCATTATAATGATAACTGAGTGCGCAGAAACACGATTGAGTACAAGTCTGATTTTATTAATTTCATAATATATTTGTACATGAAATAGTTAAGGGAACATTCTTACAAAATCCCCAATGAATAATACAAAGGGTACAAAATGTGGGCCCAAAAACCAGCACCCAGTCCACCCTAATCTCCTGTGAAAAATTGGATAACAACGGGGTGAGCTACACGCTCAGTGGGTAAAATAGTTTGTGGATATAACAATTAATAAAGCAAACTTATAATCAAATATCTTAAACACACATTAGAGCATCATAATCAATTCAATATGTATGTATGCATGACACCGTCTCGTATTGGTTTGATGACTGTACATCGCCTGAGTTCACGTACAGATGTCCCTCCCCAGGAGTAGTCGGGTTCCCATTGTACGTCCCTCTCCAGATAAATATAATGAATAGCGAGCATCGCTTCTAACTATTCTATGAATCATAAACCACATACCACATACCACATACGTCCCTAGGTGGTGCTATGTATGATGCCAATGCATGAACTAGTCCGGTCTTTACTTAAAATTTAGACAGAATTTGACGTCTAGTAATCCTTATCAAGGTCGGTATCACTACGTGCAAGGTTAGGACATTCAGTATTACTTGTATAAGCTGATAGCTTTCAAAGAAGACCAACCATATCAGTATTCAGTTGAGAAGTGAGACACAATGTCTACTTAAATACCAATCGTCTAGAGCAGCACGCTGCCTCCGGTTCACCATTTAAAGTTACTGAGGACAAGACTGAGTCTGGTTGAGCTAGATTGACCACTAATCCGTCATAACAAAAGTGTAATACATGAACTCCAATTATACAGGCATAAATATGACAGTATGAACATTATACGCAATAATGCAGTGTAAATGAATAGTAGATATAATGATAAATAAATGTAAACTTTAATAAAAGTTATAAGACACGCAAACCTATGTTTCGTTCCCCACCTTTAGATAAAAACTCATTTGGAGACCGGAGCCTTCCTCTGGGATGAACCGCGTTGCACCGCAGAGAGTCTTAGAAAAGAAGACAAAAACTCAAAATGAGTGAAAAAGAGAAGAAAAATTACAAGGAGAAGTGATTTTGGTGTGAGAAATGAGGAGGGGGATGAGTACTTTATATAGAAAAAATGGCGCCCGAACGTTCAGGCAAGTGCCCGAACGAATTTTTTTTTTGTGTGCAAACCTAGGGTATTACACTCTACCCCCTTAAAAGGATTTCTCCCTCGAATACAGTCCAAGTAGTCATAATAGTTATCTGCGTGAGATTCACTGCCCTCATCATCGTTTGCTAGTTCAGGATAATGCTTGTATGGTCCCTAAATGGCACTATGGCCGGTGGAATCCTCAACATCATGAAACAATGGAGAACAAATGGAGTCGGATTCGTCGTCAGAAGATTTCAACCTTTGCTTAACAGATTGTGGTGTAGGGCGCTAGTCGCATCGTTTAAGGGGAGGTAGGTTGAGCGGTGGGATGTTTTTTCGTGTTGTTCCTCGAATACGGCCGCCTGGCAATTTTGGTAGAAGATCCTACCAAGATGAGGGCACGGGATTGTTTTGGGCAAAATTGTTACAAAAAAGTCATTCGCGCTTTGGCTATAAGGATCGTTTTATGTGTGGTGATGGAGTTTGTGATGCAATGTAGTTGTGACTAGACTGAAATCCTAGAGGAGTCGCGACAGGTGGCCAATGAGGCCATTGCGTGTGTGTCACTATATCCATCGATATTATTTTTAGACATCTGTATAGTTATTCAAGTGAAACGATGTATTAAGTATTTGTAACCAAAGTTTCATCATTTTATTGATAAGTGAAATAGTACAATGTATCGCATCATTAGTTAGTACTAGAAAATAATTCAGGGTATTTCTGTTTAATTGTTGCTTAAGATTCCCATGTTGTTTCCTTTACTCCGTGGTGATCCCAGAGCACCTTCACAAGTGGTATGGTACGTTGCGTTAGTTCTTGAGTTTTTCTATCCAAAATTTGTATCGCTCTCTCCTCATACTTATTTCCTTCCTCAACCAGAACCTCGACTAGAGGGATGATATGCGAAGGATCAGGGTGATAACTTTCATGAACGTCATGAACCTTAGACAAGGACAATGGAAGGGACAGACGATAAGCAAGTTTGCCAATACGTTCAATGATCTGAAATGGAACGATATACCGTGGGGAGAGCTTTCCTTTGATCACAAAGCGTTTGACACCTCTTGTGGGCTGAACCTTTAGGAAAAAGAAGTCTCCCTTATCAAATTCTAGAGGCTGCCTCTGCTTGTCAGCATAGCTCTTTTGTCGACTTTGTGCAACACGAAGTCGCTCCTTTACTAGTGTGATCTTCTCAGAAGTCTCTTGAACTAGTTCAGGGCCCAACTGCGGTCGATCTGCTATATCTAATCACCATACCGGAGATCTGCAAGGGCGACCATAGAGAGCCTCATACGGTGCCATGCCGATACTAGTTTGGTAGCTGTTGTTGTATGCAAACTCAGCTAAATGTAAGTACTTTACCCATCCGTCATTAAAGTCCAAAATGCAACACCGTAACATGTCTTCCAAGATTTGGATAAGACGCTCTGATTGTCCATCAGTCTAAGGGTGAAAGGTTGTGCTCATGGTGATCTTAGAGCCCATTCTACTCTGGAAGCTTTGCCAAAACTTTGATGTTAATCGAGGGTCTCGATCGAGGACGATCGTGAGTGGTATGCCGTGGAGGCGTACGATCTCTCTTTCATATAGTTCTGCAAGTTTGGCAGGGTTATCCTTGAACTTTATTGGCAAAAAGTGTGCAGACTTTGTAAGTCTGTCAGTGATAACCCAGATAGCATCTTGCCCTTTATTATTTTGAGGCAAGGCCGTAACAAAATCCATTGTGATGTTCTCGCACTTTCATTCTCCAATAGGTAACTGTTGGAGAAGTACAGAGGGAAGTTTTCGTTCAGCCTTAACTTGCTGGCAAACGAGACATCGAGCAATGAAGTTTGCAATCGCCTTCTTCATTCCAGAAAACCAAAATTGTTGCTTGACATCTTTGTACATCTTGTCACCCCCAGGATGCATAGCAAACCTCGAACAGTGCATCTCAGTGAGCACTTCTTAACGAACATCAGGATCGTTCGGTAGATAGAGACGTTTTTTTATAGAAAATGGCCTTGTCTTCAGAGCCTGACCAGTGAGGAATGTCTTGTCCGCTGAGTAAAAGTTCGCGTTTTTCCATTAATATAGGGTCGTTGGCTTGAGCTGCTGAAATCTTTCAAACCAGCTCAGAGTTGGCTTATAATTGAGAAAGTCGTGATCTTGCTCCCTCATCGATCAGTTGTAGGTTAAAATTTTCCATCTCTGTAGCCAACTTCCCTATTTTGAAGTTAAGAGTACAAGCAACATAAGATTTTCTACTCAAGGCATCAGCTACAACATTGGCCTTAACGGGATGGTACTGGATTTGAAAGTCGTAATCTTTCAAGAATTCCATCGTCTTTGGCGGAGGTTTAGGTCTCTCTGGGTGTAGATGTACTTAAGACTCTTGTGATCCGAGAAGACCACAAACTGTTCACCGTATAGGTAATGACGCCATAACTTCAGTGCAAATACGACAGCTGCAAGTTCCAAGTCATGTGTTGGGTAATTGCTCTCGTGAATCTCCAGTTGCCTCGAAACATATGCGACAACTTGGCCTTCTTGCATTAGTACGGCACCTAAGCCTTAGAGAGAGGCGTCGGTGTATAGTGAAAATTCAAGTGCATTTCTTGGAGTGATTAGTAATAGTGCCGTCGTGAGGCGCTTCTTAAATTCCTAAAATGATGTTTCACAAGGGGGATTCCAGATGAATCGTACGTCTTTCCGAGTGAGCTTTGTCATAGGTTCAGCAATTTTTGAAAAGTCCTTGATGAAGCGTCTGTAATAGCCAGCCAAACCAAGAAAACTCCTAATCTGAGTTACAGTGGTAGGTTGCTTCCAGTTTAAAACTGCTTCAACCTTAGAAGGATCCACTTCAATGCCATTGCCTGAAACCACATGGCCAAGGAATTGAACTTGCTTCGCCCAAAATTCGCACTTACTCAACTTTGCATACAACTGGTGGCTTTTCAAGGTCTGGAGGACTATCTTTAGATGTAGCTTATGGTCTTCTACGGTTGAGGAATATATCAAGATATCGTCCACAAAAACCACCACAAATCGGTCTAAGTATAACCTGAAGATGCGGTTCATCAAATCCATGAATGCAGCAGGTGCATTTGTTAGACCGAACGACATTACCAAGAACTCGTAGTGACCATACCGAGTTCTAAATGTCATCTTGGTAATGTCCGACTCTCGGATCCGAAGGTCGTGATAACCGGATCGTAAATCAATCTCAGAGAAGTATTTGACATCTCTAAGTTGGTCGAACAAGTCATCGATCCTGGGCAACGGGTATCTGTTCTTAATGGTGACGTTATTCAGGTCGCGTTAGTCGATGCAAAGTCGTAACAAACCATCCTTTTTACGGACAAATAGAACTGGAGCACCCCGGGGTGATAAATTTTTTTTGATGAAGCCAATGCTCTCTAATTCCTTTAGTTGTTTGTCCAATTCGACGAGCTCGACATTTGACATTCTGTATGGTGGAATTGAGATAGGTTCGGTCCTAGGTATGAGATTGATTTCAAAATCAAATTCCCTAACCAGAGGTAGACCAGGAAGGTCATTTAGAAAAACTGTTGGGAATTCAGATATTACCGGGAGATCGTGTACTTCGAGAGGGTACATTGTTGGTGATTCATTTTCATCACGAAGGGATAGAACTCGAAGCTGTGCTTCGAGAAGTGCAGCAGTTGAGTTTTGTATCCATTTCCTTGTTCCCTGAATCTTGACAAAGTTCACCTTGGGCAAGGTTAATTGAATTTTCTTCTTCATACAATCGATCTTTGCATTCAGTGGTACGAGCCAGTCCATGCCGAGGATGATGTCGAAGTCTTCAATGTCCATCACGAAAAGATTTGCATATATTATTTATTTTGTCATTCGAAGCTCACACCGAGAACACTGCAAATTCACGTCAGTACTAGATCCTAAAGGTGATGTGGCATGGATTGTGATGCAACCCTAAATGTCTTACCAATGTAGACGATATAAAAATATGCGTAGCACCCGAATCAAACAAGACATGCACCATTATATTGAACAAGGGAAATGCACCTTCGACTACATTGTTGTCTGGGAGGGGTTGTTGAGCGATGGCAAATGCTCTGCCCTGGTTCCGTTGCCCCTGATTTTGTTGGTTCTGCCTGGGTTGGGCATTAGCAGTAGGTGGGGCTTGTTGGACTGGAACAACGGGAATAGGTTGCTAAAGTTTCGGACAGGCATTTCTTACATGGCCCTGGTGGCCGCAGTTGTAACACGTCGGCCTCTGCTACTGATGGTTCTGTTGGCCATGCTGATTGTGATGCTGATCACCACCTCTGCCATTGTCGTTTCGACGACCACCCTGGCCATTACAGCCTCCGCTGCCATGATTGCGAAAACCCTGATGGCCAGGGTTAGATGGTTCAGTGGCAGATGTCGTGGCCTCATCCTTCTTAACGGGGGCTGGGAGGGTTGGGTTTTGATTATAGCAGGTCTTGTTGCCCTATTGGGAAAACGTTGCAGGTCTTTTTCCCTATTCAGTCTCTGCTCCTGCACAATCTTCTCCTGCTCAAAGCTTATAACCTTGTCAATGACCTCCCTGTAAATCTTGAGATCCAATATCGACAAGGCTTGTCGAATGACAGGTCGAATGCCATTGTAGAATTTCTCGGTCTTATTTTGCTCTGTTGAGATGGTGGACCGATAATTCGTTAAACTTGCCAGCATACTCCCTGACTGTCATGCCGCCTTGGTATAGTTTGGCAAACTCCTGGCGCTTCTACCTCTTCACAGCGTCGGGGAGGTATTCATCAATAAACAGTGACTCGAACTGTTGCCAAGTCATGTCTGTAGTGTTGACCCTTGGATCCTCCTTTACTGTTATCCACCATGTATTTGCTCCACTAATAAGTTGGTAGGTTGCAAGTGGAATCTTTCGAGCCTCATCGACTCCAATTGCATCGAGAGCTTTATTTGACTAATCCAGCCATTTCTGCACCTCTTCAGCATCAATGGTACCACCAAAAGTAAGAAGATTCGTCAGTTTCGGCGGCCCTTGCCACCAAGTGTCGGACGAATAAAAATCCTAGAGGATTGGTCTCAGTTGCCTCAAACGTGTTTTCTAAGTCAATTTAGTTCATATGAACTAAAAGTTCTGGTTGGAGGGTGAAAAATTCATTGGGGCATGGGAGCGGGGTTCTGACGATTTTGGGGGTCCCTGGTAGGGTATTGGGACTAGCTCCAAGTGTCGGACGAAAAAAAAACCTGGCGGATTGGTCTTAGTTGCCTCAAACGTGTTTTCTAAGTCAATTTAGTTCATTTGAACTAAAAGTTCCGGTTAGAGGATGAAAAATTCACTAGAGCATGGTAGCGGGGTTTTAACGATTTTGGGGGGTCCCTGGCAGCGTATTGGAACTCGGTTGCCTCAAACGTATGGTATTGGGACTCGCTCTTAGTGTCGGACGAAAACAAAACCAGGCGGATTGGTCTCGGTTGCCTCAAACGTGTTTTCTAGGTCAATTTACTTCATTTGAACTAAAAACGGTTGGAGGGTGAAAAATTCCCCGGGGCATGGGATTATCACAATGGTCATATCAGAGTATGCAGCGAAAATATAATGCAGTACAAATCTGATTTCATTTAATTCAGAATTCATTTGTACATGACATAGTCAAGGGAACATACTCCCCAAAATCCCCAATGAATAATATAAAGGGTATAAAATGTGGGCCCCATAAACCTGCACCTAGTCCACCCTAATTGTCTGTGAAAATTTGCATAACAAAGGAATGAGCTTAACGCGCTCAATGAGTAAAATAGTTCGTGAATATAATAATTAATAAAGCAAACTTCATAATTAAATATCTTAAATACACATCAAAGCATCATAATCAATCAATATGTATGTATGCATGACACCGTCTCGTAATGGTTTGATGAATGTACATTGCCTGAGTTCACGTACAGATGTCCTTCCTCAGGCGCAACAAGGTTCTCATTGTACGTCCCTTCTCAGGAACGATGCTCTGGATTCATGTACGGATGTCCCTCCCTAGGCGTAGCCAGGTTCTCATTGTACGTCCCTCTCCAGAGAAATATAATGAATAGCGAGCAATGCTTCTAACTATTCTTTGAATCATAAACCACATACGTCCTTAAGTGGTGATATGTATGATGCCAATGCATGAACTGGTCTAGTCTATTGATATGATCTTTTCTCAACATTTAAACTGACTTTGGCAATGTTTGGTGATCCTTATCAGGGTCAGTATCACGACGTGCAAGGTTAGGACATTCAGTATTACTTGTATAAGCTGATAGCTTTCAATAAGACCAACAAAATTAGTCTTCATTTGAGAGGTAAGACATGAGGTCTGCTTAAATACAAATCGCCTAGAGCAGCTCATTGCCTCCCGTTCACTATTTAAAGTTACTGAGGACAAGACCGATTCTCGTTGAGCCAGATTGACCACAAATTCGACATTATAACAGGGTAATACATGAATTTCAATTATACAGGCATAAGTGTGACAGTATAAACATTATACGAAATAATGTTGTGTAAATGAATGGTAGACATAATAATAAATGAATGTAAACTTTAATAAAAGTTATAAAACACGCAAACCTATGTTTCGTTCCCCACCTTCAGATAAGAACTTCTTCTTTCAGATCTGGCGCTTTCCTCCGAACAGAACTTCATCGTATCGCAACGAGAGTCTCGAACAGAGAGTCTCAAATAGACAAGAACTTAGAATGAGTGAAAAGAGGATGAAAAATCACAAGAAAAGGTGATTTGGTGTGAGAAAATGAGTAGGAAGGGGCTTCCTTATATAAAGGATTTGGCGCCTAAACGTTCGGGTAGGGTGCCCGAACTTCGGTTCCAGGGTATTACATTAGAGCAGGGTATTACATTAGAGCGGGAATTTTTCGGTTCCAGGGGCCCTGGTAGGGTATTGGGATTCACTCCAAGTGTCAGACGAAAAAAAACTTGGCTGATTGGTCCCAGTTGCCTCAAACGTGTTTCTATGTCAATTTAGTTCATTTGAACTAAAAGTTCCGGTTGGAGGGCGAAAAATTCACTAGGGCATTGGAGCGGGGTTTTGACAATTTTGGGGGTCCCTGGCAGGATATTGGGACTTGCTCCAAGTTAGGGCAAAAAAAATACCCTGCCGATTTTTCCCGGTTGCCTAAAATACGATTTCTTAGTTAATTTTGTTCATTTAAACTAAAAGTTTCGGTTAGAGGCTGAAAAATTCATTGGGGCATGAAAGCGGGGTTCCGACGGTTCTGCGAGTCCCTGGTAGGGTATTGGGAATCGCCCCAAGTGTCAGACGAAAAAAAAACCCGACGGATTGGTCCTGGTTGCCTGAAACGCGTTTTCTAAGTCGATTTAGTTCATTTGAACTAAAGTTTCGGTTGGAGGGTGAAAATTTCATCAGGGCATGAGATCGGGGTTCTGTCGGTTCCGAGGTACCGTAGCAGGGTATTGGGACTCGCTCCAAGTGTCGGACAAAAAAAATACTCAGCGGATTGGTCAAGGTTGCCTCAAACGCGTTTTTTAGCCTAATTTAGTTCATTTGAACTAAAAGTTTCGGTTGGAGGGTGAAAAATTTAGTAGGACATGGGAGCGGGGTTTCGACGGTTCAGGGGGTCCCTGGCAGGGTATTGGGACTCGCTCCAAGTGTCGGACGAAAAACATACCATGTCGATTCTTCCTGGTTTCCTAAAATGCATTTTCTAAGTCAATTTAGTTCATTTGAACTAAAAGTTTTGGTTGGAGGGTAAAAAGTTTACCGGCGCATGAAAGCGGGGTTCCGACGGTTGCAGGGGTCCCTATAGTTCTGGTTGGTGGGATAAAATTTCATCGGGGCCTGAGAACAGGGTTCTGTCGGTTCTGAGGTACCCTAGCAGGGTATTGGGACTCGCTCCAAGTGTCAGACGAAAAAAATACTCGGCGGATTGGTTGAAGTTGCCTCAAACCCGTTTTCAGAGTGGGGTTCCGATGATTTCGAGGGTACCTGGCAAGGTCTTGGGACGCACTCCAAGTGTTGGAAGAAAAAAAAAACCAGACGGATTGGTCCCGATTGCCTCAAACACGTTTTTTAAGTCGATTTAATTCATTTGAACTAAAAGTTTCGGTTGGAGGGTGAAAAACTCACTGGAGCATTAGAGCGGGGTTTCGTCGGATTTGGGGACCCTGGTAGGGTATTGGGACTTGATCCAAGTGCCGGACGAAAAAAAAATCCGGCAATTTGGTCCTGGTTACCTTAAACGCGTTTTTCAAGTCGATTTAGTTCATTTCAACTAAAAGTTCTGGTTGGAGGGTGAAAAATTCACCGGAGCATCAGAGCGGAGATTCGTCACTTTCGGGGGCCCTTGTAGCATATTAGGACTCGCTCCAAGTGTCGGACGAAAAAAAAATCTGGTGAATTGGTCCCAGTTGCCTCAAACGTGTTTTCTAAGTCAATTTAGTTCATTTAAACTAAAAGTTCCTGTTGGAGGGTGAAAAATTTACTGGGGCATGGGAGCGGGGTTCTGACGATTTCAGGGGTCCGTGGCAAGGTATTGGGACTCGCTCCAAGTGTCGGAATTAGTGTAAGTAGTCATTATAGTTATCTGCGTGAGATTCACTGCCGTCGTTATCGTTTGCTAGTTCAGGATAATGCTTGTATACCCTGAATGGAACTGTGGCCGGTGGAATCCTCAACATCATGAAACAATGGAGAGCAAATGGAGTCAGATTCATCCTCAGAAGATACCAACCTTTGCTTAACCCATGGTGGTGTAGGGCGTTGGTCGCATCGTTTAAGGGGAGGTAGGTTGAGCGGTGGGATGATTTTTCGTGTTGTTGCTCGAATACGACCGCCTGACAATTTTGGTAGAAGATTCTGCCAAGATGAGGGCACGGGATTGTTTTGGGCAAAATTGTTACTAAAAAGCCATGCGCGCTCGGCCTATAAGGATCGTTGTCTGTGTGGTGATGGAGTTGGTGATGCAAAGTAGTTGTGACTAGACTCAGATCTTGGAGGAGTTGCCACAGGTGGCCATTGCGTGTGTGCGCCACTATATCCATCGATATTATTTTCAGACATCTGCATAGTTATTCAAGTGAAACGATGTATTAAGATATTTGTAACCAAAGTTTCATCATTTTATTGATAAGTGAAATAGTACAATGTATCGCATCATTAGTTAGTACTAGAAAACAATTCAGGGTATTTCTGTTTAATTGTTGCTTCTACTTCCCATGTTGCTTCCTGTACTCCGTGGTGATCCCAGAGCACCTTCACAAGTGGTATGCTACGTCGCCTTAGTTCTTGAGTTTTTCTATCCAAAATTTTGTATCGCTCTCTCCTGATACTTATTTCCTTCCTCAACCCGAACCTCGACTAGAGGGATGATATGCGAAGGATCAGGGCGATACTTTCGAAGCATGGATACGTGAAAAATGTCATGAACCTTAGACAAGGACAATGGAAAGGACAGACGATAAGCAAGTTTGCCAATACGTTCAATGATTTGAAATGAACCGATATACCGTGGGGAGAGCTCTCCTTTGATCACAAAGCATTTGACACCTCTTGTGGGCTGAACCTTTAGAAAAACGAAATCCCTCTTATCAAATTCTAGAGGTTGCCTCCGCTTGTCAGCATAGCTCTTCTGTTTACTTTGTGCAACGCGAAGTCTTTCCTTTACTACTGTGATCCCCTCAGAAGTCTCTTGAACTAGTTTAGGGCCCAACTGCGGTCGATCTACCATATCTAACTAGCATACCGGAGATCTGCAAGGGCGACCATAGAGAGCCTCGTACGGTGCCATGCTGATACTAGTTTGGTAGCTGTTGTTGTATGCAAACTAAGCTAAATGTAAGTACTTTGAGAAGTCCTTGATGAAGCGTCTGTAATAGCCAGCCAAACCAAGAAAACTCCTAATCTGAGTAACAGTGGTAGGTTGCTTCTAGTTTAAAACGGCTTCAACCTTAGAAGGATCCACCTCAATGCCATTGCCTAAAATCACATGGCCTAGGAATTGAACTCGCTTTGCCCAAAATTCGCACTTACTCAACTTTGCATACACCTGGTGGCTTTCGTGGTCTGGAGGACTATCTTCAGATGTATCTTATGGTCTTCTACGGTTGAGGAATATATCAAGATACCGTCCACAAAAACCACCACAAATCGGTCTAATTATAATCTGAAGATACGATTCATCAAATCCATGAATGCAGCAGGCGCATTTGTTAGACCGAACGGCATGACCAAGAACTCGTAGTGACCGTATCGAGTTCTAAATGTCGTCTTGGTAATGTCCGACTCTCGGATTCGGAGTTGGTGATAACCGGATCGTAAATCAATCTCAGAGAAGTATTTGGCATCTCAAAGTTGGTCGAACAAGTCATCAATTCTGGGCAACGGGTATCTGTTCTTAATGGTGACATCATTCAGCTTGCGATAGTCGATGTAAAGTCGTAACGAACCATCCTTTTTGCGAACAAAAAGAACTGGAGCGCCCCAAGGTGATGAACTTTTTTCTGATGAAGCCATTACTCTCTAATTCCTTCAGTTGTTTGTCCAATTCGACGAGCTCGACATTTGACATTCTGTATGGCGGAATTGAGATAGACCGGTCCCAGGTATGAGATTGATTTCAAAATCGAATTCCCTAACCGGAGGTAGACCAGGAAGGTCATTTAGAAAAACTGTTGGGAATTTAAAAATATTACCGGAACATCGTGTACTTCGAGAGGGTACAGTGCTGGTGATTCATTTTCATCACCAAGGGATAAAGCTTGAAGCTGTGCCTTGAGAAGTGTAGCAGTCGAGTTGTGTATCCATTTTCTTATTCCCTGAATCTTGACAAACTTCCCCGTGGGCAAGGTTAACTGAACTTGCTTCTTCATACAATCGATCTTTGCATTCAGTGGTGCGGGCCAGTCAATGCCGAGGATGATGTCGAAGTCTTCAATGTCCATCACGAAAAGATCTACATATATTATTTGTTCTGCCATTCGAAGTTCACATCGAGAACACTGCAATTTCACGTCAGTACTAGATCCTAAGGGTGATGACATGGAGTGTGATTTATGTGGGTTCAGGATGTAACCCTAAATGTCTTACCAATGAAGACGATATAAAAGAATGCGTAGCACCCTAATCGAACAAGACATGCACGATTTTATTGAACAAGGAAAATGTACCTTCGACTACGTTGTTGTCTGGGAGGGGTTGTTGAACGATGGCAAGTGCTCTGCTTTGGTTCCGTTGCCCCTGGTTTTGCTGGTTCTGCCTAGGTTGGGCATTAGCAGCAGGTGGTGCTTGTTGGACTGGAACAACGGGAATAGGTTGCTGAAGGTGCGAACAAACATTTCTTACATGGCCCTGGTGGCCGCAGTAGTAACACGTCGACCTCTGATACTGATGGTTCTGTTGGCCAAGATCGACAAGGCTTGTCAAATGTCAGGTCAAAGGCCATTATAGAATTTCTCGGTCTTATCTTGCTCGGTTGAGATGGTGGACCGATAATTCTTTAAACTTGCCAGCGTACTCCCTGACTGTCATGCCGCCTTGGTATAGTTTGGCAAACTCTTGGCCTTTTTGCCTTTTTATAACGCCGGGGAAGTACTCATCAATAAACAGTGACTTGAACTGTTGCCAAGTCATGTCTGTAGTGGTGACCCTTTGGTCCTCCTTTACTGTTATCCACCATGTATTTGCTCCACCAATAAGTTGGTAGGTTGCAAGTGGAATCTTTCGAGCCTCATCGACTCCCATTGCATCGGAGCCTTCTTTGACTAATCCAGCCATTTCTGCCCCTCTTCAGCATCAATGGTGCCAGCAAAAGTAAGAGGATTCGTCGATTTTGGGGGCCCTTGTAGGGTATTGGGACTCGTTCCAAGTGTCGGACGAATAAAAAACCTGGAGGATTGGTCCCAGTTGCCTCAAACGTATTTTCTAAGTCAATTTAGTTCATTTGAACTAAAAGTTACGGTTGGAGGATGAAAAATTCACTGGGGCATAGGAGTGGGGTTCTGACGATTTTGGGGTTCCCTAGCAGGGTATTGGGTTTCTCTAAAAATGTCGGACGATAAAAATACCCGACGGATTAGTCCTGGTTGCCTCAAACGGGTTTCCTAGTTCAATTTATTTCATTTGAACTAAAAGTTTCAATTGGAGGGTGAAAATTTTACCAAGGCATTAAAGCGGGGATTCGTCGGTTTCTGTGAGGCCCCGGAAATTATTTCATCTAGCCCATTGCCCAATTATATTTTGCCCAAACTCTGTGTTTGCCTTGATATGTTTAGTGTTTGTTTAATGTTTGTATAGTTGATGCTTGATAATGTATATAAATATGTGCATTATAATTTGTATATGGGTCATGTTAAATTAAAGTATAATGCATATGTTATTATTTATGCATGGGCCCATTAAACAATGAATTGATATGGGTTAGGATTGATTGAATAAAAGGATAAATGAGAATAAAATATTTGGTGTATTAGATGGATTGGACATTTAAAATAAATGGAAGCATGAGATTGGTTAAAGTACATGTGGTTGGTATAGGTAGTATGAGACCAACGCATGTCAAGTTGGTGCATGAGAATGGACAAGTGTCTCATGCCCCATTTCTTTTCTCCAACACATGTCAAGTTGGTGCATGAGAATGGACAAGTGTCCCATGCCCCATTTCTCTTCTCCAATACATGTCAAGTTGGTGCATGAAAATGAACAAGTGTCCCATGCCCCATTTCTCCTCTCCAACACATGTCAATGAACAACCATTCTATTATTTTTTATTAATAGAATGGTTTATGAATAAGAACTATGCATTAGAGGCCTAAGTCATGTGATTTGAGTTGAATGATGGGATTAGATGGGATTTAGGCCTATTGTCTATATGTGGGCTGATTTTGGGTTGATGTGTAATGTCTATGTGATTGAGCATACAAATTGATGTATGGTAGGATATTGATGAATGTTTCAGGATCTTGATTGGGTTGATTCGGTTTGGTGGCCGTGTGTGGTTAGATACTCTAGCGAGGCTTGGTTGTGAGTAGACTTCATTTATGATTATATCTTTTATGTCATCATATCACTTATATATATTGTATGTTGAAAGCATGAATGTGTCCTAATGTTTTAAATGATGCATTGATTTGAGAAAACCTTATGACTTTGGTTGGGCCCATCTATCTGGCTAATAGGGGGACTTAACCTTGTCATAGGAGGGTTTTAAAAAGAAAATATTTGGGGATGAGAATGGTACGGTGAAATAGACGTGCACTAGTAACCCCAAATTAACATGATTGGGGATGAGAACGGTACGGTGAAATAGACGTGCACTAGTAACCCCAATGCATGTGGAATGTGGATCCAAATTGATAAGATTTTACTTGCATAGAACTTATTATAAATGCTTGATATCTATATGTTATGAGCTTTTAATCATGCTACACATTGACATGCATACATGATGTTTATTGATGAGTATTGATAGCATATTTGAATTCTATTCACTGGGCACCGTTGGCTCACCCTCATTTTCCTCTTTTAGGTCCTTCTATCCTGAATAAGGTCAAAGGAGTAGTCATATCTTGAGGGCCTTGCCGGCGAGAGAATCCAAGGCCTCGATGTGAGTTAAGAGGTATTTTGATTGAACTGTGTTTTAAATTATGATGTATTATATTTTGGACTATGTAATTATAACACTTACCACATTGTAGTATGGGTGAGTTGGGACTCGTTAGATAGACCACGTGGACACATGAAGATTTTATTTATGGTTCATTTTTATGGAGTATCTCTTGTCTTGGATGATTAATACAGTTCGTAGTTTTGTTTAGTGCCTGTTTATATTATGTCGTTGTTTGGGATAAGGCTCGCAGGGTCTCAACCCCCTCACGAGGGTTGAGGACTAGTTTGAGATGCCTACGTCGGGCGTCCCGCCCCGGCATTCCGCACGCCATTCCTAGCGGGGTTGGTGGTCTAGGGTGCGGGGTCGCCACAGTTTCGGTGGCCCTGGTAGGGTATTGGGACTCGCTCCAAGTGTCGGATGAAAACAAAACCAGGTGGATTGGTCTCGGTTGCCTTAAACGTGTTTTATAGGCCAATTTACTTCATTTGAACTAAAAGTTTCGGTTGGAGGGTGAAAAATTCACCGGGCATGGGAGCGAGCTTCCGACAGTTCAAGGGGTCCCTGACAGGGTATTGGGACTCGCTCCAACTGTTGAAAAAAAAATCGAGGCAGATTCGTCTCGATTGCATCAAACCAGTTTTCTAAGTCAATTTAGTTTATTTGAACTAAAAGTTCCGGTTGGAGGGTGAAAAATTCACCGGGGCATGAGAACGGGGTTCCGACGGTTCGTGAGGTTTCGTCGGTTCTGGGGTCCCTAGCAGGGTATTGGGACTTGCTCCAAGTGCCGGACAAAAAAAAAAACCCAGCGGATTGGTCTCGGTTGCCTTAAACTCATTTTTTAAGTCGATGTAGTTCATTTGAACTAAAAGTTTTGGTTGGAGGGTGAAAAATTCACCAAGGCATTAGTGTCACACCTCGCCCGAACGTGCCTAAATTCGCGATAGACTCACGGAAGGGGCGCGCATTTGAAATTATCACAATGGTCATATCAGAGTATGCAGTGGAAATATAATACAGTACAAATCTGATTTCATTTAATTCAGAATTCATTTGTACATGACATAGTCAAGGGAACATACTTCCCAAAATCCCCAATAAATAATATAAAGGGTACAATACTTCCCAAAATCCCCAAAATCCCTAATTTCTTGTGAAAATTTGGATAACAAAGGAATGAGCTTAACGCGCTCAGTGGGTAAAATAGTTCGTGAATATAACAATTAATAAAGCAAGCTTCATAATTAAATATCTTAAATACACATCAAAGCATCGTAATCAATCAATATGTATGTATGCATGTCACCGTCTCGTAATGGTTTGATGAACGTATATCGCCTGAGTTCATGTACAGATGTCTTTCCCCAGGTGTAGCCAGGTTCTCATTGTACGTCCCTCTTCAGGAATGATGCTCTGGATTCACGTACGGATGTCCCTCCCTAGGCGTAGCGGGGTTCTCATTCTACGTCTCTCTCCAGAGAAATATAATGAATAGCGAGCAATGCTCCTAACTATTCTATGAATCATAAAACCACATACGGCCTTAAGTGGTGATATGTATAATGCCAATGCATGAACTGGTCTAGTCTACTGGTCTGATCTTTTCTTGATATTTAGACTGACTTTGGCAACGTCTGGTGATCCTTATCAGGGTCAGTATCACGACGTGCAAGATTAGGACATTCAGTATTACTTGTATAAGCTGATAGCTTTCAATAAGACCAACCAAATCAATCTTCAGTTGAGAGGTAAGACACGAGGTCTGCTTAAATACAAATTGCCTAAAGCAGCTCGTTGCCACCCGTTCACTATTTAAAGTTACTGAGGACAAGACCGAGTCTGGTTGAGCCAAATTTACCACAAATTCGGTATTATAGCTGCTTAATACATGAATTTCAATTGTATAGGCATAAGTGTGACAGTATAAACATTATACAAAATAATGTTGTGTAAATGAATGGTACACATAATAATAAATGAATGGTAGACATAATAATAAATGAATGTAAACTTTAATAAAAGTTATAAAACACGCAAACCTATGTTTCGTTCCCCACCTTCAGATAAGAACTTCTTCTTTCAGATCTCGCGCTTTCCTCCGAACAGAACTTCGTCATATCGCAACAAGAGTCTAGAACAGAGAGTCTCAAATAGACAAGAACTCAGAATGAGTGAAAAGAGAAAAAATCACAAGAAAATGTGATTTGGTGTGAGAAAATGAGGAGGAGGGGGTTCCTTATATAGAGGATTTGGCGCCTAAACGTTCAGGCGTGTGCCCGAACTTCGGTTCCAGGGTATTACATTAGAGCGGGGATTTTTTTTCTTTTTTTTTTGTGAAATGCAGGGTATTACATTAGAGCGGGAATTTTTCGGTTCCAGGGGCCCTGGTAGGGTATTGGGATTCACTCCAAGTGTCGGACGAAAAAAAAAACTGGCTTATTGGTCCTAGTTGCCTCAAACGGTTTTCTAACTCAATTTAGTTCATTTGAACTAAAAGTTTCGGTTGGAGGGTGAAAAATTCACTAGGGCATGGGAGCGGGGTTCTGATGATTTCGGGGGTCCCTGGCTGGGTATTGGGACTCGCTCCAAGTTAGGGCGAAAAAAATACCCGGCCGATTCTTCCTGGTTGCCTAAAACGTGTTTTCTTAGTCAATTTAGTTCATTTGAACTAAAAGTTCCGGTTAGAGGGTGAAAAATTCACCGGGGCATGAAAGCGGGGTTCTGACGGTTCTGCGGGTCCTTGGTAGGGTATTAGGCCTCGCCCCAAGTGTCAGACGAAAAAAAAACTCGGCAGATTGGTCCTGGTTGCCTGAAACGCGTTTTTTAAGTCGATTTAGTTCATTTGAACTAAAGTTTCAATTGGAGGGTGAAAATTTCATCGGGGTATGAGATCGGGGTTCTATCGGTTCCGAGGTACCGTAGTAGGGTATTGGGACTCGCTCCAAGTGTCGGACGAAAAAAATACTCAGTGGATTGGTCAAGGTTGCCTCAAACGCGTTTTCTAACCCAATTTAGTTCATTTGAACTAAAAGTTTCGGTTGGATGGTGAAAAATTCACTAGGACATGGGAGCGGGGTTCCGACTGTTCAAGGGGTCTCTGGCAGGGTATTGGGACTCGCTCCAAGTGTCGGACGAAAACATACCCGGTCGATTATTCCTGGTTGCCTAAAATGCATTTTCTGAGTCAATTTAGTTCATTTGAACTAAAAGTTTCGGTTGGAGGGTGAAAAGTTTACCAGCGCATGAAAGTGGGGTTCCGACGGTTGCAGGGATCCCTGGCAGGGTATTGGGAATCGCCCCAATTGTCAGACGAAAAAAAAAACCCGGCGGATTGGTCCTGGTTGCCTCAAACGTTTTTTCTAAGTCGATTTAGTTCATTTAAACTATAGTTCCGGTTAGTGGGATAAAATTTCATCAGGGCATTAGAGCGGGGTTCTGTCGGTTCTGAGGTACCCTAGTAGGGTATTGAGACTCGCTCCAAGTGTCAGACAAAAAAAATACTCGGCGGATTGGTCAAAGCTGCCTCAAACTCATTTTCAGAGTCAATTTAGTTCTTTTATACTAAAAGTTCCGGTTGGAGGGTGACAAATTCACCGGGGAATGAGAGTGGGGTTCCGACGATTTCGAGGGTCCCTGGCAGGGTCTTGGGACGCACTCCAAGTGTCGGACGAAAAAAAAACCTGACGGATTGGTCATGGTTGCCTCAAACACGTTTTTTAAGTCGATATAGTTCATTTGAACTAAAAGTTTCAGTTGGAGGGTGAAAAACTCACCGGAGCATTAGAGCAGGGTTTCGTTGGTTTTCGGGTCCCTGGCAAGGTATTGGGACTTGCTCCAAGTGCCGGACAATAAAAAAACCCGGCAATTTCGTCCTGCTTGCCTTAAACGCGTTTTTCAAGTTGATTTAGTTCATTTCAACTAAAAGTTCCGGTTGGAGGGTGAAAAATTCACCGGAGCATCAGAGCGGGGATTCGTAAGTTCCGGGGGCCCTTCAAGGGTATTAGGACTCGCTTCAAGTGTCGGACGAAAGAAAAACCCGGCGGATTGGTCCCAGTTGCCTCAAACGTGTTTTCTAAGTCAATTTAGTTCACTTGAACAAAAAGTTCCTGTTGGAGGGTGAAAAATTTACTGGGGCATGGGAGCGGGGTTCTAACGATTTCCGCAGGGTATTGGGACTCACTCCAAGTGTCGGACGAAAAAAATACCTGGCAGATTGGTCCTGGTTGCCTCAAACGGGTTTCCTGGGTCAATTTATTTCATTTGAACTAAAAGTTTTGGTTGGAGGGTAAAAAATTCACCAGGGCATTAGAGTAAGGATTCGACTATTTCGAGGGCCCTGGTAGGGTATTAGGACTTGCTCAAAGTGTCGGACGAAAAAAAAACCTGGCGGATTGATCCCAGTTGCCTCAAACGCAATTTTTAAGTCGATTTAGTTCATTTGAACTAAAAGTTTCGGTTGGAGGGTGAAAAATTCACCGGAACATTAGAGTGGGGTTTCGTCGGTTCTGGGGTCCCTGGCAGGGTATTGGCACTAGCTCCAAGTGCCGGAAGAAAAAAAAAACCTTGTGGATTGGTCTCGATTGCCTTAAAAGCATTTTTTAAGTCGATTTAGTTCATTTGAACTAAAGTTTCGGTTGGAAGGTGAAAATTTCATTGGGGCATGAGAGCGAGGTTCTGTCGGTTCCGAGGTACCTTAGCAGGGTATTGGGACTCGCTCCAAGTGCCGAACGAAAAAAATACTCAGCGGATTGGTCAAGGTTGCCTCAAACGCGTTTCCTGGGTCAATTTATTTCATTTGAACTAAAAGTTTCGGTTGGCGGGTGAAAAATTCACTAGGACATGGGAGCGGGGTTCCGACGGTTCAAGGGTCCCTTGCAGGATATTGGGACTCGCCCGAAATGTCGGATGAGAAAAATACCCGGCCGATTCTTCTCGGTTGCCTAAAATGTGTTTTCTAAGTCAATTTAGTTCATTTGAAATAAAAGTTCAGGTTGGAGGGTGAAAAATTCACCGGGGAATGAAAGCGGGTTTCCGACGGTTACGGGTGTCCGTGGCAGGGTAATGGGACTCGCCCCAAGTGTCAGACAAAAAAAAAACCCAGCGGATTGGTCTTTGTTGCCTCAAACCCGTTTTCTAAGTCGATTTAGTTTTTTTGAATTAAATTTTGGTTCGAAGGTGAAAATTTCATTGGGGCATTAGAGCAGGGTTCTGTCGGTTCCGAGGTACCCTAGCTAGGTATTGGGACTCGCTCCAAGTGTCGAATGACAAAAATACTCAGCGAATTGGTGAAGGTTGGCTGAAGCACGTTTTCTAACCTAATTTAGTTCATTTGAACTAAAAGTTTCTGTTGGAGGGTGAAAAATTCACTAGGACATGGGAGAGGGGTTCCAACGGTTCAAGGAGTCCCTGACAGGGTATTGGGACTCGCTCCAAGTTTCGGACAAAAAAAATACCCGGTCGATTCTTCCTTGTTGCCTAAAATGCGTTTTCTAAGTCAATTTAGTTTATTTGAACTAAAAGTTTCGGTTGGAGGGTGAAAAATTTACGGGCATTAGAGCAGGGATTCGACAGTTCCGGGGGCCTTGGTAGGGTATTAGGACTCTCTCAAAGTGTCAGACGAAAAAAAAACCTGGCGGATTGGTCCCAGTTGCCTCAAACGCATTTTTTAAGTCGATTTAGTTCATTTGAACTAAAAATTTCGGTTGGAGGGTAAAAAATTCACTGGAACATTAGAGTGGGGTTTCGTCGATTCTGGGGTCCCTTACAGGGTATTGGCACTTGCTCAAACTATCGGACGAAAAAAAAAACCTGGCGGATTGGTCCCGGTTGCCTTAAACGTGTTTTTTAAGTCGATTTAGTTCATTTCAACTAAAGTTTCGGTTGGAAGGTGAAAATTTCATTGTCGTATGAGAGAGGGGTTCTGTCGGTTCTGAGGTACCCTAGCAGGGTATTGGGATTCGCTCCAAGTGTCGAACGAAAAAAATACTCAGCAGATTGGTCAAGGTTGCCTCAAACGCGTTTCCTGGGTCAATTTATTTCACTTGAACTAAAAGTTTCAGACGAAAATAATACCCGGCCGATTCTTCCTGGTTGCCTAAAATGTGTTTTTTGAGTCAATTTAGTTCATTTGAACTAAAAGTTCCAGTTAGAGGGTGAAAAATTCACCGGGGAATAAAAGCGTGGTTTCGACGGTTCCAGGGGTCCCTAGTAGGGTAATGGGACTCGCCCCAAGTGTCAGACGAAAAAAAAACCCGGCGGATTTGTTTTGGTTATCTCAAACGTGTTTTCTAAGTCGATTTAGTTCATTTGAATTAAAGTTTCGGTTGGAAGGTGAGAATTTCATTGGGGCATGAGAGCAGGGTTCTGCCGGTTCCGAGGTACCCTGGCAGGGTGTTAGGACTCGCTCCAAATGTCGAACGAAAACAATACTCAGCGGATTGGTCAAGGTTGCCTCAAACGCGTTTTCTAACCTAATTTAGTTCATTTGAACTAAAAGTTTCGGTTGGAGGGTGAAAAATTCACTAGGACATGGGAGCGGGGTTCCAATGGTTAAGGGGGTCCCTGGCAGGGTATTGGGACTCGCTCCAAGTGTCAGACGAAAAAAATACCCGGCCGATTCTTCTTGGTTGCCTAAAATGTGTTTTCTGAGTCAATTTAGTTCATTTGAACTAAAAGTTTCGGTTGGAGGGTAAAAAATTTACTGGCGCATGAAAGCGGGGTTTCGATGGTTTTAGGGGTCCCTGGCAGGGTATTGGGGCTCGGCCCCTTTGTCAGACGAAAAACAAAACCCGGCGGATTGGTCCTTGTTGCCTCAAACGCATTTTCTAAGTTGATTTAGTTCATTTGAACTAAAGTTCCGGTTGGAGGGTGAAAATTTCATCAGGGCATTAGAGCGGGGTTTTGTCTGTTCCGAGGTACCCTAGCAGGGTATTGGGATTCGATCCAAGTATCGGACGAAAAAAATACCCTACGGATTGGTCCAAGTTGCCTCAAACCCATTTTCAGAGTCAATTTAGTTCTTTTATAATAAAAGTTTCGGTTAGAGGGTGAAAAATTCACCGGGGAATGAGAGTAGAGTTTCGACGATTTTGAGGGTCCCTGGCAGGGTCTTGGGACTCGCTCCAACTGTCGGACGAAAAAAAAACTAGGCGGATTGGTCCCGGTTGCCTCAAACGCATTTTTTAAGTCGATTTAGTTCATTCGAACTAAAAGTTTCGGTTGGAGGGTGAAAAACTCACAGGAGCATTAGAGCGGGGTTTCTTCGGTTTTGGGGTCCCAAGCAGGGTATTGGGTCTTGCTCCAAGTGCCGGACGAAAAAAAAACTTGGCGGATCGGTCCCAGTTGCCTTAAACGCGTTTTTCAAGTCGATTTAGTTCATTTGAACTAAAAGTTCTGGTTGGAGGGTGAAAAATTCACCGGAACATCAGAGCAGGGATTCGTCGGTTTCGAGGGCCCTTGTAGGGTATTGGGACTCTCTCCAAGTGTCGGACGAAAAAAAACCTGGCGGATTGGTCCTGGTTGCCTCAAACGGGTTTCTTGGGTCAATTTATTTTATTTGAACTAAAAGTTTCGGTTGGAGGGTGAAAAATTCACCAGAGGATTAGAGCGGGGATTCGACAGTTCTTGGGTCCCTGGTAAGGTATTGGGACTCTCTCCAAGTGTTGGACGAAAGAAAAACCTGGCGGATTGGTCCCAGTTGCCTCAAACGTGTTTTCTAAGTCAATTTAGTTCATTTGAACAAAAAGTTCTGGTTGGAAGGTGAAAAATTAACTAGGGCATGAGAGCGGGGTTCTAACGATTTCGGGGGTCCCTAGCAGGGTATTGGGACTCGCTCCAAGTGTCGGACGAAAAAAATACCCAACGAATTGGTCCTGGTTGCCTTAAACGGGTTTCCTTGGTCAATTTATTTCATTTGAACTAAAAGTTTCGGTTGGAGGGTGAAAAATTCACCCGGGCATTAGAGCGGGGATTCGACGGTTATGAGGGCCCTGGTAGGGTATTGGGACTCTCTCCAAGTGTCGGACGAAAAAAGAACCTGGCGGATTGGTCCCAGTTGCCTCAAACGTGTTTTCTAAGTCAATTTAGTTCATTTGAACAAAAAGTTTCGGTTGGAGGGCGAAATATTTACTGGGCATGAGAGCAGGGTTAGGACGATTTTGGGGGTCCCTGGCAGGGTATTGGGACTCGCTCCAAGTGTAATACATGAACTCTAATTATAAAGGCATAAGTATGACAGTATGAACATTATACGCAATAATGCAGTGTAAATGAATAGTAAACATAATGATAAATGAATGTAAACTTTAATAAAAGTTATAAGACACGCAAACCTATGTTTCGTTCCCCACCTTCAGATAAAAAATCCTTTGGAGACTAGCGCCTTCCCCCGGGGCAGAACCGCGTTGCACCGAAGAGAGAGTCTTAGAAAAAGAGTTCTAAAAGAAAAGACAAAAACTCAAAATGAGTAAAAAAGAGAAGAAAAATCACAAGGAGAAGTGATTTTGGTGTGAGAATTGAGGAGGAGGAGGAGTTCTTTATATAGAAAAGAATGGCGCCCGAACGTTCAGGCAGGTTGCCCGAACATACGGGCCCGTACCTTCAGGCAGGTGCCCGAACGAATTTTTTTTTTTTTATTTCGCCCACAAAATCAGTCTAAGTAGTCATTATAGTTATCTGCGTGAGATTCACTGTCGTCGTCATCATTTGCTAGTTCAGGATAATGCTTGTATGGTCCCTGAATGGAATTGTGGTTGATGGAATCCTCAACATCATGAAACAATGGAGAGCAAACGGAGTCGGATTCGTCCTCAGAAGATTCCAACCTTTGCTTAACAGATGGTGGTGTAGTGCTCTGGTCGCGTCGTTTAAGGGGAGGTAGGTTGAGCGGTGGGATGTTTTTTCGTGCTGTTGCTCGAATACGGCCGCCTGGCAATTTTGGTAGAAGATTCTGCGAAGATGAGGGCACGGGATTGTTTTGGGTAAAATTGTTATGAAAAAGCCATGCGCGCTATGGTGATAAGGATCGTTGTCTGTGTGGTGATGGAGTTGGTGATGTAAAGTAGTTGTGACTAGACTCAGATCCTGGAGGAGTCGCCATAGGTGGCCAAGGAGGCCATTGCGTGTGTGCGTCACTATATCCATCGATATTATTTTCAGATATCTGCATAGTTATTCAAGTGAAACGATGTATTAAGATATTTGTAACCAAAGTTTCATCATTTTATTTATAAGTGACATCTGTTTAATTGTTGCTTCTAGTTCCCATGTTGCTTCCTCTACTCCGTGGTGATCCCAGAGCACCTTCACAAGTCGTATGCTACGTCGCCTTAGTTCTTGAGGTTTTCTATCCAAAATCTGTATCGCTCTCTCGTGATACTTATTTCCTTCCTCATCCCGAACCTCGACTAAAGGGATGATATGCGAAGGGTGAGGGCGATACTTTCAAAGCATGGATAGTGAAAAATCAAGAAAACTTCTAATCTGAGTAACAATGGTAGGTTGCTTCCAGTTTAAAATTGCTTCAACCTTATAAGGATCCACCTCAATGCCATTGCCTAAAACCACGTGGCCTAGGAATTGAACTCGCTTCGCCCAAAATTCACACTTACTCAACTTTGCATACAACTGGTGGATTTTCAAGGTCTGGAGGACTATCTTCAGATGTATCTTATGGTCTTCTTCGGTTGGGGAATATATCAAGATATCGTCCACAAATCGATCTAAATATAACCTGAAGATGCAGCTCGTCAAATCCATGAATGCAGCAGGTGCATTTGTTAGACCGAACGGCATGACCAAGAACTCGTAATGACCGTATGGAGTTCTAAATGCCGTCTTGGTAATATCCGACTCTCGGATCCGGAGTTGGAGATAATCGGATCGTAAATCAATCTTAGAGAAGTATTTGGCATCTGTAAGTTGGTCGAACAAATCATCGATCCTGGGCAACGGGTATCTATTCTTAATGGTGACGTTATTCAGCTAGCGATAGTCGATGCAAAGTCGTAATGAACCATCCTTTTTGCGAACAAATAGAACTGGAGCGCCCCAGGGTGATGAACTTTTTCTGATGAAGCATTACTCTCTAATTCCTTCAGTTGTTTGTCCAATTTGAGTAGCTCGACATTTGACATTCTGTATGGTGGAATTGAGATTGTCCCGGTCCCAGGTATGAGATTGATTTCAAAATCGAATTCCCTAACCGGAGGGAGACCAGGAAGGTCATTTAGAAAAACTGTTGGGAATTCAGATATTACCGGGAGATCGTGTACTTCGAGAGGGTACAGTGTTGGTGATTCATTTTCATCACCAAGGGATAGAACTCGAAGCTGTGCCTTGAGAAGTGCAGCAGTTGAGTTTTGTATCCATTCCCTTGTTCCTTGAATCTTGACAAAGTCCACCGTGGGCAAGGTTACCTGAACTTTCTTCTTCATACAATCGATCTTTGCATTCAGTGGTGCGAGCCAGTCCATGCCGAGGATGATGTCGAAGTCTTCAATGTCCATCACAAAAAGATTTGCATATATTATTTGTTCTGTCATTCGATGTTCACATCGAGAACACTGAAATTTCACGTCAGTACTAGATCCTAAGGGTGATGTGACATGGAGTGTGGGTTCAGGATGCAACTCTAAATGTCTTACCAATGTAGATGATATAAAAGAATGCGTAGCACTCGAATCGAACAAGACATGCACCATTGTATTGAACAAGAGAAATGTACCTTCGACTACGTTGTTGTCTGGGAGGGGTTGTTGAGCGATGGAAAATGCTCTGCCCTGGTTCCGTCACCCCTGGTTCTGCTTAGGTTGGGCATGAGCAGCAAGTGGTGCTTGTTGGACTAGAAGAACAGGAATAGGTTTCTGAAAATTCGGACGGGCATTTCTTACATGGCCCTGCTGGCCACAGTTGTAACCCGTCAGCCTCTGCTGCTGACGGTTCTGTTGGCCATGTCGATTGTGGTGCTGACCACCACCTCAGCCATTGTCGTTATGACGGCCACCCCTGCTATTATGGCCTCTGCGGGCATGATTGTGAAAACCCTGCTGGCCAGGGTTAGATGGTTCAGCCGCAGGTGTCGTGGTCTCATTCTTCTTAACAGGGGCTGGGAGGGTTGGGTTTTGATTATAGTAGGGCTTCTTCTTGTTGCCCTGTTGGGAAAATGTTGCAGGCCGTTTTCCCCTATTCAGTCGTTGCTCCTGCACAATCTTCTCCTTCTCAAAGCTCATGGCCTTGTCAACGACCTCCCTGTAAATCTTAAGATCCAAGATCGACAAGGCTTGTCAAATGTCAAGACAAAGGCCGTTGTAGAAGCTTTCTCGGTCTTATCTTGCTCCGTTGAGATGGTGAAAAAAGAGTAGACCGATAATTCTTTAAACTTCCCTATGTACTCCCTGACTGTCATGCCGCCTTGGTATAGTTTGGCGAACTCCTGGGGCTTCTGTCTCTTCACAGTGCAGGGGAAGTACTCACCAATAAATAGTGACTCGAACTATTGCCAAGTCATGTCCGTAGTGTTGGCCTTGGGTTCTCCTTTACTGTTATCCACCATGTATTTGCTCCACCAATAAGTTAGTAAGTCGTAAGTGGAATCTTTCGAGCCTCACCGACTCCCATTGCATCGAGAGCCTTCTTTGACTCATCCAACCATTTCTGCAGTCTTCAGCATTAATGGTGCCAGCAAAAGTAAGAGGTTGTAGCCCCTTGTACTTCGTAATCTGGTCGGTTTGAGTGTCCGACCCAAATCTCTCAGGTGCCTGAACAGTGACAACCTGATTGGTCGTGGTTTCACGAACGACAGTCTGGACAGTTACTTTCATCGCATCGATAAATTCAGCAAAAAAGACTTTCATACTCGAAGGCATGGCAAAGGGTGTGGGTTGGGGTGGCACTGCCTGCCCAGACTTAGTGGCAATGTCAGGTGTAGCCTGTGCTGTCGTCGGAGGCGGCGGTTCCTTGTTCTGAATCTCAGGAGGTGCCTCCTCGGCTAGACGGACAGTACGTGGCCTTCCTCTCTTCCTGGTTTGCATTTTCTCATTGGCAAGAAGAAAATAATACCATGATTTAGGAACTGTAGCCAAGTATAATGTTATGGTATTCTTAGCAACAATTTCGAGAGTACTGCAATAAAAACCATCAATTTTTCTAAATATAGTGTAAGGTTTTTGTTGAGGAATCAAAGAATCTTATGTGCCTCGTATGTTTTGCCATGGTGTAAAAACAAGCTTAGAATTTTTATATAATAAGTATAAAACTTTGCAAGTATTTCAAATGTTTTGGTTCTGATTTTTTGTGAACATACATATATATTTCATTGAAAATCCATACGAGTCATAAAAATTCTAAGATTTTCCTCGGTAAGTATCCTGATCTAACGTTCCATCGCAATCTTATGTATTTAAACTCTTTCGCTTAGTCTCTTCGATTATTATCCAAATTCGTGTGTCCCATACCACATGAATTTGGTAATAAGGGTGTCAACCAAGTTAAGTTGTATGAACACGGTCTCTATAAAACATCGGCTAAATAGTAGTTTACTAATAGTATCGTCTAAATTTACTCGTCCCATACCGTATAAACTTAGTGATAATGTTACTAATGCAACTTTCTCCAATTGTTTCTTTTCACACAAAATCGTGGGTTTTCTTACTTTCATATTTTATTTAGTATCCTCCAATTTTGTTGTGGCCCATACCACTCCAAAGTTAGTGATACAAAAGAAAGAATGGTTGTAAGTCGGCCCACCAAATATAGTCTTAAACAAAACATCTCATTCATATATAAAATAAATTTTTACAATGCCAGTGACCATTCCTGATTTTCCTGCCTACTACGGCTCCTTCTAGACCTCCTGCTTACAAAAAGACTGCTAGAAGAAGGTTGAGAATTTTCTCGTTGTTCTTCGACATTTTGCATACGTGTTAACAAAGTGTTTTGAGTCTCCTCTATTCGAGCAATGCTAGCTACGATCACATTTAACTGCTCGAACTGGTTAATTGATTGCCCCATCGATGGTTGATGGGTTGACAGTCCCATAGATGGAGGGTAGGTCGTAGGCATTGGTGGAAAGTATTGGCCATACGATTGACTCATAGGTGTGGGGTACTATTGTTTACTGTACGGGGATTCCCTAACTGAAACTCCTTGGACATTTGGATATGTTTGGGTTAAAAAGTCTTTAAAAAATGGGCTCATTGGGATGTTCTGTCTTCTAAGATTTGGTGCCACAAAATTTTGTTGTTGTTGGTTCACATGAACTTGTGGAACTGGCCGATATGGTACTTCAGGAGTTGGAAACCTTTGGTACATAGTATTGCCTTGAGTTGGCATGTTCCAGGAAGGTGGATTTGCTGAAACTTCTTGTCTATCCTGATTTGGTTGAGGTTGATTTAGGTTGGCAAATAAATCTTCCTTAGAGAACAGGTGCTCGGTTGGATCATTATTCGACGCTGGGTCTGACGTAGGGTTTTGGTTTGGCTCGTTATTTGGTACCTCCCTAACAGGGATCTTGCGTCGACTTTTTAGGTAACAACGTCCATTTTTTTCACTAATTCTTTCGCCATTTCCTCCAAAAGTCACGCCGAATACTTCCTCGTCAGTTGCCTCTCCACTTGTGACAAATGTCTTGAAGATAGAGGCTGTTGTAACCTCCTCAGTGATCTGCTTCGAAGACTCATCAAAAGTGTTGATGTTTGCCTCGTATAGCATCCTCTTGATCAAGACTCCGTAGCCGAGGAGTTCCTTTCTTAAAGGGTTTTGAATCACCCGTAACATCTGTTGGATGATGATGTGAGGTAGTGAGACCCTAATTTTCTTCTCTATACAGTATAGCACAAGAAGTTGAGCCCTTGACATAGCACCTCTAGTCACCTTTATCGGCAAGATGTTGCCAAATACGATCTTTCCAAGGCAGCCAAGAGATGGTTTATGGAGATTGTTTAGGAGGTGGGCATACGTCGATTGGGTGTACGGGTTTTTGACGAACGAATTAAACAACTATTCGTTGGACTCCACGATCTCTGCAACTGTCTGGGGTTCATGTGGATCAATGATTTTATCTTCAATCGGAATCTCCATATGTCGCGCAATAACTTCGACGTTGATAGAAATCTTTGTTCCCTTGACCGTTGTCTCCAAAACCGGGTTGATCTCATCTTCTTGAAGTCCTATGCAATACATGGCTTCGTAGAAGGATTTGATCAAGTTGTAAGAGATGTGACCCTCAACTTTTGTTATGTTTAACCACCCCAGTATTGCGAGTCTTTCGTGAAGGATCAGACGGAGGCGGAGATCTCTATTGTCTATACTCCTCATAGTCATAATGTCCCTTTTGTATATTTCCTTGAGTCTAGTGGAAATTGGTTCCCTACTACCAGAAGTCGTTCCTTCACTTGAGGCCATTATTTTCTGAAAGGAAAATAAACTTGTAAAAGGCACAAAATATATTCCTAACATTTTAAGATTTATGTTTTGTCCTTTAGACAATATTTTCTATTTTTCTCTTGATGTTTATGCTATCATTTAATCCAAATTTTCCATTAGCAATATGATATATATATCTCTTATATACATAGATATATAAATATATATATTTAATCATAACTATATATATAGCTTTCACAAATCATAACTATATATATATTTGAATCTAAACTATGTAGTTTTCTAGATATATATTTAATATACATCTCAACTATATATAATTCATATATATATAGTTCTAAAGATATATATATCTAATAAGAATTTTCTTTCCCTAATTTGGTGGACTTGGGCAGGCCGTGGACCATATTCTCTGATACCATTAAATGTCACACCCCGCCCGGACGCGCCTAAACCGGCGGGACACTCACGGACGGGGAGCGAATTCATTATAACGATAACTGAGTGCGCAGAAACATGATTGAGTACAAGTCTGATTTCATTAATTCCAGAATATATTTGTACATGAAATAGTTAAGAGAACATTCTCCCAAAATCCCCAATGAATAGTATAAAGGTACAAAATGTGGGCCCAAAAACCTACACCCAGTCCACCCTAATCTCCTGTGAAAAATTGGATAACAACGGGGTGAGCTACACGCTCAGTGGGTAAAATAGTTCGTGGATATAACAATTAATAAAGCAAACTTCATAATCAAATATCTTAAATACACATCAGAGCATCATAATCAATTCAATATGTATGTATGCATGACACCGTCTCGTATTGGTTTGATGATTGTACATCGCCTGAGTTCACGTACAGATGTCCCTCCCCCGGAGTAGCCAGGTTCTCATTGTACGTCCCTCCTCAGGAACGACGCTCTGGATTCACGTACAGATGTCCCTCCCCAAGAGTAGCCAGGTTCTCATTGTATATCCCTCTCCAGATAAATATAATGAATAGCGAGCATTGCTTCTAACTATTTTATGAATCATAAACCACATACGTCCCTAGGTGGTGCTATGTATGATGCCAATGCATGAACTGGTTCGGTCTTTACTTAACATTTAAACAGGATTTGGCAACATCTAGTGATCCTTATCAGGGTCGGTATCATTACGTGCAAGGTTAGGACATTCAGTATTACTTGTATAAGCTGATAGCTTTCAAATAAGACCAACCAGATCAGTCTCCAGTTGAAAGGTGAGGCACGAGGTCTACTTAAATAGCAATCGTCTAGAACAGCACGCTGCCTCCCGTTCACTATTTAAAGTTACTGAGGACAAGACTGAGTCTGGTTGAACCAAATTGACCACTAATCCGGCATAACAACAGTGTAATACATGAACTCCAATTATACAGGCATAAGTATGATAGTGTGAGCATTATACGCAATAATGCAGTATAAATGAATAGTAGACATAATGATAAATGAATGTAAATTTTAATAAAAGTTATAAGACACGCAAACTTATGTTTCGTTCTCCACCTTCAGATAAAAACTCCTTTGGAGACTGGCGCCTTCCCCGGGCAGAACCGCGTTGTACCGTACAGAAAATCGCAGAAACAGAGTCACAGAAAGAGAGTCTCTACAGAGAAGACAAAAACTCAAAATGAGTGAAAAAGAGAAGAAAAATCAAAAGGAGAAGTGATTTTGGTGTGAGAAATGAGGAGGGGGAGGAGTTCTTTATATAGAAAAAATGACGCCTGAACGTTCGGGCCCATACGTTCGGGCATGTCTGGCCAAACGATTTTTTTTTTTAACAGGGTATCGGGACTTGCTCCAAGTGTCGGACGAAAAAAAAGAAACTAGGCAGATTGGTCCTGGTTGCCTCAAATGCATTTTCTAGGTCAATTTAGTTTATTTGAAGGAAAAGTTCCGGTTGGAGGGTGAAAAATTCACCGGGGCATGGGAGCGGGGTTCTGACGAATCCTGGGGTCCCTGGTAGGGTATTGGGACTCGCTCCAAGTGTTGGACAAAAAAAATCAATGGATTGGTCCCAGTTGCCTCAACCACGTTTTCCAAGTCAATTTAGTTCATTTGAATTAAAAGTTTCGGTTGGATGGTGAAAAATTCACTGGGGCATGGGAGAGGGGTCTGGGGGTCTCCCTGACAGGGTATTGGGACTCGCTCCAAGTGTCGAACGAAAAAAAAATCCGGCGGATTGGTCCCAGTTACCTCAAACGTGTTTTCTAAGTCAATTTGGTTAATTTGAACTAAAAATTTTAGTTGGGGGTGAAAAATTCATCGGAGCATGCGAGAGGGGTTCCATTGGTTCTGGAGGTCTCTGGCAGGGTATTGGGACTAGCTCTTAGTGTGAGACGGAAGAAAAAAAAAACCCGGCGGATTGGTCGCGGTTGAGTCAAAAGGATTTTTTAAGTCGATTTAGTTTATTTGAACAAAAAGTTTCGGTTGGAGGGTGAAAAATTCACCAGAGCATGAGAGCAGGGTTTCTTTGGTTCCATGGGTCCCTCGCAGGGTATTGGGACGCTCTAAGTGTCAGACAAAAAAAAAACTTGTGGATTGGTCCCGGTTGCCTAAAACGCATTTTCTAAGTCAATTTAATTTATTTGAACTAAAAGTTTCGGTTAGAGGATGAAAACTTCACTGGGGCATGGGAACGGGCTTCCGACGGTTCCAGGGGTGCCTGACTGGGTATTGGGACTCACTCCAAGTGTCGGACAAAAAAAAAACGCGACGGATTGGTCCCGGTTGCCTTAAACCCGTTTTCTAAGTTAATTTAGTTCATTTGAACTTAAAGTTTCGATTGGAGGGTGACAAATTCACCGGGACATGAGAGTGGGGTTCCGACGATTTTGAGGGACTTGCTCCAATTGTCGAACGAAAAACAACCCGGCGGATTGGTCCCGATTATCTCAAACGCGTTTTCTAAGTCAATTTTGGTTAATTTGAATTAAAAGTTTTGGTTGGGGTGAAAAATTCATCGGGGCATGAGAGAGGGATTCTGTTGGTTCTGGGGGTCCCTGGCAGGCTATTAGGACTCGCTCTTAGTGTCAGAAAAAAAAATGCGGCGGATTGGTCACAGTTGCCTCAAACCCGTTTTCTAAGTCAATTTAGTTCATTTGAACTAAAAGTTCCGGTTGGAGGGTGAAAAATTCACCGGGACATGAGAGTGGGGTTCTGACTATTTCAAGGGTCCCTAGCAGGGTTTTGGGACTCGCTCCAAGTGTCGAACGAAAAACAACCCGGTGGATTGGTCCCGGTTACCTCAAACGCGTTTTCTAAGTCAATTTGGTTAATTTGAACTTAAAGTTTTAGTTGGGGGTGAAAAATTCATCGGGGCATGCGAGAGGGGTTCCTTTGGTTCCGGGGGTCTCTGGCAGGGTATTGGGACTCGCTCCTAGTGTCAGACAAAAAAAAAACCCGGCGGATTGGCCGCGGTTGAATCAAAATGGTTTTTTAAGTCGATTTAGTTTATTTGAACAAAAAGTTTTGGTTGGAGGGTGAAAAATTCACCAGAGCATGAGAGTAGGGTTTTGTTGGTTCCACGGGTCCCTCGCAGGGTATTGGGACATGTTCCAAGTGTCGGACAAGAAAGAAACCTAGCGGATTGGTCCCGGTTGCCTCAAACGCGTTTTCTAAGTCAATTTAATATATTTGAACTAAAAGTTTCGGTTGGAGGGTGAAAAATTCACTGGGGCATGGGAGCTGGCTTCCGATGGTTATGGGGGTCCCTGACTAGGTATTGGGACTCACTCCAAGTGTCAAACAAAAAAAAAACTCGGCGGATTGGTCTCGATTGCCTTAAACCTGTTTTCTAAGTCAATTTAGTTCATTTGGACTTAAAGTTCCGGTTGGAGGGTGACAAATTCACCGGGGCATGAGAGTGGGGTTCCGACGATTTCGAGGGACTCGCTCCAAGTGTCGAACAAAAAACAACCTGGCGAATTGGTCCTGGTTACCTCAAACGCGTTTTCTAAGTCAATTTGGTTAATTTGAATTAAAAGTTTCGGTTGGGGGGTGAAAAATTCATCGAGGCATGAGAAAGGGGTTTTGTTGGTTCCGGGGTCCCTGGCAAGGTATTGGGACTCGCTCCTAGTGTCAGAAAAAAATAAACCCTGACGGATTGGCCGCGGTTGAGTCAAAAGGGTTTTTTTAAGTCGATTTACTTTATTTGAACTAAAAGTTCCGGTTAAAGGGTAAAAAATTCACTAGGGCATGGGAGCGGGCTTCTGACGATTCCAGGGGTCCCTGACAGGGTATAGGGGCTTGCTCCAACTGTCGGACAAAAAGTAAAACACGATGGATTGGTCTCGGTTGTCTCAAACCCATTTTTTAAATCAATTTAGTTCATTTAGACTAAAAGTTCCGGTTGGAGGGTGACAAATTCACTGGGGATGAGAGTGGGGTTCCAACTATTTCGAGGGTCCCTGGCGGGGTCTTAGGACTCGCTCCAAGTGTTGAACGAAAAAGAACCCGACGGATTGGTCCTGGCTACCTCTAAGTCAATTTGGTTAATTTGAATTAAAAGTTTCGGTTGGGGGGTGATGTCACACCCCGTTCGGACGCACCTAAACCAGGGGACACTCACGGACGGGGCGCGAATGCATTATAATGATAGCTGAGTGGGCGGAAACACGATTAAGTACAAGTCTGATTTCATTAATTTCAGAATATATTTGTACATGGAATAGTTAAGAGAACATTCTCCCAAAATCCCCAATGAATAGTACAAAGGGTACAAAATGTGGGCCCAAAAACCTGCACCCAGTCTACCCTAATCTCCTGTGAAAAATTGGATAACAACGGGGTGAGCTACATGCTCAGTGGGTAAAATAGTTCGTGAATATAACAATTAATAAAGCAAACTTCATAATCAAATATCTTAAATACACATAAGAGTATCATAAGCAATCCAATATGTATGTACACATGGCACCGTCTTGTATTGATTTGATGACCGTACATCGCCTGAGTTCACGTACAGATGTCCCTCCCCAGGAGTAGCCGGGTTTTCATTGTACGTCCCTCCTCAGGAACGATGCTCTAGATTCATGTACAGGTGTCCCTCCCCAAAAGTAGCTAGGTTCTCATTGTATGTCCCTCTCCAGAGAAATATAATGAATAGCGAGCATCGCTTCTAACTATTCTATGAATCATAAACCACATACGTCCCTAGGTGGTGCTATGTATGATGTCAATGCATGAACTGGTCCGATTTTTACTAAACATTTAGACAGGATTTAGCAACGTCTAGTGATCCTTATCAGGGTCGGTATCACTACGTGCAAGGTTAGGACATTCAATATTACTTATATAAGCAGATAGTTTTCAAATAAGACCAACCAGATCAGTCTCCAGTTGAGAGGTGAGACACGAGGTCTACTTAAATAGCAATCGTCTAGAGCAGCACGCTGCCTCCCGTTCACTATTTAAAGTTACTGAGGACAAGACTGAGTCTGGTTGAGCCAGATTGACCACTAATCCGGCATAACAACAGTGTAATACATGAACTCCAATTATACATGCATAAGTATGACAATTTGAACATTATACGCAATAATGCAGTTTTAATGAATAGTAAACATAATGATAAATGCATGTAAACTTTAATAAAATTTATAAAACACGCAAACCTATATTTCGTTCCCCACCTTGAGATAAAAACTCCTTTGAAAATTGGTGCCTTCCCCCGGGTACAACCACGTTGCACCGCACAGAGTGTCTCGGAAAGAGAGTCTTAAAAAAGAAGACAAAAACTCAAAATAAGTGAAAGAGAGAAGGAAAATCACAAGGAGAAGTGATTTTGGTGTGAGAAATGAGGAGGAGGAGGGGTTCTTAAATAGGAAAAATGGCGCCGAAAAGTTCGCCCAGGTTGCCCGAACGTTCAAGCATGTCTGCCCGAATTTTTTTTTTTTTTTGTGCAAACCTAGGGTATTAAACTCAACCCCCCTTAAAAGGATTTCGCCCTCGAAATCAGTCCAAGTAGTCATGATAGTTATCTGCGTGAGATTCACTGTCGTCGTCATCGTTTGCTAGTTCAGGGTAATGCCTGTATGGTCCCTGAATGGCTTTGTGGCCAGCGGAATCCTCAACAGATGGTGGTGTAGGGTGCTGGTCGCATCGTTTAAGGGAGGTAGGTTGAGCGGTGGGATGCTTTTTTGTGTTGTTGCTCGAATTCGGCCGCCTCTCAATTATGGTAGAAGATCCTGCCAAGATGAGGGAACGAGATTGTTTTGGGCAAAATTGTTACGAAAAAGCTATGCGCGCTCTGGCAATAAGGATCATTGTCTGTGTGGTGATGGAGTTAGTGATGCAAAGTAGTTGTGACTAGACTCAGATCCTGGAGGAGTCGCCACAGGTGGCCAAGGAGGCCATTGTGTGTGTGCGTCACTATATCCATCGATATTATTTTCAGACATCTGCATAGTTTTTCAAGTGAAACGATGTATTAAGATATTTGTAACCAAAGGTTCATCATTTTATTGATAAGTGAAATAGTACAATGTATTGCATCATCAGTTATTACTAGAAAATAATTCAGGGTATTTCTGTTTAATTGTTGCTTCTAGCTCCCATGTTGCTTATTCTACTCCGTGGTGATCCCATAGCACCTTCACAAGTGGTATGCTACGTCTCCTTAGTTCTTGAGTTTTTCTATCCAAAATCTGTATCGCTCTCTCTTGATACCTATTTCCTTCCTTAACCCGAACCTCGCATAGAGGGATGATATGCGAAGGATTAGGGCGATACTTTCGAAGCATGGATACGTGAAAAACGTCATGAACCTTAGACATGGACAATGGAAGGGACAGATGATAAGCAAGTTTGCCAATACGTTCAATGATCTGAAATGGATAGATATACTGTGGGGAGAGCTTTCTTTTGATCCCAAAGCGTTTGACACCTTTTGTGGGTTGAAATTTTAGAAAAACGAAGTCTCCCTTATCAAATTCTAGAGGCTGCCTCCGCTAGTCAGCATAGCTCTTCTATCGACTTTGTGCAACACAAAGTCACTCCTTTACTAGTGTGATCTTCTCAGAAGTCTCTTGAACTAGTTTAGGGCCCAACTGCGGTCGATCTGCCATATCTAACCAGCATACCGGAGATCTGCAAGGGCAACCATAGAGAGCCTCGTACGGTGCCATGCCGATACTAGTTTGGTAGTTGTTGTTGTATGCAAACTCAGCTAAATGTAAGTATTTTACCAATCCGTCATTAAAGTCCAAAATGCAACACAGTAACATGTCTTCCAAGATTTGGATAAGACGCTCTGACTGTCCATCAGTCTGAGTGTGAAAGGTTGTGCTCATAGTTATCTTAGAGCTCATTCTACTCTGGAAGCTTTGCCATAACTTTGATGTGAATCGAGGGTCTCGATCAGAGATGATCGTGAGTGGTATGCCGTGGAGGCGTACGATCTCTCTTTCATATAATTCGGCAAGTTTGGCATGGTTATCCTTGAACTTTATTGGCAAAAAGTGTGCAGACTTTGTAAGTCTGTCAATGATAACCCAGATAGCATCTTGCCCTTTATTATTTTGAGTCAAGGCCGTAACAAAATCCATTGTGATGTTCTCGCACTTCCATTCTCCAATAGGTAACGATTGGAGAAGTCCAGAGGGAAGTCTTCGTTCAGCCTTCACTTGCTGGCAAACGTGACATCGAGCAACGAAGTGTGCAATCACCTACTTCATTCCAGAAAACCAGAATTGTCGCTTGACATCCTTGTACATCTTGTCACCCCCAGGATGCATAGCGAACCTCAAACAATACATCTCAGTTAGCACTTCTTTCCGAACCTCAGGATTGTTCGGTAGACAGAAAGGTTTTTTATAGAAAACAGCCCTGTCTTCAGAGACCGACCAGTGAGGAAGGTCCTGTCAGCTGAGTAGAAGTTCGCGTTTCTCCATTAACATAGGGTCGTTGGCTTGAGCTGGTTCGCTGACAATTGAGAAAGTCGTGATCTTGCTTCCTCCTCGATCAGTTGTAGGTTAAAATTCTCCATCTCTGTAGCCAACTTTCCCATTTCGAAGTTAAGAGTGCAAACAACATAAGATTTTCTACTCAGGGCATCAGCGACAACATTGGCCTTACCGGGATGGTACTGGAGTTGAAAGTCATAATCTTTCAAGAATTCCAACCATCGTCTTTGGCAGAGGTTTAGGTCTCTCTGGGTGTAGATGTACTTAAGACTCTTGTGATCCAAGAAGACCTCAAACCGTTCACCGTATAGGTAATGACGCCAGAGCTTCAGTGCAAATACAACAGTTGCAAGTTCCAAGTCATGTGTTGGGTAATTACCCTCAAGAAACTTCAGTTGCCTCGTGGCATATGCAACAACTTGGCCTTCTTGCATTAGTACGACACCTAAGCCTTGGAGAGAGGCGTCGGTGTATAGTGAAAATTCAAGTGCATTTCTTGGAGTTATTAGTATTGGTGTCGTCGTGAGGCGCTTCTTCAATTCCTGAAATGATGTTTCACAGGCGGGATTCCAGATGAATCGCACGTCTTTCCGAGTGAGCTTTGTCATAGGTTCAGCAATCTTTGAGAAGTCCTTGATGAAGCGTCTATAATAGCCAGCCAAACCAAGAAAACTCCTAATCTAAGTAACAATGGTAGGTTGCTTCCAGTTTAAAACCGCTTCAACCATAGAAGGATCCACCTCAATGACATTGCCTGAAACCACTTGGCCTAGGAATTGAACTCGTTTCGCCCAAAATTCACACTTACTCAACTTTGCATACAACTGGTGGCTTTTCAAGGTCTGGAGGACTATCTTCAGATGTATCTTCTTTGGTTGAGGAATATATCAAGATATCGTCCACAAAAACCACCACAAATAGGTCTAAGTATAACCTAAAGATGCGGTTCATCAAAACCATGAATGCAGCAGGTACATTTGTTAGACCAAACGGCATGACCAAGAACTCGTAGTGACCGTACTGAGTTCTAAATGTCGTCTTGGTAATGTCTGACTCTCGGATCCGGAGTTGGTGATAATCGGATCGTAAATCAATCTTAGAGAAGTATTTGACATCTCTAAGTTGATCGAACAAGTCATCGATCCTAGGCAACGGGTATATGTTCTTAATGGTGACGTTATTCAGCTTGGGATAGTCGATGCGAAGTCGTAACGAACCATTCTTTTTGCGAACAAACAAAATTGGAGCGTCCCCAGGGTGATGAACTTTTTCTGATGAAGCCATTACTCTCTAATTCCTTTAGTTGTTTGCCCAATTCGATGAGCTCGACATTTGACATTCTGTATGGTGGAATTGAGATAGGCCCGGTCCCAAGTATGAGATTGATTTCAAAATCGAATTCCCTAACCGGAGGTAGACCAGGAAGGTCATTTAGAAAAACTGTTGGGAATTCAAATATTACCGAGACATCGTGTACTTCAAAAGGGTACAGTACTGGTGATTCATTTTCAACACCAAGGGATAGAGGTCGAAGTTGTGCCTTGAGAAGTGCAACAGTCGAGTTGTGTATCCATTTCCTTGTTCCCTGAATCTTGAAAAAGTCCCCCGTGGGCAAGGTTAACTGAACTTGCTTCTTCATACAATCGATCTTTGCATTCAGTGGTGCGAGCCAGTCCATGCCGACGATGATGTCGAAGTCTTCAATGTCAATCACAAAAAGATCTGCATATATGATATGTTCTGACATTCGAAGTTCACATTGAGAACACTGCAATTTCACGTCAGTACCAGATCCTAAAGGTGATGTGACATGGAGTATTATTGTGTTGGGTTCAAGATGCAACCCTAAATGTCTTACCAATGCAGACGATATAAAAGAATGCGTAGCACCTGAATCGAACAAGACATGCACCAATGTATTGAACAAGAGAAATGTACCTTCGACTACATTGTTGTCTGAGAGGAGTTGTTGAGCGATGGCAAATGCTCTGCCCTGGTTCCGTTGCCCCTGGTTTTACTGGTTCTGCCTGGGTTGGGCATTAGCAGCAGCTGGTGCTTGTTGGACTGGAACCACGGGAATAGGTTGTTGAAGGTGCGGACAGGCATATCATACATGGCCCTGCTGGCCGCAGTTGTAACACGTCGGCCGCTGCTGCGGATGGTTCTGTTGGCCATGCTGATTGTGGTGCTGACCATCACCTCTACCATTGCCGTTTCGACGGCCACCCCTGCCATGACGGCCTCCGCGGCCATGATGTCGAAAACCCCGCTGGCCAGGGTTAGATGGTTCAGCCGCAGGTGTCATGGCTTCATTATTCTTAACATGGGCTGGGAGGGTTGGGTTTTGATTATAATATGGCTTCTTCTTGTTGCCCTATTGCAAGCCCTGTTGGGAAAACGTTGCAGGCCATTTTTCCCTATTCAGTCTCTGCTCCCACACAATCTTCTCCTGCTCAAAGCTCATGGCCTTGTCAACGACCTCCTTATAAATCTTGAGATCCAAGATCGACAAGGTTTGTCGAATGTCAGAACAAAGGCCATTGTAGAATTTCTCGGTCTTATCTTGCTCCGTTGAGATGGTGGAGAGAGAGTAGACCGATAATTCTTTAAACTTCCCAGCGTACTCCCTGACTGTTATGCAGTCTTGGTATAGTTTGGCGAACCCTTGGCGCTTCTGCCTTTTCACAGCACCGGGCAAGTACTCATCAATAAACAATGACTCGAACTGTTGCCAAGTCATGTCTGTAGTGTTGACCCTTGGGTCCTCTTTTACTATTATCCACCATGTATTTGCTCCACCAATAAGTTGGTAGGTCGCAAGTGAAATTTTTTGAGCCTCATCGACTCCCATTGCATCGAGAGCCTTTTTTGACTCATCCAGCCATTTCTGCACATCTTCAGCATCAATGGTGCCAGCAAAAGTAAAAGGTTGTAGCCTCATGTATTTCGTAATCTGATCGGTTTGAGTGTCCGACCCAGATCTCATAGGTACCTGAACAGTGACAACCTAATTGGTCGCAGTCTCACGAACGGCCGTCTAAATAGTTACTTTCATCGCCTCGATAAATCCGACGAAGAATACTTCCATACTCGAAGGTATGGCAAAGGGTGTGGGTTGGGGTGGCACTGCCTGGCCAGACGTAGTGGCAGTGTCTGGCCAGACGTAGTGGCAGTGTCGGGTGTAGCCTGTGCTGTCGCCGGAGGCGGCGGTTCCTTGTTCTGAATCTCATGACGTGCCTCCTCGGCTGGACGGACAGTACGTGGCCTTCCTCTCTTCCTGGTTTGCATTTTCTCACTGGCAAGGAGAAAATAAAACCATGATTTAGGAACTGTAGCCAACTATAATGTTATGATATTCTCAGCAACAAATTCGAGAGTACTGCAATATAAAAATCACCTATAGTGTAAAATTTTTGTTGAGGAATCAAAGAATCTTATATGTCTCGTATGTTTGGCCATGGTGTAAAAACAAGGTTAGAATGTTTATATAATAAGTATAAAACTTTGCAAGCATTTCAAATGTTTTGGTTCTGATTTTTGTGAACATACATATTTCATTGACAACCCATACGAGTCATAAAAATTCTAAGATTTTCCTCGGTAAGTATCCTGATCTAACGTTCTATCGCAATCTTATGTATTCAAACTTTTTCGCTTAGTCTTTTCGATTATTATCCAAATTCATGTGTCCCATACCACATGAATTTGGTAATAAGGGTGTCAACCAAGTTAAGTTGGATGAACACGATCTCTATAAAACATCGACTGCATAGTAGTTCACTATTAGTGTCGTCCAAGTTTACTCGTCCCATACCGTGTAAACTTAATGATAATATTAGTAATGTAACTTTCTCCAAATGTTTGTTTTCACACAAGGTCGTGGATTTCTTACTTCCACATTTTATTTAGTATCCTTCAATTTTGTTATGTCTCGTACCACTCCAAAGTTAGTGATACAAAATAAAGAATGGTTGTAAGTCAGCCCACCAAAGATAGTCTTAAACAAAACATTTCATTCATATAAATAAAATACATTTTTACAATGCCAGTGATCATTCCTGGTTTTCCTGCCTACTATTGCTCCTTCTAGACCTCCTACTAGGTACGGAAAGACCGCGAGAAGAAGATTGAGAATTTGCTCGTTGCTCTTCGACGTTTTGCATACGTGTTAACAATTCACTTTGAGTCTCCTCTATTCGAGCAATGCTAGCTACGATCACATTTAACTGTTCGAATGGGTTAGTCGATTGCCCCATAGATATTTGATGGGTTGACTGTCCCATAGGTGGAGGGTAGGCCGTAGGCATTGGTGGAAAGTATTGGCCGTACAACCGACTCATAGGTGTGGGGTAGTTGTTTTGACTGTACAGGGATCCCCTAACTGGAACCCCTTGGACATTTGAATATGTTTGGTTTAAAAAGTCTTAAAACAATGGGCTCATTGGGATGTCCTGTCATCCAACATTTGGTGCTATAAAACTTTGTTGTTGTTGGTTCACTGGAACTTGTGGAACTGGCTGATACGGTACTTCAGGAGTTGGAAACCTTTGGTACATAGTATTGCCTTGAATTGGCATTTTCTAGGAAGGTGGATTTGCTGGAACTTCTTGTCTATCTTGATTTGGTTGAGGTTGATTTTGTTTGGCAAATAAATCTTCCTCAGAGAACAGGTGTTCAGTTGGATTATTATTCGTAGGGTTCTGATTTGGCTCGTTATTTGGTACTTCCCTAACAAGAATCTTGCGTCAACTTTTTCGGTAGCAACGTCCATATTCGTTCCTAATTCTTTCGTCATTTCCTCCCAAAGTCGTGCCGAATACTTCCTCGTTAGTTACCCCTCCACTTGTGACATATGTCTTGAAGATAGAGGATGTTGTAACCACCTCAGTGATCTGCTTCGAAGACTCATCAAAAGTGTTGATGTTTGCCTCGTATAGCATCTTCATGATCAAGACTCCATAGCCGAGGAGATCCTTTCTTAAAGGGTTTTGAATCACCCTCAACATTTGTTGGATGATGATGTGAGGTAGGGAGACCTTAATTTTCTTCTCTATACAGTATAACACAAGAAGTTGAGCCCTTGACATAGTGCCTCTAGTCCCCCTTTCTGGCAAAATGTTGTCGAATATGATCTTTCCAAGGCCGGCAAGATATGGTTTAAGGAGATTGTTTGGGAGGTGGGTGTACGTTGATTGAGTGTACGGCTCTTTGGCAAGGAAATTGAACAACTGTTCGTTGAACTCTGCGATCTCTGCAACTGTCTGGGATTCGTGTGGATCAATGACTCTATCTTTAATTGGAATCTCCATAAGTCGCGCAATAATTTCGACGTTGATAGAAATCTTTGTTCCCTTGACCGTTGTCTCCAAAACAGGGCTAATCCCATCTTCTTGAAGTCCTACACAATTCATGGCTTCGTAAAAGGATTTCATCAAGTTGTAGGAGACGTAACCCTCAACTTTTGTTATGTTCAACCACCCCAGTGTTGCGAGTTTTTCGTGAAGGATCGGACGGAGGCGGAGATCTCAATTGTCGATACTCCTCATAGTCATAACCTCCATTTTGGACAATTCCTTGAGTCTAGTAAGAATTGGTTCCCTACTACCGGAAGTCATTCCTTCAATTGAGGACATTCTTTTGCTGAAAGGAAAATAAATTTGTGAAAGACACAAGATATATTTCTAACATTTTTAAGATTTATACTTTATCCGTTGGACAATATTTTCTATTTTTCTCTTGATGTTTATGCCATCATTTAATCCAAAATTTCTTTATATATAGATATATAGATATATATATTCAATCATAACCATATATATAGTTTTTATAAATCATAACTATATATATTTGAATCTAAACTATATAAAAACTATATAGTTTAATATAAATCCCATCTATATATAATTCATATATATATATATATAGTTTTCATAAATCATAACTATATATATATACATAAGGTATTTTTGTCACACCCCGCAGATGTGATGGGTACCTCCTACTCGAACGTACCCCAGCCATAGCACCACATAATATTGTCTCATCTCAGTACACAACCCACTCAACAGTGTCTAGTACCCCCGGGATCATTTGTCCACACTGTTCATGTGCCACTGGGTGTGACAGTGATCCCATGATCCAAAATCTAATATACATGACATTCAATTATAATTAGGGTCAATTAGACTATACATCAAGTCAATTTCATCAATTGACTAAGTCTTGGTCAAAATCGCCAATTAGGCCAATATAAATCATAACGTCAAAATGAACTAAGTCATATCAATTTAACAAAGCTTCTAACATTTTAAACCCATGATTCTACTCAATTTGGGTCCAATTAAATAATCCTCAAGTCAATTTCATAAATTGACTTGCTTTGGGTGAAAAGTCCCAATTTTGGCAAAATCCCCAAATTACATGCAAAATTGTCAAAGTACATGAAAAATGTCAAATACTTAGCCTAGATCAAAATTAGTCAACCTTAGGGTGTCCATTATGAGAACCCACTAAATTCTATCACGAACAACCCTAATCATGCCCAAAAAGACCTACATTGCATAATTTTTCAGATTTTCCATCAGGAGCATCAAAAGCCCCAAATCTGGAAATTTTCTTACATAGGTCATATTGCCAATTTTACACTAGGCCACCATACATAGCCACAAATTTTACTAAACTTGCACCATGGGATCATCCACCATGGCTACTAGATCAACATAGTTGACATGCAAAACTTAATTCTAACCCTAAGTCAATGATCCAAGTGTAGGCTATTTGAACTAAACTCCAAGATTTCACCATGGAAGTCTCTAACCAAAGGAATGGATCAATTCTTGGTGTTCATAAGTCTAACATAGGTGACATGCAAATAACCTGGAAAATTCTAAGGCCATGAACAAGATATAGGTCTATTTACAAAGAGTTCCACCAAATCCAAAAGAGAAAATGGGGAAAATGGCACCAATGGCCTCTAATCAACACTAGGGTTCATAAAAACATGCATGCAATGGAACCCTAGGTCTGGAACAATCCTCAACTGAGAATCCATGGCATATCTTAGGTCAAAATACAGCTTGGAAGCTTAAACTATAGAGATCAGAGGAAAAAAAAAGAGAAAACATGCAAACCTCATGGAGTTCTTGAGCAAGAACCTCCAAACCCTAGATTTCCTCCCCTTTTCTCTTCTCCAGCTCTTCTCCCTCTTTCTCAAGTGCAAAATGTGCAAATGAGCTGAAAAACCTGAGTCAATAGCCTATATAGAAGTGTTTGGGCCCACAACTAAAAGTTGCCAAAAACTGTTAAAAATCAGTTTTCCTGTTGCAATACTTTTAATTAGATAGTCAATTTCATGCAAACTACCCTCCAATTTAACATCATAACCGTTCAAAAGTTGCATAAGTCAGTTACCAACAGTTTGGTAAACGTTCAACTGAATCCAATGGTGGGATTGTGAGATCAAATTGTTTGATCAAAACTGCGTAAGAAAATCCGAAAATCTGTGTAACAGTGTTTGGAGTCTTATAACTCACAGTAGGTAACTCCAATCAAGATCTTCATCGTTCATAATGAAGATCTATCAGATAAGAATGAGCTGAAAAACTTTTAGCTCAATCGGACCACGGATCTAGGAGATCAACCATTGATGTAATTTGTGACGAAAATTTCTTCCTCCATGGAGCGAGCTCCACTGGATACAAAACACTGTTTTCGACATGTTTTGACGTCGAACGGGTCTCCGATGGTTCCGAAACTTCATGCGCACTCTCTATGACCTAAAATCATGTAAAGACACTTGAGTTTACGTCCTTCGAGCATCAAAATACATATACACATACGTATATGAAAACATATACGGGTACTCTACGGGTACACTATGGGTTAAAATGACGTCACCTAAAGGCACGGGTGCTACACAGGGTATTGGGACTCGCTCTAAGTGTCGGACAAAAAAAAAATAGGCGGATTTGTCCTGGTTGCCTCAAACGCGTTTTCCAAATCGATTTAGTTCATTTGAACTAAAGTTTCAATTGGAGGGTGAAAATCTCATCGGGGCATGAGAGCGGGGGTTTGTCGGTTCCTGGGTACACTAGCAAGGTATTGGGACTTGCTCCAAGTGTCAGACGAAAAAAAAACCAGGCAAATTGGCCTTCGCTACCTCAAACGCATTTTCTAAGTAAATTTAGTTTATTTGAACTAAAAGTTTCGGTTGGAGGTTGAAAAATTCACCGGGGCATGGGAGCGGTCCGACAGTTCCTAGGGTCCCTGGCAGGGTATTGGGACTCGCTCTAAGTGTCGGACGAAAAAAATACCAGTCGGATTAGTCCCAGGTTCCTCAAACACGTTTTCTAAATTGATTTAGTTCATTTGAACTAAAAGTTCCGGTCGGAGGGTGAAAAATTCACTGGGGAATGGGAGTGGGGTTTTGACGGTTTTGGGGGTCCCTAGCAGGGAATTGGGACGCGATGTCGGACGAAAAAAATACCCGGCGGATTGGTCCGGGTTGCCTTAAACCCGTTTTCTGAGTCAATTTAGTTCATTTGAACTAAAACTTTAGGTTGGAGGGTGAGAAATTCACTGGGGCATGAGAGTGGGGTTCCGACGATTCCGAGGGTCCCTGGTAGGGTCTTGGGACTCGCTCCAAGCGTCGAACGAAAAAAAAAACCCAACGGATTGGTCCCGGTTGCCTCAAACTAGTTTTTTAAGTCGATTTAGTTCATTTGAACTAAAAGTTTCGTTTGGAGGGTGAAAAATTCACCGAGGCATTAGAACGGGGTTTTGTCTGTTCCAGGGTCCCTGACAGGGTATTGGGACTCGCCCCAAGTGTCGGATGAAAAAAATACCTGGCGGATTGGTCCAAGTTGCCTCAAACGCATTTTCTAAGTCAATTTGGTTCATTTGAACTAAAAGTTTCGGTTGGGGGGTAAAAATTTATCGGGGAATGAGAGCGGGGTTCCGACGGTTTCAGGGGTTCCTGGCAAGGTATTGGGACTCGCTGCAAATGTCGGACGAAAAAAATACCTGGCGGATTCTTCTTGGTTGCCTAAAATGCATTTTCTGAGTCAATTTAGTTCATTTGAACTAAAAGTTCCGGTTTCACCGGGGCATAAGAGCGGGGTTCTGACTGTTCCGGGGGTCCCTGGCAGGGTATTGGGAGTTGCTCCAAGTGTCGAACAAAAAAAAACCTAGCGAATTGTTCCCATTTTCCTCAAACGCATTTTCTAAGTCAATTTGGTTCATTTGAACTAAAAGTTTTGGTTGGGAGGTGAAAAATTCATCGGGGCATGAGAGCAGGGTTTTGTGGGTTCAGGGGGTCCCTATTAGCCATGTCATCGGCCAGGACAACAGAAGTAGTATCAATAGACAGTTTGAGCTCAAAGAGTGTATGATATCGATTTGGCATGTAACCTGCTGATTTGGCTTATTAGTTGTAACGCCTGTATCTTAGGATGATGTCATTTTGACCCGTAGAGTACCAGTATACGTGTATGTATACGTATATTATACTTGACGCACGTTGGTTTGAGTGCCTTTGCATGAAGTTTCGGAATGATCGGAGACCCGTTCAGCGTCGAGACATGTCGAAAACGGTGTTTTGAATCAGTGGAGCTCGCTCCATGGAGGAAAAACATTTTGTCATCAATTACATCAATGGCTTGATATCCTAGATCCGTGGTCCTATTGAGCTACAATTTTTTCAGCTTATTCTTCTCTGATAGATATTCATTATGATCGGTGAAGATCTTGATCAAAGTTTTCTACTGTGAGTTATAAAGCTCCAAACACTGCTTTTCGGATTTACGGATTTTCTTGCGCAGTTTTTATCAAACAGTTGAATATTGCAATCCCACCGTTGGATTGAGCTGAAATTTTACCAGAATGTTGGTAACGAACTCATAAAACTTTGAACGGTTAAGATGTTAAATTGTTGAGTAATTTGCATAAAATTGAGTATCTAAGTGGAAGTAATTACAACAGAAAAAATTGTTCCTTTTGAGTGTATTTTGACTTGTGGGCCCAAATTTTTCTATAAATACAAACCAAAACGGAATTTTCTCACACTTGCTCATTTTTCCACCTTCAAGAATGCTAGAGAGCTTGGAGAAAGGGGAAAAAAAAGAGAAGAGAAAAAGAAGGGAAAAATGAGGTTTTTGGTTGGATTGTTGGTCAAGGATCATCAAGGCAACCATTTCATTCCCATTTTTCTTCCTTCCATTATTCTCTTATAAGCATGCAACTGATTTTTTCGACCTAGGGTTCTATTGAATCCCGTTTTTGAAAGGGTGATGGAAAATCAAAGTTAGAATTAGGTCTTGAAATTGGTATATGTTGACCTAGAGTGTATGGGGAATACTCTAGAGGTGAAACCCCCAATTTCTCGCAAGAAATTGGAGGGGTTTCATAGGCTTGACCTAAAACTAGTGTTTTGACCTAGGGTTTTCTATTCAAATTTCTTGTGATTTGTATGAAATTGATGAGTAATTATGGATTTATGACACTCTAAATTACTGATCTTGAATAGGGGAAATCTAATTGCAGGGTAATTTTGGCTTAGGCCATGTAAATTGACATTCTCATGCAATTTGGGGATTTCCATGTAAATTGGAGATTTTGACCAAATTAGGGATTTTGACCTAAACCAAGTCAATTGACCAAATTGACTTGGGAATCATCTAATTGGACCTCATTTGAGTAGATTCATTGGTTTAGAATGTTTGAACCTATGTTAATTTGGTATGACTTAGTTCAATTTGGCCTTAGGTTATATATTGCCAAATTGGGGATTTTGACTTGAACTTAGTCAATTGATGTAATTGACTTGAGGAATAGCCTAATTAACCCTTAATATGATTGAATGTTTTGTATTATAGTGTTTGGGATCATGAGAATCAACCTATGGCATTTAATTTGGGTTAGGTGTAGTCTAATTTGATGATTATATGGTTAAATTGAGCAATATGGGTTGACTCATGACAATGACCATGCTAGAATCTCAAATTGACTATAGAATTATGTTTGAACATGGTTATTAGCATACTTTGGCGGATCTTCAGTATTGTATGGACCATGTGTTATATGTAGGGACCTTGGTTGGTTTGAGTAAGCCACGTAGGCAAATTGGTGATTGAAGTACTCGAGGTGATTCGTGAATCTTCTAGTACTTTCTTGGATTGGAAATTGGATTGGCTAGACTTAGCCAATCAATTGTGAGTGTTTCTTTACTTGTGTCTTCTATGTGTGGCATTCTATTATAGAAATGTTTTAAATGCTTAATTATTATGGTATGCATGATTTGATATCTCATGAAAATTATTTGATCATAGTCAGTTGGGAAAACAATTTGGGTTGAGTCTCCCAGTTGGGGTTTCCTTCAAGAAATTTCGTAAGTCTAGTGGGATCCCCGGTTGTGGACCTTGCAGAGGGTTTCAAGGGTAGGCGCAGTCGTAGTTCATCTGAACCTGAAATAGGGTTCGGAATGAATAGTAAATAGGTGACTTGCCCTTGGAATTCCTATTAGAATATGGGTAAGAGGTCATTCGGGCATGGGTCTCGCGCACTCATGTTCTTGAATCAATTCTTACCTAGGAGGTGTTAGGTGCATGAACATGTCATAAGTGATATGCATTGTCTTGATATGACATGAGGTCTTATATTGAACATGTATGTAACCTCATTTACATTCCAGTTGTTTAAACTGTTTTAATGAATATTGCAATGTTTTACATAAATGCACATGTATGTAGCCACTTGTAAAAAACATTCACTGGGCTTGCTGTAGCTCACCCCTCACTATTATCTTTTCAGGATCGGATAGGAAGGGGAAGGGAAAGACTTAGCTGCGGAGCATTTCCCGAACTCTGGTTGATGTAGGTGTTAGTACTTTTCCGCATTTATTTTGATAAATTGTACTATATAACACCTAATACGTATACTTAACACTTAGATGGGTTGTAATCATTGTTAAGTATTATTTTGTACTTTTGATCACTGTGGACTTAGAAAAAAAATTACAGCTTACATTTTGGGAATGTAATATTATTTGATTATGTCCATATGTGTTTATTGTTGTGTGTTTGGGATTATGATGTGTATTAGAAGGCTTATCGGGATGTCGTGTATATCGATGGAGGATATACACAGGGTTCCATGTCGGTCATGACGTCACGTATCATGGGTCGTGACAGTAGCAGTCGACCTGTCAACAACTACATGGATGCAAATTTGTATATCTGAACAGGTGTCAACATGCCGACCAAGTATCAACCACTGTTGATAATGACGGATTCGTGTATGACGATAAACCATCATATCGACGTACTGAGCTGATAAGCGAAATTGGTGTTCGACACAGATAAGGACTAAGCGAGAATCTGGATAAGGAGAAGGTGAGATCGACTGTGACAAGTTCGGGATTTACTCCTTATCCGACTATGATAAGGCTACAAAGTTCTCCCAGTCCAACTAGGAGGTTACTTAGCTCTCCTAATTCAACCAGAAGGTTGCTTAGTCATCCTGATCAGGTTAAGAAGTTTTTAGGCTCTCCTAATTCGACTACAACACGACTATTACGGCCAAGGACCCTATTCTCTATAAAAACCTGTCACCCCTAAGGGGGAAGGTACGTAATTTTCTACCCAGTTCAGTACTATTAACTCTAAGGAGTTCTGAACTGACTTAGACATCTGAGGGTCTTTGGCCGGCACCACACCGAAATTCCTCACGATAGCCTGTTTTCTTTTGTTTTCCCCTCTCAGAGTAGCAACATCTGGCGATCTTTCCAACACTTCAACAAGTTCCACATCAACGTCATGCTTCCACCTCATCATCTACTAGTGTTGTTCAAATCTTGCACAACCAATATATATATGAGAAATGCTTAAAAAACACACCTTTCTATTACACTTTCTTGACATTGTACTTCAAAGTTGTTGGATTATCTCGAATCATGCATAGATTGCGTGATTCAAGGCAATCCAATAGCTTTAAGTACAATGTCAAGAAAGTGTGTTAGAAAGGTGTGTCCCTCAAGTATTACTCTATATATATACATACATGGCATCACCCTCTAATTCAGAGCAAGATTTACTTTCTTCTTTTTATTCTTCTTCTTCTTTTACTACTCATCGGCCGTCAAGATATTCTGTAGAAAGAAGAACAAGAAGAGACAACAATGGCTTCTTGAATAATCAACAACAACATTATTACTCTAACAGGAAAAAAAGAAAAAAAACATTTGAAAATAAACAATGGCCACATGTTAATTAAATAAAGTGTGGACAAACATATCAAAGGATACTTCCAAAACCAACTAATATAGTGTGACGCCCCGAAATTTTCTCCGCTTGGCCCATAACCCATTTGTATGGATGCTCGAGTCTACATGCCCGTGATTGATGAAAATACATGTATGTTATGCTATGATGTTTGGTGTATGTGTATGTTATGTTCATGTATGTGTATGACTTATTGATATTGTGTATAATGTGTATCGCTTATTCGATGGGTAAGTATGCTCGTTTTGCTTGCCTCGCATATTTCGAGGTGGTTTGATGATGTGCATAGGGTGTGCGAAGTGTCGGATAAGATTGGTGGCCCTTAGGGTGTGAATGGAGTGTTTCTTCTTGAAACAACCAAGAGAAAACATGTTTCCCTAAAAAACTGTTGTGGCTATGAAATTTAAGGGCAAAAACGTATTTCCTTTTTAGAAAACGCATTTCCTTAGCCCAAACCTTTTTTTTTACTTTATTTTAAATCAATTGTGAGCCCCACAAAACCTAATAAAACGCAAATACACCCAAAATCTCGCCATTTTCGCTGTCTTGACCGAGAGGGAGAGCTAAAAAAGGGGGGGGGGTATTGGAGAGTTTTGTGCTCTAGGGAGAGATTTCATCAAATCTCTACAAGGAGGAAAGTAAAAATGTGATTTTCCTCCATGAATCCTTCTTTAATGTGTTTTCAAGCTATTGAATGGTGTTAATTTTGTTGTATATATGATTTGGGTTTACCTAGACTTGAATGAGTATGCATGTTTGATTTTATGAACACTAGAGTGAAATGGGATCCATGAGAGTGATTTGCCCCAATTTCTAGCTTGAAATTGGTGGCCGTTTTTTTGTAAATGATCATGCCTAAAACTTGGACTTAGGGTTGATCATATAATGTGCATGTGAACCATGTGGGTTTAGATGACATGCTTAATTGATTTATGTTGCTAATTTGAGGAATTTCATGGTTGAACATGTGGGTTAGTTCAATTTGGCCAATTTGACCTAATGTTGGAAGTTCCCAAAATTTGGGGCTTTTGATGGGGTTGACCTTGAATTGTGTAATTGAGCTAGGTTATGACCCAATTGATATGAATTGGGTTGATTGGTGTTGTAATTTACCTATATTGATCATGTTTTGGCCTAGGCTTAAAAGTTGGGTTAATCTCATAATTGGGCATGGTTGATGTCTAATAGTTGTGTATTGACAATTATGGTTGAATGAATGTATTATGATTGGGAATTGAACATTGGAGGCCTGTGACATGAGAATGAAGACTCATGATAGGACGTAGATGTGCATGAGCTTATTGGTTAAGTATGGAAATGATCATGAATAGTGTATTTGTTTATGGTTGATCATGATAATTGATGTTTGTGTATATGAATGTGGTTTACAAGAGCCTGATTTTGATTGTGTGGTTGGACCGCGTGTGTGGTAGTTCTCTAACGTGGTGTGGTCGTGCGTAGTTTTTCTTTTTGTTTATCATTTATGTCATCATATTCAAATATATGTGTATGTTGGATGTAATGCATGTACCTTAGAATGACGTCATTTTGACCAGTATAGTACCCGTATATATGTATGTATACGTATATGATGCTCGTCGCGGTTGGTTCGAATGTCTTTGCATGATTTTACGTCGTTTAGAGTGCACGTGAAGGTTCAGAATGATCGGAGACCCGTTCGACGTTGAAACATGTCGAAAACGGTGTTTTGGATTAGTCGAGCTCGCTCCATGAAGGAAGAAAATTTTGTCACCGATTACATCTATGGAATGATCTCCTAAATCTGTGGTCCGATTAAGCTGAAATTTTGTCATCTTATTCTTCTCTGATAGATCGTCATTATGATTGGTGAAGATCTTGATCGGAGTTTTCTACTTTGAGTTATAAGACTCCAAATGTTGTTTCTCGGATTTGCGGATTTTCTTGCGTAGTTTTGATTAAACGGTTGGAGCTCGCAATCCCACCGTTAGATTGAGCTGAAATTTTACCATAATGTTGATAACGGACTCATAAAACTTTTGTACGGTTAAGTTGTTAAATTGGTGAGTCTTGTACAAGAAATTGATTATCTAAGTGCAAGTATTTGCATCAGGAAGATTATTTCTTTTATTAAAGTGTGTTTTTGTTTAAGTGTGGGCCCAAAATGCCACTTAACCTCTATATAAGCCATTGAGACATGATTTCTCTCATATTTCACTTTCAAAAAAGGCTAAGGAGCTTGGAGAAGAGGAAAGGAAGGGGAGAACAGAAAAGGAAGGGAAAAGTTGGGGTTTTGGGTACATTCTTGCTCAAGAATCCCCAAAGTAATCATTTATTCCTATTTCTTTCTCATTTTCCTTCCTTCTATCACTTTCATTCATGCATGCAAGCTTGTTTTTGACCTAATGAGTGTTTTTCACTCATGAATCCCGGAATTTAAGGAGGGTGGTGGAAAATACATTTTTGGAACTAGGTCTTGCATTTGAGATATGTTAATCTAGAGGATGTTGGGAGTCGATAAATTGTAAAAACCCCAATTTCTAACAAGAAATTGGTAGAGTTTTAGGTATTTGACCTAAATTAGGATTTTTGGACTTAGGGTTTCTTATTCAATTTGCATGTGATTTATGTTGAATACATGGGTAAATGTGAATGTATAGTAGTCTAATTTACTGATTTTTATTAATGAATAACCCTAGTGTAATGTAATTTTGGCCTAGGCCATGTAATTTGAAAATTTTCAATGAATTTGGGGATTTGCCCAAATTTGGGGACTTTGACTTAGACTTAGTTAATTGATGAAATTGACTTGATAAATAGTCTAATTGACCCTAATTATGATTGAATGCATTGTATTATAGTGGTTGGATCATGGGGATCAACCTATTGCATTCAATTGGGTTATGTACGGTTTAATTTGATTTTAAATGGTTGAATTGAGCAATATGAGATTGACTCATGTGTATAATCATTTTAGAATCTTAATTGGCTATGGAATTGGGTTTGATCATGGTTGTTTGACACACTGGTGGATTGATTTTCAGTAATGTATAAACCATGTTTCATGTAGGGATTTTGGTTGATTTAAATAACCCAAATAGGCCAATTGGGGATTGAGGTGCTTGAGGTGATTGTGGTCATTCTAGTGCTCTCTTGTGGATTGGATTGGATTGGATTGGCTAAGTCTAGCCAATCAAGTTGTGAGTGTTTCCTTACTTGTTGGTTTCTATATGTGGCATTGTGGTATAGAAATGTTTTAAATGTTTATCTATTGTAGTATGCATGATTTAATGTCTCATGAAATGTATTTGAACATAATCTAATAGGGTTAGCAATTAGGTAGAGTCTCCTAGTTGAGATTTTCTTCGAGGAACCTCGTAAGTCTAGTGGTGATCCTAATTGTGGGCCTGGCAGAGGATTTCTATGGGTTGTGTATGTTAGGATTCGCCTAGGTACGGAACTTGTCTTGGTAGGTGGATTTTATGCTTCATACAATCATAAGAATTCTAATAGAATACGGGTAAGAGGTCGATCGGGCGATGGGTGTCGCGCACTTAGGCCCTTGTATTGATTCTTACTCAGGAGGTGTTAGGATTGCATGAGCATGTTTATAAATGATATGCATTATCTTGTATATGACATGATGCATTATATTGAGCATGTATGTAATCTTATTTGTATCCATGATGATTAAATGGTTTCAATGATCTTGCAATGTTTTACATAAATGCATATATATATTTTCACTTGTAGAAAACATTCACTGAGCTTGTTGTAGCTCACTCCTCACTCTTATCCTTTCAAGTTCGGATAAGAAGGGAAAAGGAAAAACTTAGCTGCGGGGCATTTTTCCTACACTTTTGTGACATAGGTGTTTAGTACTTTTCCGCATTTATTTTGATAAATTGTACTATGTAACACCTAATGCTTATACTTAACACATAGATGGGTTGTAATTTATGGTTAAGTAAGATTTTGTATATTTTGAACATTATGGACTTAGAAAAAGAAAATTTATGGTTGTCATTTAAGTATACTTTTACATTGATGATCTATTATTGTCCATGTGTTTTGATGTTGATTATTGGGATTATGGTGTATTATTAGAAGGCTGACGGGATGTCGGGGATATAGAGGGAGGATATATCAGGGGTTCCATGTCGGCCATGACGTCACAGATAGTGGGTCGTGACATTGGAAATCATGGAATGTAAAACCCTATGGGTTGGTATGCCTTGACTATTTAGAAGGTTTGTGCTTGATAAACACAGCGTAGGTCGGAACTGCTCTTTCAAGAGAACCCCCTTAAAGACTGTAGAGCCAAGCTAAACACTCAAAAAGTATGGTAGGACCTTCCATAGGAGTAGTTTTGGATGGATGATGATAATATACCCCAAAGGCTGCAAGGTGTCAAATTCCCCGCCAAGGAGGATCATTGTACTTGTATGATGTGAATAAATTATCTAAGTGTGAAAGTTATATCCCAACATGGGAGGACCAACTTATACGTCTATATAGCAGAGGGATGGATTGGAATGTGGAAATGTGAATGGTTTTAATATGCATGATGATATATGGATGCTTGTTACATTATGTACTATATGTTTCATACACTTATGAGCATCGTTCATGCATACATGAATTTACATTGATGTATAATTAATGACATATTTGAACACTATTCACTGGGCATAGTTGGGTCACTCTTACATCCTCTTTCAAGTCCTATTGATAAAATAAAAGGAATTATTATCAGCTGAGGACCTAGCCACCAGAGTATAGGTCTTTGATGTGAGTGTGAAGAGGATTTTGTATATGATGTTAATGATTGTACTTACATATGTATAGCTTTTGTATATTTTGATATTATGTAACTATAACACATGATTAACCTAGATGGTGAGGATGACTGTATGATACTTTATGATGATGGCCATGTGGCCTTGAACTTGAGATGATGGGTTTGTGTATGCTTGACCCTAGTTATAGATGGACTCTTACACATGATAGACTTTGATATTATATCTTGGAATGATAGGGTACCTTGTTTCATGTTGAGGTTTTAAATTAATTGTGTTGAATACTTGTGGATATTTGAAATTGTTACAGGTACCTACTGTTAGTCACCCAAGAAGTGGGGTGAATTGGGTGTCTTGACCAATTTAGCCAATTTTATATTTTCTTATGTTATTCTTGAATTGGTTAAGGCATTTGTTCAAATATGTCTTGTGCAAGAAATAAATACAAAAATTTAAATGCAAAGACACAAGGTTTTTATGTGGTTCGAAAAACCTTTTCCTATTCAACGTCTAGAGAAACCTTCTATAAGATTTCACTATCTCAGATTTACTTACCGGGTGTGAATCAAACTGTTACAAATGTTTTTTTACAGATTTAAGACAAACTTATCATTTTATGGGCTAAGGATGAACTTTCTACTTCCTTTTGCGGGATAAGAAAGAACCTAAAATCATTTTACCAAGGATGAACCACTTTACCCTTTTCAAGAGAAAGGGTGAAACTACCTTTAATTCCAACCTAGGAATCTTAAATGAATCAAATTTACTTGACTTAATTGTTTCAATTTTGAAACAAACCAAAACTCTAATTACAAATATTATAATGAAGCTCAAGATATAACAATTTCAATCAATACAAGATATGAATTAAAGCTCATGGATTTAGAAAACTTATAATCATATACCTTTCATGTATCCATATTGTCCATTTGAATGATATTTGAAAATGTGCATGATTGTTGCAAAAGATGAAGTGCAAGTCGATAAAACGAAAGGTTTCCTTTAGATTTTGATTTGAAGATGATGAAGATGAAGCTTGAAATTAAAAACCCTTTTGATCACTTAAAATCTCTTGAAATGTATTTCTTCAAGGATGAAGATGGGAACCACCGAAGATTTCTTCAAAGTGATGAAACTCTCAAAAACGCTACTTGAAAGCTTGTTGAAGTCACAAGAAAACTTTAAATGATTTCTTTTCAAAATGAACTTCAAAAGCTTAAAGAAACTTGCATTTTTGGCAAAGACGTGGAGAACAAAATGATGTGCACAAGTTTCACATTTTGCAAAAGGTTGCGCATTATGAGCTAAGACACGTATTTATAGAAAAATATTTTCGAAAAAGTAAGAACTATGGTTCTGTACACAGAACCTCATTTCTATTCAAAATACACCAAAAAACATGTAACACCCCGTAGTTTTAATTAAATACATTCGTTGAATTATGCGTATATCGAGACATATAATATGCGTATTTTATACGTAAGAGACAAATATATGCGTGTATAAAAATACATGCTATATTTAAGGGGTATGAGCAAAGAAATAAAATTATTAAATAAATAATATAAGTCTAATAAGGTGAATGGGAGTTATTTAAT